>OY757017.1:140315023-140392523 GCA_963580285.1 Lucinisca nassula | reverse complement strand
AAATTTCACTTGTCCTGCATGGATTTTGGTAAATTTCATGGGGATGTCACTCGACATAAAATTTTACTTGTCCTCCAAAATATGTACTCATCACAGCGAGCAGACAAGTGGAATTTTCTAACCCTGTCAGAGGTGTATGTGTATGAATTTGTTTACAGGAATCTGTTGCAGCTGAGTGTTAGAAGAGATGATGTTAAACAGTTTTCAAGAATGATTCTGGCAGAAGCATGCTTCATTCATTGTTTTATTGTTCTTTGATAGAGCGCAGAACAGGCAATTGAACAGAGCTGTCAAGTTAAAAGTAACCTTCTGTACATACGGGGCTGCCTCATCTAAAATATTTTGAATATATTTACCCTTACCATGCTGAACCCAGATGTATCAGTATAAATCCAGATCAGCTGGCCCTGAAACCAGCTGATCAGGATCTATACTGTTATCCATTCTGCTTCTGAATCCATCCAAAAAAATTAATGTGTGCAATACAAATGGCTGAAAACAGGGGAGGATTGCAGCATACTGAAATATTCAGCAAGGTGAGGGTTAACAGACGTTGATTAAGGGGAATGGGAACACCTGGCACATTTTTTCGCCATTTTTCAAAGGGAGATAACTTTTGGGACTTCCTGTCCTATTGAAACAGGGGTCTACTCTTGAAGGAAAGAATTTGCTCCTCAGGAGCAAATTCTTTCCTTTAAGAGTGGACCCCTATTGACATAGGAGACAAAAATACTTTTGCAGGAGTTGTCTCCCTTGAAGGTGTTCCCGTTCTCCTTAATTCTAAACAATTTTGCTTTTAAACAGTGTAAGAAATAAGCAAGGGCCCACTTTACAGACAGAGGCTGAATTTGATGGCCACAAGCTGAGCTTATTGGTACCCATCTCCCAGGACATGAGATAAATATCTTTCATTCTTTAATACATGTAACTAAAGAAGGGTTTCAACTTGACAGCTTTCAAAACTTATACCACTTCTTCAACAGCACCTTGTAACTTCTTGACTTTCTCACTGACAGAAGTCTCTGAGGCTGTTTCATCTATACTGTTATCATTATCTTCCAACAAATACAGAACAATTCAAGTACATGTATTAACCCATTGTATACTGGTGGTCCCTACCACTGCCATTTGTTGGACAAGTCTATTTGTCATTTAAGGGGTGTCAGGCCTATTTCTTCATTTTTTATTCAATTTGACAGAAAATCCTGTTAGCAAACAGTGCAGGCCCTGATCAGATGCATCTGATCTGGGCCTGCACTGTTTGCCAAGATACCCCTTTAGGGGCTTCCCAGCATACAATGGGTTAACATCCCATAATGAGCGCATCAATTTGAATATTAAGTTAATTCAACAGCAGATGAGCAGTAATTCCCAATATCTTCATTGCCATGACAACATGAGGGAACTATTTTTACATGTTATTGTAACCAGGCCACAACCCTTCCTTGTATGGGCTAAATCAATAATACATGCAGTTGAGTTACTTTAACCCATTTAATATGGGAAATCCCTAAACGGGCCATCGGCAAACTGTGCAGGCCCAGATCAGATGCCACAGAATGTGGCATCTGATCAGGGTCTTCACAGTTTGCAGAAAGTTCAGCTATTTTATATTAATTTTTAAATTCAACTCAACCCTGTACCCCTAAATTTCGAAACTGACTCCACCGATACATACAGAGGAAGAGTCCATTCATTACAAAATGGGTTAAACTAGCTATGAAGACAGGCTGCTGTGCATGTTCAGTGATTTTTTTACAAATTTTCAACTATGCGTCCTGGGACTCGCTCAACCAAAAAACTGTGCGTCCCAAATCTGAAAGTATGAGTCCCAATATTTGGCGGGAAAAAAAAAGGAAGTACAAAAAAAAATCGGTTCAGTATAAAATGTCATTATTCATAGTTAAAAATAATGCGGTCTAGTATCTTTTATTTGCAATGAACAGAATCAATCATTAACTTGTGTTGTTTACTAGCCCAAAGAAATCCTGCTAAAGTGTACGTTTTTTTTAGTCTATTTTCCGTAATGTTTTCTACTTTCGTTTTCGATAAATGCGCACAGCAACATGTGCGTGAAATTTGCTTCATGCACAATGGAGATAATATTCCGAACCATTATCGACAAACGTTTCCTCCCCTGATTGGAACACCAGCTATCTAGGTTCAGGGGCTGACAAATCCATTGCCCGGCCGCCCGGTACAAGTCCGAAATCGCGCCGGGCAGGTGCACTTTGATCTTAGGATGCCCGGTCGGGGCAAGTGCAAAAAAAAAACGTCGACAGCTGTCAGTCTTCTGAGTCCTTAAATACAGTAAAACTAGAGCAAGTAAATCACAATAATTGTGCTGCACTGTCCTGCTTTGTCGACAATTTAGAGACAAACCGTCTGTGTATTTGTAACAGTTCAATTATGACACTATTGTTAATCCCTGTCATATAATTGCGAAGTAAACATGATTGCCCTGCGGTGCGTGTCTTTCATTTCTGGCGATAAGCCAACTTGAACGAGGTGTGAAAATATGGTCAAGTTATGTCTCTAATTTGTGTTTATTCCCCAATCATAAAATTTAATCCACAATCAATGTGAAAATGATTTACTCGCTCCTCAGACAATTAGGTACATCTAACGGTAGATGCATGCATTATAAAAACGGATCGTGAATGGTTATGTTTTGGCGCCAAATAGCAGACGCTCGGCTTGGCGAGAAAAGTCGAAACGCTGTTGTTGGAGCTGCTGGGGATAATTCGGGGGCTGTGCACAGCGCTGTTTTCTATCCACCTCCATTCACAACCGTTTAGCTATCGAGAAAATATTTTTTTATCGGTTCCAAACAATTTTTTAAGAACGGGATACAGCCCATTAAAATAAAACAATGGCATTAAACACGTGCGGGGCTGCTGACATCGGATTGCGTCATTTGACACATTTACCGATCATGTGCAGAAAAATGGAAGAGTTGGTTTGTGGTCGGCGATTTGGATGGCGGAAAACTTTGATGTTCGCATTGAACTTGCTTGTGTGAAAGTTTGGGCTCATTTTGGATGGAGGGGATTCTCGTCTTGTGCTTAGATAATTAAATTGTACCTGAATCGATTTTTCGGTGACTTGTTGGGCAGTTGAAGGTTCGGTAAAAGTGCAGTATTTTATCACTTCCGCCGATATTTACAGCAGTGAAAACGAAAGTTGGATTTTTCGCCCATGAAATATTTGCGTCCGACGGACGCACATATTTTATGATCGTGCGTCCTCAGCCCTATTTGTGCGTCCTGGACGCAGGACGCAGGGGTAAAAAAATCACTGTCATGTTGCATGCCACATACAGCCTAAAAACTGGGGCATGCTAACTTATGAGAATGTATATTTTATGGCTGGACTGTTTGTCAAGTCGATCCAGGTGCTAAGCACAGCTCTTCAGTGCTGATGCTCCCATGATTATCACTGTTTTGTAGGCTTTTGTTTGTTTGATTTGAGGTTTAAGGTCCCCGTCAACACTGTAGAGGTCATTTTGGAGACGTTGCTTCCAATTTTGTGGGACTTTTACCCGACATTGACATAAAACGACATCTCAAGCCCTGCTGCCCAATGAAACCAATAGGGTTTATAAGCATGGACGGGCCGACTCACACCCCCTTGCCTGGACAGGCTTAGATCCTCTAAGCGGTTTACCAGTACTCGTGTGCGGGTCAGTTTCAGCTCTGCGTGGAAGCATCATGCAGCCCATATATTTCTTCAAGCCCCAATGGGCGGACTGTTTTGTAGGAAATCCAGGTTATGGTTATTTATAAAAAATAAAAAAATAGCTATTATTCTTACTGATTTGAGGTCACAGTCTTGCGTAAGAATGTTAACTGGAATTATGTGTTGGTTTTGGCAAACAGTGTAGTCGGACCCAGATCAGATGCCTTAAAACACACTATCTGATAAGGGTCTACACTGTTTGCTAGCAGTACTGGAAATTAAACTTGTGTTAACAGAACAGGGATAAGGACTAACACTTTTTTCCAGGAGCCAGCTGGTGAAAATGATAAAAACCACTATTCAATCCAGGGTTTGGGTGCCCTAGAGCCCACAGACCTTGGGGGCTATTTGGAAACGTAGGGGGCTCTTAGATCATACCATGTTAAGTTTCCAGATTCATCAGAGTTCCCACTGCATTTTGAAGATGGGGGTACATTTGGGCTTTTAATTCATATTTGCACCCTCAATGTATAGTAATATATATATTGGACCTCATTATTATTTTGGGGGGTTCAGGTCCAATTTTGGGAGTAAAAAACCCTCTGCAGAGGGTAAATGGGAAATGCTGTTCATCTTTAGTTTTAGTCTGCATGATAGAAACGGAGACAAACAAGTTAGACATCACAATTTTTGTTGTTTTTTTTTTCTCAGACTTCTGTTGGATATTCCTTTATCTTTGCCAGTATAGAGCAAAAGCTCTTTGTATTTGTTTTATTTTGAAAGAAATGCAATTAATTTCATTTCTAGTAGAAACTCTAGAATAAATACTGCCCACTGCGATATTTTGTGGCATGTTGGTTCGGTATTTAGCGTGAACCGCACTCTATTGTATGCTGTTTACGAATCAACTTCAAGACTTCAAGTACGGATTGGAATAAAAAACAAGGTGATGAATACCCCCACAAAAACTGCATTGATAGTACAACAGCGCCATTTTGCAATTTTTTCACTTGAAAGGGGCCATAACTATGTCGAAAATTGAGGAATTGTAGTGGAAATAGAACTTGGCCTGTATTTAATGATGTTACATCAGTGTACCAAAAATTATAAAAATCGGTGAAGCGCTTTTTGAGTTATCGTCTGGAAACCAAGTCAACAGACCGACAGACTGACCGACCGACCGACCGACCGACCGACAAGCTCACTCCTATATACCCCCCCCCAAATTTCATTTGTGGGGGTATAAAAATATTGAGGTTTCTATTTCTCTTTTATCGTAAAGTCCTTTTATACATGGAATGAATGCATCCTTTAACAGGGATACAGAAATTTGGATTTATTGCAGTTTGGGCGGCTAAAGCAAAATGCTAAGTCTGTACCCCTGTTTAATTATGCCCGACATTTTGTCAACAATGAAATTATTGATAATCCAAGTGTGTGTATAAGAATTTAGTCACAACACACCAGTGTTGCATGATTGATCTGTCGATTTTTTTCGCAGTTGCTTTGCAATGCATGCGATGCGCTGAGAATGCAATATGCCAGCCTACCGACCTTTTATATCCAAATACGCTGGCAGAATTGTGAGATCAACTGAACACCTGCTGTCATCTTTTAATGTAAAATTTTATTATTAAGGGAGCTTTTACATACTATGATGAAGGCGCCAGGGGAAAAAATATTGGCATAATTAAGAATGCCAGATTCAGGGTTTCCAAGAACTCAAGTGCGTTACACAGTAGTTGTATATAATATACAACTTCACCGACAATCTTTTAGCAACCATAGTGGTACAGTTTATTAGTAACTGTAGTATCGTTTCTCTTATCATCGAGATCTATTTAACCCTATTGTACTTGTGCGCAAAGCAGAGTTTCTGAGTATATACTTTATGTCTCTGAGCATGGGTGGTCTAATACTTTCAAGGGAGACAGAGTCCAACTGTTTCATCACTGGTTTTACAAGTCATAACAGGCATGGTGGATCCACTTGATTCTGATTAGGGTCATTTCAAAAATAATGAGTCTTTTTTTTTAAACTGACCTGCACTAAAACTGAATAGACTTACTAATTAGAAGTTTATGCCAAATCATATGTTATAAAAATGTGTGAGTTGCTGCCAAATTTCATCAAAATGTGTTCAGTAGAAAAAAAATTATGCAAGATAAAGTGGTCAAATTTGTCCCGAGTGTAACAAAAAAAGTGTGACATTTGAAGTAAACACCCAATTTCACTTGGCTGTATTATAAAATATACAAATCTGTAGGGATAACCGTATATATCAGGGTAAACATCATTTAATAGAAATTTAATTTCTGGATACGGTTAATCTCTTTACTAATTTATTGTTACTTTTTCACCCTTTCAGAAGAAAGCATGTGTGGAAAATTTTGTCAACTGAAAAGTACTAATTTTTAAAAGAACCATATTATTATTTGCATGCATTAGATCTATATTAGCCAAACTAACCCTAGTTGATAAGTCCAATGTTAGAAGTATCTAGAAAGCATGGGCTTACTACCGCATGTGCATAAATACTTTAAAAGCGCCAGTTTATTTACTCTTTCCTGCAAATGTCCCGAGTGTAACATTTTGACTTTTAAAGCTCATAACATCTCCACTCATTGCTTTAATTTACATTCTGTATTATGTTTCAGGAAACCAAGTGCCCACAAGTTTATTCATATAATGATATCCCAGATGAAGGCTGTGTGCACCATTCTAGGACCAAAAAATATATGTCCCGAGTGTAACGCTTTATTTGCGTTAAAACCTTTCACATCATTTAGTGCTTTAAATCAATGTCGCATTAAAGAACAAAAGTAAACCTATTTTAAATTATAAAAAGAGTAGTTGCACTTCAGTTTCAAATGTATTCTTAATGGAAATAAGACTGTGTTGCTGTAATATTTTTGAAAATCTTGCAAGTTTTATCATAATGTAACCTAAAAAACAAGTTTGGTTGGAAAAGTTTGGTCTTACAATCTGGCCATACCTTCATATTTAAGGTCAAAGACATGAATCATAAAACAGAAAACATAAAATGTATATGAATATAAGTTTCAGTATTATGAAAGTCATCTTTTTAAAGCAATGAAATTCAGAAAATGGCGTTACACTCGGGACAAAAAAAAATTGTAACGAATTGTGGTATGAAACATGCTCTTGTTTTCACAGTTAAACAGCTAAAATAGTGAACAATGGCTAAATTTGTATTGAGGGTGGCTCTTGGCTCAAGGCCTAAGACAACACATAAGAAAAAATAGCCATCAGAAGAGATGGCAAATCCCCCGACCAAAAGCCAATATGGCCTTCAGAAGATTTTTCACCAATAGAACATACACTAGAATTAAACCAGCAATATATCTCAAAAGTTTTGCAGTTATGGCCATCACAAAAGTATTGCAGTTATGGCCATCACAAAATTATACTGTCAGGGGACATAACTAAAAAACCAGGGTACTCAGAATTGTGGTTCTTGTGAATGACATGCCAGCTTAAACTCAGGTATTTCTGCACAAAGTACCATCAATATGTCTCAAAGGGTATTGGAGATATGGGGGTCACAAGCTGGTCATACTGTTACATTGGAAGGGTAGATAACTCAAATACCACAGCACCAACAGTTGTGGTTCTTGCACATGGCACCCCTTCTGTACCTTGTATACAATTGTGCCAAGTTCTTTCAATATACCTCAAAGGGTGTTGGACTTATGGCCTTCACAAGGTTATATTGTCAGGGGAGATTACTCAAAAACCAGAGCACCCAGTGTTGTAATTCTTGAGCATAACACACCTGCTTAACCTCATGTACATCTGCATCAAGTACCACCAATATGTCTCAAAGGGTATTGGAGGTACGGAGATCACAAGGTAGGCATACTGTTTTATTGGAAGGGGAGATAACTCAAATATCATAGCACCCAGAGTTGTGGTTCTTAGGCATGAAGTGCCGTCTCAACCTTGTATACAATTATGCAAAGTACCATCAATATATCTCAAAGGGTACTGGAGTTATGGCCATCACAAGGTTATATTGTCAGGGAAGATAATTTAAAAACCAGGGCACCCAGAGTTGTGGTTCTTGCACATGACACACCTGCTTAACCTCATGTACAACTGTACCAAGTACCATCAATATATCCCAAAGAGTATTGGAGATATGGCCATCACAAGGTAGTGATTCTATATAATTGGAATGGGAGATAACTCAAAAACCATGGCACCCAGAGTTGTGGTTCTTGTGCGTGACACACGGTCTCGGCCTTTTGAACAACTGTGCTAGGTATCATCAATATATCTTAAAGGGTATTGGAGTTATGTCCAGCACAATGTAGCCACTCTGTTTTATTGGAAGGGGAGATAACTAAAAAACATGGCAACCAGAGTTGTGGTTCTTGTGCATGACATGCTGTATTAGCCTTGTGAACAACTGTGCCAAGTACCATCAATATATCTCGTAGGGTAGAGTTATGGCCATCACAAAGTAGTCATTCTATTTTATTAAAAGGAGAGATAACTCAAAAAGTATGGCATCCAGAGTTCTGTTTCTTGCACATGACATGCCGTCTCAGCCTTGTGAACAATTGTGCCAAGAACCATCAATGAATCTCAAAGGGTATAGGAGATATGGCCATCGCAAGGTTGCGTCTAAGGACGGACGGACGCCAGGCGGATTGCTTTATCCCCCTAACCTATTCAGTCGGGGGATAAAAAGGCGGTGGGAAGAATCAAAGCTGAAGAAGCTTGTTGATATTATGACAAAGCACATGATACGTGAAAATTTTTCACTGTGCTAATGTGCAAACATTTTGCGCCAATAAACATTTCGCCATGAATACTTTATAAGGCCTTTGAGTGAGTTGTGTTTCAAATGTTTTATTTTATTTTTATTTATTTATTTTATAAGATTTCAACAAAAACTCAACAGAAAACAGACAATCAAAAGTTATTATGCCAGTAATTGCAGTTAAAAATCAGTTTGTAGACGTTAGAATGATTCCAAAGATCATTTCTTCTTTTTGTCCCAAGTGTAACGGTTTATCAAACTATTATTGTAATGTGGAAGTTCCATCAAGCTTACCAAATCAATTTTTACAGGTTTCTGCAACCGGTCTTATTGTACTATCAATTATAAAATGTTAAATAGAATCAACTATCTTTTTGTGAAACCATGTATTTGATGTGTAAGCAAGTTCTTGACATTGAGTGGTCGCTATTTCAAAGTTGACATTAGTAAGCAGCTGTACCAGAGTAACATTGTTTATGAAGAAACACAATGATTTAGTTGTTTTGAGTCAGGATTTACAGCTACAATTCATGCCATAATACTTAAGTCTGTTTTAAAGACATTTTTACATTTTTGTCCCGAGTGTAACAGTTTCACTGTTCGTTGCTGTAAAGTATTCTGTTCATTGAAACTACACTTTGCTTAATTACTAAGCACCTTTAAAGATTTGATAAACATTCTTTTTTGTTATAAAAAGAGATTGAGTGTTAAGAAGACTTAATTGTCTCTATAAAACATGTTGTTTGTTTTAACCAATTTCTTTGATGAATGATGCATAAGTTTGTTTCTGACAATGGCGTCCTATAGTATGCAAGAAATACTTCTTTGGCTTCACTGACATATCAGCTTCAATGAACAACAAAAAATTTACCCTAATATCAGCTGAAAATAGCTCCTTACATGGATATCTGATTTTATAGATTTTGTCCCAAGTGTAACGATTTATCCAAAAAATTCCACTGTTATTTGAAGTGCCCTCATCACATTACGACCAATCCTTTCAAAGTAAATTTTGGCATGCTTACTTCTACAATCAAGTATATGTACAAGATCAAATTTGACCTTTATTTTCCACTTATTAGATTTTTTATGCAAATTTTTTGAGGTCATAAATAAAAAAGATGGGTCAAATTTGCCTAAAATAGTAAAAACAAACTATAAAATCATGTAAAAATAGTGAATTTTTCTTCCAGATTATGGCATAACGTTTACTTTACCATATGAAATGCATTATACATTGAACTGACTTGTTTAACTGCTTTTAAGCAACCTCTGAAAATCAATGAATTTGTTTAAAAAAAATTCAGTGATTGAAATCAAATCAAAAAATTTTCAAAGCTGATTTGGATTCTTTATATTCCCATGTTAGTTTTCATAAAATTTGACACCTTGAGATGCCATTTTGATATGCATAATTGCCAGATATCAAACTTTATTTTTCACCCTTAATGTCACACTTTTGACTCATTTTTTTTGAAATCACCCATTAACCCAATTACTACCAGAAGTAAGGCTGACACGATTAATCGTATAATCCATTAATTGATCGATAAATTCCACAAAAGTGATTATCATTTCTGATTTGCTTTTAATCAATTACCTGATAGGTACAATTTACTACCCAAAGTTATGCCTAAAATAGCTGGATGAGTGGCAAACAGTGCAGACGCAGAATGCGGTGTCTCATCTGGGTCTACACTGTTTGCTCAGGCCTGTCTGTTCAAATATACTTATGGTTAAGTGCAACATATGGTAAGAGTCATGCTCAGACAGAAAGCCAGACAGGTAAAATTGTGACAAAAAACCTTAGCGATTACTAATCAAATAAACCCCTGTTACACCAGGGCTGCGTTCTCACGGCGTCCAAGAAAAATGCAGAACGCCGAGGTGCGCGCAGTACGATCGCAAACATCGCCGTAGCAACGCAGTGGCGTCGCCAGTAGACGCATTGGGATCGCATAGAACGCCAAGCGACGGTGCTCATTTTGAGCATGCTCAAAACAAACGCCGTCGCTCGGCGTTCTGATCAGAGTGCAGTGAGGTCGCCGTAAGGTTGCCATAGCAGTGCAGTAAGGTCTCCTACAACGCTACAGGAGCTCAGCAGGGACGCACAGAGGTCTCCTACAACGCCATATAAGCTCCGCTTGTATAATTGATTAACTGATTGATTGATTTGATATTTAACGTTCCAGTCAACACTGTATAGGTCATTTTGGAGACTTGCTTCCAATTTTGTGGGACTTTTATCCGACTTTGAGATGAAATGACATCTCAAGCCCTGTAGCCCAATGAAACCAATAGAGTTTACACGTATAAGCATGTTTACACCAATAGAGTTTACATGTATCTCGCACCGCTTTGCCTGGGCAGGCTTAGATCCTCTAAATGGTTTACCAGTACTCGTGTGAGGTCGGTTTCAGCTCTGCGTGGAAGCATCATGCAGCCCATCTATTTCTTCCAGTCCCGATGGGAGGGGGCCGCCCGCTTGTATAAACAGTGGCTAGAGTAGAGTTTGATTGTGTAATGTCCCGAAAAAACCTACTTCTGAGGTGACTCATTCCGGGTTAGGTAATGGCGGTGGACTTGCTCCTGCTTGCGGTGATTGCGGTGGACTTGCTTCCGACGGCACAGGAGTACTAGTAAACCGCTTAGGGGATCTAAGCTTGCCCAGGCAAAGGGGCGCAAGTCGGACCATCCGTGCTTAATAACCCTATTTGTTTCATTGGGTGACAGAGATTGAGATGTCATTTCATCCCAATGTCGGGTAAAAGTCCCACAAAATTAGAAGCAACGTCTCCAAAATGACCTATAATGTGTTGATGGGATGTCAAACCTTAAATCAAACAAAACTGTTCGACTGATGAAGATGTCTGTTTACACTTTGAGAACGTCTTCAACATGTGAGCGCCGTAAAAGCGTAGTGCACGCATTGAGAGCGCTGTAAAAGCACAGTGCACGCATTGTGAGCGCCGTAAAAGCGCAGAGGAAGCGCCGTGAGAGCGCATACAATCGCCATCAAGAACGCCACAAGTTCGCGATAGATCGCCATGTAAGCTCCGTAGCAACGTCTTGGTCGCTGTAGGGACGCCATGACAGGTCCATGTTCACAAAAATATCCCATATTTCTTGCGATCTCGAGGCGTTCTGAAAAATTAAACAACGCCGTCCCATCGCAGTGAAAACGCGACATAGTGTGGCAGTGGCTTTAGCGATCGCAATGACAGGACTGATAATCGATTATCTTTTCAGCTCCAATTAGCCAGCCCTAACCAGAAACTCCAAAACAGGTACCCTAGCAAATAGTGCAGGCCCAGATCAGTCCCGCAGTCTGACACCGCAGAATGCAGCGTCTGATCAGGGCCTACACAGTTTGCAAAAAGTTCAGCCATTTTCCTGATCAATTTTGAAAAAATATAACCTGACACCCCTAAATTTTGAAATGGACACATGATATATATAAGGAGGAAGATTCCATTTGGTACAAAAAGGGTTAAAGGACTGTCCATTTGTAATATGTATGTTCCAGTAACTATCTTCCAGTGTACTGCAATTCATGGAATCTCATGTAGGTTCCCAGAAGATTTTATCTGTGGATGTCGTTTCAGCAACTATGTCTAGTTAATCACTAGCTTTTTCAGACTTGGATATACATGTACTATCAATAATCTATTTTCGGATGAAAGATATCTTAAACATGGAGTACCTCAAGGCTCTATTTTAGGACCACTCTTATTTCTCCTTTTCATAAATGATCTCCCTATATATACTGATGTCAGTACTGATCTTTATGCAGACGATGCCACAATATATGAAGCTAATTCATCCCTAAAGGAAATTGAAATCAAATTACAGAAGGCTCTGTCAAATATAGCAGAATGGTGTAAACAAAACGGTATGGTGATTAACTTTGATAAGACAAAAGCAATGTTAATAACAACAAGATAACGGAGAAACAGGTTGGAGAGAGATACAAGTATAATCTTCAATGGCATCCCTCTAACTACAGTATCTAATGAGAAAGTCCTGGGAGTACATATTGACAACAATCTCTTGTGGGGGGATCACATCAGCAAAGTTACAAAAAAAATGTCTACTAATATATGGCTACTCTCAAAAATTAAGTGCTATTTATCTTTAGAACATAGACTTATGTTCTATAAGGGTTATATCCAACCTCATTTGGATTATGCAAACACTGTTTGGGGAAGCACAGCAAAATCTAATATATCAAAAATTGAAAGGCTTCAAAGGAGGGCATGTAGAGTAATTTTGGATTATAATGTAGACAATATATACCAGTCAATGTGTGATTAGAAAATAATGACATTATCTGAAAGGGTATTCTTTAGGAAAGCAAAATTTATGTTTAAAGTTTCTAATGCTATGACACCTGAATATATCAATGACCTTTTTTCAAGGCGCCCTCAACTTAATCTTGATGGTACAGAAATGCACATATTGCGCTCAATGGCAGCTGATAATTTTGTTCTACCCAAACCCAAGACAGAGTTGTACAAGGGCAGTATGGCTTTTTCAGGGCCCATCATTTGGGGCAGTCTCCCTACCCAAGTTAAAAATGCACCCTCTGTTGAATCCTTTCATTCGAGGTGCATCAAATGGATGAAAAGTTAACGACATTCCAGGAAACTATAAGCTGAATCTAAGAGATCACTGTATATTTTGGTGTGTGTTCGTGAGTGAAGTATGCATGCATTTTGTGTTTCATTCCATTTATTTGATCATTCATCAGTTCCTTGAAATCTTTGTCTCTTGTATATGTTTAATGACTCACTCACTCACTCCACTCCACTCACACACTCAATAACTCACTCACTCATTCATCACTCACTCACTATTATCTACTTTGGTGTGTATGCATTTGTGTATGCTTTTATACAGTATGAGTGTCATTTATTCTTGTTTTCCTTGTAGATTTGTAAATATTTGAGGGCCACAAGGGAGATTAGTTTTGTACTAACTGTGTTACCCTCTTGAAATAAAGACTTTATTATTATTATTATTTATTATTATAGTAGGCCTAGAGTGATAGACTGTAAGCGACTGCCCTGTAGTTAAATATTGCTCTTTGCACGCTTTTCTCCCACGAAGCTTTGGTCTTGGGATCATATAGGGGATTTTCACAATCAGCAAGTCCAAAAACGATTATACATGACCAGAATTTCCATACTACCACAAACCAGCTGTTGCTGGCTAACTTCTTTACTGCCAATTGACTGTCTGCTAATTATTTCTCAGCTGAAGACTAGGGCTGGCAAATCAGAGTTGAAAAGATAATCAATTATAAGTGATGCCATTGCGATCGATAATCGATTAGTAATCACTGAAGGTTTTATCATAATTTTACCAATCTAGCTTCCTGCCCGAGCATGACTCTTACCATATGTTACACTGTACTGTGCGTTTTCGGACAATCAGGCCTGAGTAAACAATGCAGACCCTGATGAGACGCCGCATTCTGTGGCGTCTCATCAGGGTCTGCACTGTTTGCCACTCATTCAGCTATTTCAGACACAACATTTGGGTAGTAAATTATACTTATCAAATAATGGATTATTACCAAATCAGTAGCGATAATCATTTTTGTGGAATGAATCGATCAAATAATCGACTATCCGATTTATCGTGTCAGCCTTACAGAAGACTCTGACAATCTACACAACTTTTCCCAAAAGAGTTTGGACCCCGCCCATCAGGGCTTGAAGAAATAGATGGGCTGCATGATGCTTCCATGCAGAGTGTGTGTGTGAATTCGGGTTTAACGGAGCTTTCAACAATTTTTCAGTCATATCACGACGGTGTCTGGTTGTGACAGGGAGCTCAATGCTCACTTTTATAGTGCTGCCTCACTGAAGTATCATGTCCCAGACACATTACATGATACCACACCCAGTCACATTATCCTGACACTGGGTCGACCAGTCCTAGCTCTACCCCGTAAAACTGAGTGCCAAACGAGGAGCAGCTAGTACCATTTTTAACGACTTTGGTATGCCGCGGCCCAGGATCGAACCCGTGACCTCCCGTTCCCCGGAGCGAACACTCTTCCAACTGAGCTATCGGGGCCGGTGCTTCCATGCAGAGCTGAAACAGATCGCACATGAGTACTGGTAAACTGCTTAGAGGATCTAAGCCTGCTCAGTCAATGCCTTGCGAGTCGGACCGTCCATGCTTATAAACCCTGTTGGTTTCATTGGACGACAGGGCTTGAGATGTCATTTCATCTCAATGTCGGATAAAAGTCCCACAAAATTGGAAACAATGCCCCCAAAATGACCTTTACAGTGTTGATGGGGATGTTTTACCTCAAATCAAACAAAACAAATTCCCAAAGAAGTTAAGCACATGTCAATGAATCATAGCTTTTACGAGGAGTCTTCCAAATAATATGTACACTGCAAGATCTGTGGTAGTGACGGGGAGTGACATGAGAATATGCTTATTGAACTTCTCCAGCAGCTCAACAAATTTCAGTCAAGGGAACACCAGCTCTACTCCATACAGCAATACTGGTAGTACATAAATCTGGTACTGGTGTAGCAACGTTTCAAGGTCAATACCATTTTCCCCATGTAACCCTGCTGACATTAAACTGTACATTGTATGACTTGTATTCTTGACATTTTCGGAACGGCGCTTTCATCTGTATTCGCTGAACGGCAGATACCAATATCAATTTTCGGCATCTAAACACCACTCTTGTCCCACTCTGTCATCTCTCCTCAGTTTATTGAGAATTTCCAAGACAACACTTTTGACTGGTTGTAAAATACATGTCTCCATCTTCCTTTTGTTAACCCCAATCTAATAAAGTCTGCAGTAGCCCAGGGGTATCAGCACCCACAGCACAATCATCAGCATAGGACACACATCTCAGAACACACAAACATTAGATAGCATTTTTCGCATGTGATTAAGATTGGTCATTGTCAGTACACGGGTGGTAATCAGGGGAACTAGCTCGAAAATGAGTCAATGGAAATTTGTTCCCTCGACACATCCGGGAACTCTCGAGCTAGCTCCATCACCAAGAAACTCGTAAACAAAGGTAGGTCTCGAAGAGTTTTATCACCATTTTATTTCTTTGTAAGCTAATTATAAAAAATCCGGCAATGCAGTTCCACATAGAAATGATTTAACTTTGTACTCCGCTAGAATTTGCCATGGAAATTTGCAGCGCTGGAGTATGCATGAAAGCAAACTTTTTATCACGGACCGGAAAAATTGTCAATTTATGTCATTACGGAGATTTTGGCCGACGATTTTTCATTTTCTGTCAAAAGTACGCCCTTCACATCCACAGAAACAACATCCCTGGTGAAACGAAACATGGAAAGTTTGAAATAAGCAAAAAAAAATTGGCAGTGATTACGTAACTTGCGACTTATGACGAAATTATTGTCCGAGCTAGTCTTCTCGACAAGGAGCTAGTTCACTCGACATAAAAAAAGAAAATGAAACGTTCATCAGATTCGATGTCTTTCTATGGTCCCACCCAGGTTATCCAACTGGTTTCTTTACCTCTGGCTAACAAAGGTAGGTCTCGAAGAGTTTTATCACCATTTTTTTCTTTGTAAGCTATTTATAAAAAAAAAATACGGCAATGCAGTTCCACATAGAAATGATTTAACTTTGTACTCCGCCAGAATTTTCCATGGAAATTTGCAGCGCTGGAGTATGAATGAAAGTTAACTTTTTATTACGGACCTGAAAAATTGTCAATTAATGTCATTACGGAGATTTTGGCCGACGATTTTTCATTTTCCGTCAAAAGTACACCCTTCACACCCACAGAACCAACATCCCTGGTGAAATAAAACAGAGTCTTATCATAAGGAACAATGATATATATGGTTTAGGGGTTGCGAGCTGAATAATTTTCAAAATAATAGACATTTTGAGTTTTCCATACAAATGCCTATATGTCAATTTTACGTTTTATGTAATTTTACCCCAAGGCCCATCCAGGGGCAATTGTATCATGAACGGAAAGGTCTTTGGCTGAGTAAGTGTCATGCGAAATTTCAACTTTGTAGCATAACAGAAACGGGAATTATGGGCTCCAAGAGAAATGCAAACGTTAACTTTAACTGTGATTCGAACTCTTCCTATATACAGAGTGTACTGCAGTGCCCGATAGCCTTATATGCGCTATATGAGCATCCTTTTTTGGGGATGCCTTTGTGGCGCAGTGGTTAAGGACGTCGGCCACTGCAGTGCTAGGCGACGTCGCCGCATCTGTGCGTGGGTTCGAATCTCAGTCAGAGCACGATTTAATTATCCCTGATTGTGTCTCCACTATGTTTGTAAAGACGAAAAGTTGCTTCCATTACTGAGAGATTTATCACAATCCCGGAAATAGCAAAATAAAATAGTTAACTTTAACGTTTGTTAGACTCTGGTTAGGACTCGGGCAATGTCATCTGACACTCGGACACGCTCAGGAGCATGGCCCTGGGACAATCGTATCATGAACAGAAAGGTCACCGTCTGAGTAAGCGTCATACCAATTTTCAACTTTGTAGCATAACATAAATGGTAGTTATGGGCTCCAAGAGAAATGCAGACGTAAACTTCGAAATTTGTTAGACTGTTTATGAACGTGACTTTCCATTGCAGAACTAGGACATCCATGTATGACTCAAGAGAGGCTCGAACCACACCGGCAGGATCCCTAATCGACATAGATTCATGTTGTTAGGTGATTAATTGCTTAATAGATCACTGTCTGTCGGTCACAAGTGCAGAGATTACTCGCGGTACGCGGCCGTGATCACTCGCGCTACGCGCTCATGATCTATTCACTATAATGACTGACTTCCAGTCTGTGATATATTAAGCAACTAATAAGCACCATCTTATCTTTCAACAATTTAGTCGAAAACTGTGTTGAGCATTTGTGGGTATAGGGGAAACGATAGTTTGTTCGAGGCATCTGGGTCACATGACCAAGATGGTTACCACGCCCATATATGGTGAAACCATTAAAAATCTTCTCTAGAACCAGTGGGCTGAATTCAAGAAACTTGTAGTACCTAGGACTGCAGCACAACATAATTTGTATAAACGATGACTTTAGGTTTATCAAAAATAATCAGATCACCTGCGGGAACAATATGTGATTTCTGAGTGAAACAAAAATCATCAAAAAGATTACCGGTAGGAATCAAATACTTCATTTATTTAATCAAACCTTCACACGACACTGACATTTGTGTGCATATATATTTTCTCTCTTTTTCCATCCATCCTTCCATCCATATACCCACCGACCCATCCATCCATCTGTCCATCTGTCTGTCCGTCTATATGTTCGTTCGTCCATCCGTCCTCCAATGGACCAATCCATCCAAATACCCACTCATCCCTTTCTATTGTGCACCCTTCCATCCATCCATCAATCATTCCATCCATCCATCCATCCAACATCCATTGATCCGCTCCAAATGGGAGGGGGCGAAGCAACTAGGTGGGCGAAATGACTAAGGGGGGCGAAAAGACAAGGCACTGTTGGCAAAACAACTAGGGGTGCAAAATGGGGGCGAAACGAACAGGGAGAAACGACTGGGGGGGGGGGGGGGGGCGCCTTTGGGGCATAGCATCTTGTTACCCAACTAGCCAGTGGTAAAGAAACCAGTTGGATAACCTGGGTGGGACCATAGAAAGACATCGAATCTGATGAATGTTTCATTTTCTTTTTTATGTCGAGTGAACTAGCTCCTTGGCGAGAAGACTAGCTCGGACAGTAATTTCGTAATAAGTCGCAAGTTACGTAATCATGGCCAAATTTTTTTGCTTATTTCAAACTTTCCATGTTCCATTTCACCAGGGATGTTTTTTCTGTGGGTGTGAAGGGCGTACTTTTGACGGAAAATGAAAAATCGTCGGCCAAAATCTCCGTAATGACATAAATTGACAATTTTTCCGGTCCGTGATAAAAAGTTTGCTTTCATTCATACTCCAGCGCTGCAAATTTACATGGCAAACTCTAGCGGAGTACAAAGTTAAATCATTTCTATGTGGAACTGCATTGACGGATTTTTTTATAAATAGCTTACAAAGAAAAAAATGGTGATAAAACTCTTCGCGACCTACCTTTGTTTACGAGTTTCTTGGTGATGGAGCTAGCTCGAGAGTTCCCGGATTTGTCGAGGGAACAAATTTCCATTGACTCATTTTCGAGCTAGTTCCCCTGATTACCACCCGTGCAGTAATGGCAGACAAACTATTTTTTCTGTCTTACCTTGTACACTATAACACCCTCTACCGAGGCTTTATATGTGCAGATGTACATTACACACTAACACCTTTGTTTGCAATGTTTGCTTTAGTATAATTTATTACAATCAGGCATTGAATATCCTCAGGTTCGTTATTCTAGTTCAATAAATTACTGCTCACCTTCTAAATTTGAGCCCTTAAAATTGAATATAATCTATTCATTACGCACCTATTTATTACAGGGACTCTCAAGCAGATATTAATAAGGTTATCAAGTGTTTCTGAAAAGAAAATTCACCCAATTTTCTCTACGCAAAATCTTGTGACCTAATTTCGGGGATGCATGGTGTCTTGGTTAATAGTGCTTCTGTGTACAAAGACAAATTTTCCCAAATGTTTTTGTATTTTTTATCGATAATATTTATATTTATTTTGAACATAAGAGTACAATTCATCTCAAGTCAAATTGGAATATCGAGAGAATACCATTTTTAACCCTTCGATGAACTACTTACATTTTTATCAAACACCATCTTATTCAAACAGTTTGATGTTGACTGGAAGATCGGCCCCTTTCATGGAAAATATTGTTGTATCCTCTGCGGGAGTGATCAAATTACTTAAAGGCTTGAACCCTTCTAAAGCTTTAGGGCCTGATGAGCTTCATCCTAGAGTCCTGAAGGAACTAGCAAACGAGTTAGGTCCAGTTTTTGCTCATCTTTTCCAACAATCTCTCGATACGGGTGAAATTCCCAAAGAATGGCTCCTAGCGAACATCTGTCCACTTTTCAAAAAAGGGGACAGGGCTCTTGCTCGTAATTATCGCCCGGTGTCACTGACCTGTGTTCTATGTAAATTGCTTGAACACATAGTCTGCTCAAACATCATGGCCCACTTGGATGAACATAAACTTTTGTCAGACAGACAACATGCATTTAGGAAAAGGCATAGTTGCGAAACTCAGTTGAGCACGGTTATTAATGATTGGGCAAAAATCCTGGACAAAGGGGCAGGGGTGTAAAATTGGGGGCAGGTGGACACATTTATTCTGGACTTTGAGAAGGCTTTTGACACCCCTCCTCATGAACTACTTAAATCCAAATTATTTGGTTATGGAATTGGTGGGAAGACTCTTAAATGGATAGATTCCTTCCTTTGCTACAGAAAACAGCGTGTTGTTGTTAATGGTGAATCTTCAGTATGGGCGCCAGTTTTGTCTGGAGTCCCACAAGGGACCGTTCTTGGTCCTCTATTGTTCTCCCTGTACATCAATGATATTTCCACTGATATTGACTCAGAAATAAGACTGTTCGCAGATGACTGTGTTTGTTACCGGGAAATTAGAGATACAGATGACTCACTGAAACTTCAGGCTGACATAGATAGATTAGGATGTTGGGCCAGAAAATGGGGCATGAGATTTCAACCAGTTAAATGCAATATTATGCAGATAACAAGGAAGAGATCTAATAAAGTTGAGGCTTCTTACACCTTAGAGGGAACGGTCCTCGAAAATGTGAATTCCATTAAATACCTTGGTGTGACAATCACTCACGATTTGAGATGGAATACACACATTAGCAATATGTGTACAAAGGCGAATAGAACACTTGGTTTCCTGAGGCGTCCTCAGGATGTGAAAGAAACGGCATACAGGGGACTTGTTCGCCCAATCTTGGAATATGGTAGTTGCATCTGGGACCCAAGCGGAGTGGTCCTAAATGAAGAAATTGAAAAAGTTCAGAATAGAGCTGCTAGATTTGTAACTGGAAATTATTGCTTTGAAACTGGGAGCATGACTGGAATTCTAGGAAAATTAAGATGGGAGTCTCTAAAGAAAAGGAGAAGAGACAGTAGGCTCATACTCTTATACAAAGGTCTAAAGGGTGCTGCCAGCATTCCAACAGATGACCTTGTTCCCCCAGCTAGGCATTGTAGAAAACACCATTCAATGACGTTTCAGACCCTTACTGCAAGAACGGAACCCCACAAGGGACCGTTCTTGGTCCTCTATTGTTCTCCCTGTACATCAATGATATTTCCACTGATATTGACTCAGAAATAAGACTGTTCGCAGATGACTGTGTTTGTTACCGGGAAATTAGAGATACAGATGACTCACTGAAACTTCAGGCTGACATAGATAGATTAGGATGTTGGGCCAGAAAATGGGGCATGAGATTTCAACCAGTTAAATGCAATATTATGCAGATAACAAGGAAGAGATCTAATAAAGTTGAGGCTTCTTACACCTTAGAGGGAACGGTCCTCGAAAATGTGAATTCCATTAAATACCTTGGTGTGACAATCACTCACGATTTGAGATGGAATACACACATTAGCAATATGTGTACAAAGGCGAATAGAACACTTGGTTTCCTTCGGTGTCCTCAGGATGTGAAAGAAACGGCATACAGGGGACTTGTTCGCCCAATCTTGGAATATGGTAGTTGCATCTGGGACCCAAGCGGAGTGGTCCTAAATGAAGAAATTGAAAAAGTTCAGAATAGAGCTGCTAGATTTGTAACTGGAAATTATTGCTTTGAAACTGGGAGCATGACTGGAATTCTAGGAAAATTAAGATGGGAGTCTCTAAAGAAAAGGAGAAGAGACAGTAGGCTCATACTCTTATACAAAGGTCTAAAGGGTGCTGCCAGCATTCCAACAGATGACCTTGTTCCCCCAGCTAGGCATTGTAGAAAACACCATTCAATGACGTTTCAGACCCTTACTGCAAGAACGGATATTTATAAAGAATCGTTTTTCCCCCGAACCATTAGAGATTGGAATGCCCTTCCCGATTCTATTATTTTGACGGCTGAAGGTGCTGAGGATTGTGTAGCTAAGTTTACATCTTTGGTTAGAGCTAGGGACTAACTTCCCATATCACAGGTCCTGGTGTATGAATGTCATTTGACGTGTCACCAGTAACAATTCTGATTCTGATTCTGATGTTAAATGACAGTTTAGTGTTGCCCTCTGTCCTTTTTAGTGTGGCATGGTGTCATGCCCCTTTTCTCTAGCATCATGTTTGTTTTTCTAGCACCATGTCCCTTTTCAGATAGAGTAAATGTTGCCCTATAGGAGCTTTTTTCGTGACGTACTTCTCTCTCTCTCTCTCTCTCTCTCTCTCTCTCTCTCTCTCTCTCTCTCTCTCTCTCTCCAGCGTACCGGCAATAAGCGAGCGTAGGTAAATGTAAATTACAGTATGTCGTTAAATAACTCCACGTCAGCCGACATGTAACGTGTCAACGGCGTCGTGTCTACATCAAACCAAAATCAAAGTAATGCACTGAATTTGACTTTGCAACGTCGATGAAACGTCAGAACGTTGCGTTGGCGATAATACGGCATTGCTTAATAAAATGTCATGGACCCATCAAGACCCAGTGGGATTCAAAACAAACGTAGAACACCCTTTCAATGCATGAGAATGAAACACTCCTTCGCAAGTGCAAGCTGTTACAGTAAAATCTGGTAGATTTGTAGATTTGGTCAACCTGCCCAGCGCTTACATTAACCCGTTTGGTACCAGAACCCCCCCCCCCCCCCCCCCCCCAAAAAAAAACACAAAAAAAAACACACAAAAAACGGGTACCCAGGCAAACAGTGCAGGCCCAGAACGCGGCGTCTGATCTGAGGGCCTACGCCTACACTGTTTGCAAAAAAAGTCAAGCCAATTTCCAAACAAACTTTGAAGAAAACATCCTGACGACCCTAAATTTTGAAATGGACTCCTGATATATAAAAAAGGAGGAATATTCCATTTAATACAAAAGGGTTAATGGCTTATAAGGGATCAGTCAAACCTCTCTCCTCATCTCAACGGTCACCGTGACATTGAAGTGAGTTGGAGTGGGTATCGACGGCATGACGTCGAACCAACGTTGACTCGACGCCCGTCTGTCAGTCCACTCATTAGTTTTTTCGACTGTCAATATGTTTATTTCTCTGTCTAACTGTTCGTCCGGTCTGTTAGTCATTCAGTCAGTTGGTCTCTCTGTCCTCTGTCTGTCTGTCAGTTTGTCAGTCAAACCTCTCTCTCTCTCATCTCAACGGTCATGTGACATTGAATTGAGTTGGAGTGGGTGTCGACGACATGACGTCGAGTCAACGTTGACTCGACACCCGTCTGTCAGTCCACTCATTAGTTTTTTTTTCGACTGTCAGTATGTTTATTTGTCTGTCTAACTGTCCGTTCGTCCATCTGTTAGTCAGTCATTCAGTCAGTCGGTCTGACTGTCGCCTGTCTGTCTACTGTCAGTTTGTCAGTCAAACATCTCTGTCTCTCAACTTAACGGTCATGTGATATTGAAGTGAGTTGGAGTGCGTGACATAACGTCGAACCAAGTTGACTTGACGCCCGTCCGTCAGTCCACTCATAGATAGATAGATAGATAGATAGATAGATAGATAGATAGAGATAGATAGATAGATAGATAGATAGATAGATAGATAGATAGATAGATAGATAGATAGATAGATAGATCTAAGTTCTGTCCGTATGTGATAGCTATACTTAGATAGCGAATAAAACGAAAAGTTACGTAAAAAAACTTATTTTGTAAGTAAGCTTTCGTGAATACAGTATCTCAAGCCAATGACATGGGTCATTCACGAAGAGATTTTCGTCAATTAAAAACGGATCCAGGATAAATATAATAAAAGCAAAATATTCTTTCCTTCTCGAGGCATTATTGCAAAGTAAACGGGTATATTTTCTCTCAAAATGTCTGAATATTGTTAGCATTTTAAGTTTCGCCAATACATTTGAATAGCGATGGCCGTTTCAATTGACGGCCAGTACTTTGCGCATGCGCAAGAATGACGTCATAAACGGAATTCCTAAAACCTCCTATATTTTGGTACAAAATCACTGAAATTTACCAAAAAATAACAAAGTTATGCCTGTTTAAATATGGATTATTTTAGACACCTTTTAGCACTAAACTGTTGCCTATTTGACAGTCCCAATTTGTGGCTGATTGCTAATCCCCCTGTTTGTACTCAATTAACTCACTGTTAGAAGTCATAACTGTGTTTTGATAACAAGTGTAAGCTACATCAATTAAACAAGTGAAGTGTGAAAGTGTGCCTGACAGTGTTTGGCCCAAACATGTACCATTTAATCTTGTTTGTATCAGTGATAAGCTTGCTTTATGTACAAAACTTAAACTTCTTGTTGTCACCAATATCTCTTTCACTTAAAACAGGCAGTATAATTACACATTTGACAACAAAGGGTAAAAGAAGGATCTTTTTATTTCAAGTTGAGAAATGTGCCGTTTTAGCAAGGTTGTGCATGTGAATGTGCCCTTTTTACATGGCTGTAGGTATTTAATGTGCCCTTTCACATATTTTCAGATGTTGAAAAAGCCTTTTTTCCTGACCAGAACCATGCCCTTTTTGGGAGCTGGGGAAAACACTAAATGTATATGAATAGACCATAAAATTGACAGAATAAATCATAACACACCTTTTATCATTCCCATCCATTGCTATTTCTTAGCAAAGTACTATGATATAAGTAAATTTGCACTGGGAGCACTGCAATCCATGTAAGATTTTGTTTGTTTGATTTGAGGTTTAACGTCCCCGTCAACACTGTAAAGGTCATTTTGAAGACGTTGCTTCCACTTTTGTGGGACTTTTACCCGACATTGAGGTGACATCTTAAGCCCTGTCGCCCAATGAAACCAATGGGGTTTATTAGCATGGACGGTCCGCCTCGCACCGCCGTTCCTGGACAGGCTTAGATCCAGTGGTTTACCAGTACTAGTGTGTGGGCCGGATTCAGCTCTGCATGGAAGCATCATGCAGCCCATATATTTCTTCAAGCCCCTATGGGCGGGGGCTGAATCCATATAAGATACCTTGCAGCTTGTCACATGTTAATTTAACCAACAGCGCGACTTTATCAACACTGCATGCGCCCATCAAACTATAATGTAAATATCCCATATATGAAAAAGCAACCACCACATCCATTGCTTAACTTCGTTAAAAAGCCAGCCACTCTACCCGCGTCACCAAAAGGGCCGACTCCTAAAGGCTGTAGAAGTTGTATATTTCAATAACTCAACCCGAGCGCTTTGGTGCAGTGGTAGTGCGTCAGATTTGTGATCGAGAGGTAGTGGGTTCAAGCCTCACCAAGTGTTGTGTCCTTGGGCAAGGCACTTCATCCACATTGCTCAAAAAAAAAAGTTCTGGTTACCACCAGGAAATCCTGCTCGTAATGCTCATATGTGAGAGGCGTATTGCTCAGATGTGAGCGGCGAGCATGATAGCTCAGTGGTTAGTGCACTTGCCTCTGATGCTAGAGGTCCTGGGTTCGATCCCTGGCAGCGGCGATAAAATTTCGGTGTCCGAACACGCTCCATTGGCATCATTTGCAGGGATGAATGTCATAAGTGCACCGTCCTTCGGATCGGGACGTTAACTGGAGGCCCCCTGTGCAGGGAGAACCATACCCTGTGCAGGTTAAAGATCCCTACCGTAATTACATGATTACTGTGTAGATTTTCATCCTGCAAAACCTGGAGTGTATGTAATATACACCTGCGGTAATTGTCAAATGTTACCGACGCAGTATCCGAAGAGAGATAGATAGAGAGAAAAAGAAAAAAATGTTTGACAGTTGTATGAGTGCCACACACTCCAGATGTCATGGCATCTGATTATTTTGGCATTATTATTTTCATGATTGATTGGCTTGTAAAGTTATGTCAAGATTCACTGAGCCCACTGATTAAATTCTATTCTGTGCAGAACATCCGAAAATGGTTGATTTCATATCGGCCGGTCAGTGGTAAGGTCGAGTACTAGGGCCCTGGTGTAAATTTTAAATTTATTGTAAATATGCAGAGTTTTAAAGAAAACTTTGGCAACAAATTATATAAAACCCATAAGTAATAATAATTTTGCAAGAACAACTTGTTTTTGATAACAGTGCAGACGTCTTGTCTTCACAATAACAATTTTTTTGACCTTGTTTTCATTTCAACCCGGAAATGAACATCTTCGGACGTCATCCTCACAAAACACGACACAAATATTCTGCAGTTTATGATCGTCATCATTTTCTAAAATACGGAAGTTCGATCTTCACTCTTGATTACTTTCGAAGCAAACGTTCATTCTAAAAAGAAGTGACTATTGCATTGATAAATTAAGTAATTCTCACCCATGTTTCATCTGTTTCAGCCGAATATCATTCACCGCCACACATCACTACGCATGTGCAAAGGGAGATCCCAGCCTCTCGTCTATTTTTGGAATCTGAATCACTAGTCTGGTAGTTACCTCCCCTCGATCGCTCTGTTTGATTCAGAATCAGAATCTAATTCAAGGTTATGTTGGTTGGTGCCTGATGCTCTGTCTCTGGTCGGGCCCATCGGAGTCTAACTGTTGGTTTTCTTTTGCTCCAGCATTTCATTGGTTGATGCTGTCGAGTCCTCACCGTTGTCTCACCTCTGTGGTTCTTTGATTATTTGTGTTCACGAAGATGTTGCACTGATGAGTAAGGAGGCCTTCATGTGGACTGAACAAATTATTTGTCTAAATCGCGACGGAGGTAAAGGCGAGGATTGTGGCCATGTGAAATCGATTTAAGCACACCCCCCCCCCCCCCCCAGTGGAAATTTTTCCACTGACCGTTCCAAGGCGGTTCTTCGATCTGTGGCGGTTGTTTATTTATGTTACTGTTTCTTACTTACTGTGTGTAATACTTGTGTCTTTAAATTTGGATGGCCATATGACCATTTTGTAGGAAAGTAACTGTCCTTACGGCATTCCTTTGTTTAGATTTCCATTATGGTCTGGTCGCTTCATGTTTGTGTTTCTTTCCCTTTGGTGTCTTTGATGGGTGGAGTTAGTTAATTATATCGATTCCTGATCTTTGTTTTACTTCTACTTTGCACAGCAGCAGGCCTTTTTCTTTGTGCCGTGTGGCGGCTGTAAATGGTCTCCCCGTACATACATTTAATGCTCTTATTTTTCCAATCCTCGGGGATTGCTTATGCAATTGCTTTTCACTGTTCCATCAATTTACATCCTTGAGATACCTGTTGAATGTCATGATTAAACCGATGTTCGTTCCTCGTTGTATAACAACTGCTTGTTTGACATCACTGGACTTTAAGAAGACTAAGATGTTTTGTGGACTTTTGTTGTACCTTCCTTCTATTCGAAGGAATTATCTTCAGTTATTTTATGTGCTGTTTTTCCTGATGAGCGGTATGAAGATCGCTTTAGTTTTGACGGTATCTAAACCTATAAACCCACATGAGTATCACAAATACATTTATACTATCAATATCACCCCTTAGGTTACACTCTGCTTCTTCTGTACGGATTCCCCATTCTATTAAGAACTTTAATACTATATTGTCTTCGGTATTGGTCAGACCCTTAAATTTGTCTTCTGTAACTTCAGTTAATCTCAATGGAGCAGGCAATACCAATGTTTTTGGGAGTAGTCTTCGTATAAGACTATCTCCCCTCAAATCGCCCATCCTTCGAAAATATACTTATCCGTGGAAAAGAAGTGGAATGTATCCTAATATTTCTAAGTGCAATGCCAAGAGGTGCAGATGTTGTTCGCATTTAAGCACAAACGTCTACCGTTTACAAATGAAGTAACGGTAGACGCTTCTCTGTAGTTAACTTGTCTGATTTGACATGACAGTCTACAAATTTAATTATCTAATTACATGACGTGCTGCAAACTGTAATATGCAGTACGTCGGTCAAACTAACCGCATGCTTAAAACTAGATTGAACGAGCATTATCGTAGAATGAGTAAGCCTAAGAAAACTGACACTTTCTTGTACCGTCACTTTCGACGTACAGGCCATTCTGTAAATAACATTGTTATACAACCAGTGGAAAAACTTTACTACGATGCAAATACTACATCTAGATTCAAAATTATCAAAAGACATGAGGCTGAACTGAAATGGATTAAATCTTTACAGACCCCTTTTTCACTGGGATTTAATGACAACATTTATCATGAGGGTAATATTTCCAGAATGCCGGACTTTGATATTTTCTCGCTCCTGGAATGTCGAAAACGCAGAACTAGATCTCACGGCACCAGGAAAAATGGTAAGTTTAAACGTAAATTACATGCTTTTAAACGAAACAATACTAGACTGAAGTGACTGTCAATTATATTATTAAATCATGGACGGGAAAACTGATGGGAAAACTGGGCTGGCGCACTCTAGAGCAACGGCGTGCTGATTCACGACTGGTCCTCTTTTACAAGATAGTCCACAGTCTGGTTGCAATCCCTATCCCTACATATGTCATCCCCCTCAATCGATGCTCCCGGACAACCCATTCATTGGCTTTCAGACAACTCTATGCTCGAACTGATTATTACAAATACTCGTTCTTCCCATTGGCAATAGTGCAGTGGAACAATCTTCCGGCCAGCATTGCAACCCTGACAAGCCTTGACAGCTTCAAACTGGCTGTCAGTCAGGAGTACCACCACAGACCTTAAATATAAACACCATTGTTTTTATCCTCACTTTTTCTTGTTTCTTCTGTATAATACACTAACACTATGCACTTTTACTCTGTTCTTACTATCCGCTTGATTTTAACTCCTTTCTTTTATCGCATGTTGCGGGGAACCCGGCACGTAATACTCATTTGAGGGTGTATGCCGTATGGAGAGATAGATAGATAGTCAGTCTATACTTTCATTTCTAAGTTCATTACCCGTTTCGGTTTTACGTCTTCTGGACACCGAGGCGAATAAATTCTACGATAGTTCTAATCAGTTATATGATGCGGCTCTTTTAACTAGAGGCTATACTCAGCATACTCTCCGTCCTTACATTGATTCTTAAATTAATCATAAACGCCATTTCTTCAAAGTATCCTTCATTAATAAGGGTATGGATTTTATAGATTTGCCCAGTATTTTCTGTGAGAGCTCGGTGCTTTCTTCCATTCCTGCTTATTTTCAAAATACTGAAACACCTATAATTTGCTATAAATAAAACAAACCTGTTATATCTATCATTTTAATTTCAATAAACTTGTTTCAGATCTTGATATTGATACTAATACACCTGCTTCATGTGATTGTAAAAACCAAGTGTATTGCTATCCTGCTGCTGGTCATGTAATTACTGGCAATTTGAAAATTATTCCTGATTTTAGGATAAGGAATATAATTTCTAAAGAACCGAAATATCGGTTTCCTTCTAAAATTGATTTCAGTAAATGTAGAGATGAAATCGCTGCTCCCTTGAATGAATTCGGTAATCGATGGTGTAAGCGAGAGTATGTTGAGCATAAA
The DNA here is from genome assembly GCA_963580285.1 of Lucinisca nassula. Lineage (NCBI taxonomy): Eukaryota > Metazoa > Mollusca > Bivalvia > Lucinida > Lucinidae > Lucinisca > Lucinisca nassula. The sequence goes on along the minus strand of OY757017.1, from coordinate 140,363,498 downwards.
GCCATTAAGGACTGGAAACTTAGCATTTTAAAAGTATAGAATAAAAGCATTTCTTTCTATTCTCAAAATAATAACTTATTACCTCCTAAGCCTAAGACGTCTTTACGTCATCTTAAACTAGGTATTCAAGAATTTCATAAGAAGTTTGTTTTGGCCCCTGCAGACAAGGCCGCTAACAACGTCGTCGTTGTGTGACGGCTCCACTATGTTAACACGCTTAAGCAGGAGCTTGGTGGTACTAAGGCCTATGAACTTCAGCCTTTAGCTGAAGAGAGAGCTATAGTAGATGAATATATTTGTCATTCAGCCACCAAGTTTGCTGTGTGTGTTACCGAAGGCCAAGACAAGCTTCCTACGCTATACTGGCTACCAAAACGTCATAAAAGACCTTACAAAGTACATGTAGAAGTAAAACATAGATCAGGAATCGATACAATTAACTTACTCCACCCATCAAAGACACCAAAGGGAAAGAAACACAAACATGTAGCGACCAGACCATAATGGAAACCTAAACAAAGGAAGGCCATAAGGACAGGTACTTTCCCACAAAATGGCCAAATGGCCAGCCAAAATAAAAAGACCCAAGTGATGCACACAGTAAGTAACAAACAACAACATAAATAAACCGCCATAGAAGAACCGCATTGGAACAGTTAGTGGAAAGAATTCCATTGGGTGGGGGGGGGGGGGCGCTTAAATCGATTTTTTTGCTTCCCTCTTTAATTGCACGCCGGTGGGTCAGGCCTCAGATTCTATGACGGCTCCAACGTAAAGGCTTATTGAAAATTAAAGAGATAATGTTGGTTGGTGCCTGATGCTCTGTCTCTGGTCGGGCTCATCGGAGTCTAACTGTTGGTTTTCTTTTGCTCCAGCATTTCAGTGGTTTCTTGCTGTCGAGTCCTCACCGTTGTCTCACCTCTGTGGTTCTTTGATTTCTGTGTTCACGGAGATGTTGCACTGATGAGTTAGGAGGCCTTCATGCGGACTGAACAAATTATTTGTCTAAATCGCGACGGAAGTAAGGGCGAGGATTGTGGTCACGTAAAATCGATTTAAGCCCCCCAGTGGAAATCTTCCACTGACCGTTCCAAGGCGGCTCTTCTGTGGCGATTTATTTATGTTGTTGTTTGTTACTTACTGTGTGTATCACTTGTGTCTTTTAATTTTGGATGGCCATATGGCCATTTTGTGGGAAAGTAACTGTCCATATGGCCTTCCTTTGTTTAGGTTTCCATTATGGTCTGGTCGCTTAATGTTTGTATTTCTTTCCCTTTGGTGTCTTTTATGGATGGAGTAAGTTAATTGTATCAATTCCTGATCTTTGTTTTACTTCTACTTTACATGGTCATAATCCTCGCCCTTACCTCTGTTGCGGTATACACTAATTTTGTTTAGTCCGCATGAAGGCTTCCTAACTCATCAGTGTAACATCTCCGCGAACATACAAATCAAAAAACTACAGAGATGAAACAAGGTTGAGGACTCGACAGCATACCCTGCATATACTTGACCTTGAGAATACTGTGGAGGCCAAAGTTTTGCTCCAATCACCATCTAACGTGGTCAGAATGATCATCTTCCTAATACCTGGGTCAAATTCTAATGTATGTCATGTTGGGCTAAAAAGTAGTTCGAAGTATAAACAAACCATATCAAAACTCTTGAGGCCAGAGTTTTGGTCCAATCAACGTCAGACTCGCTTATAATGATTATCTTGACAATATATCTTGGCCACCGTAAATTATTTTGCCCTGCCCGATTGTTAGTTTGTTTGTTGGACAACTTTAACATTTGTCCTAACTTTTGACCCATTTGAGATAGAGCCTTCATATTTGGCATGTAGATGTCTTGTAACAATGGCCTTCCACTCATACAAAAATTCATGTGACCTTGACCTACTTTATCATAACGTTTTGAACCATGTGTGATAGCGCTTTCATATTTAGCATGTATGTTCCTTGTGACAAGGGCTTCCCATCCATACAAAAGTTTGACCCGTGATCTTGACCTGTGACCTACTTTATCATAACTTTTAAATCATTTGAGATAGAGTCTTCATATTTGGCATGTATCTTCATTGTGACAAGTGCTTCCTGCTCATACAGAAAATTTTTACCCGTAACCTTGACATGAGACCTACTTAATCATAACTTTTGAAACGTTTAGTATACAGCCTTCATATTTGGCATGTAGGTTTCTTTTGACAAGGGCTTCCCACTCATATAGAAAATTTCAACTTGTGACCTTGACCTGTGACCTTCTTAAGCATAACTTTTAAACCGACTGAGATAGAACCTTCATATTTAGCATATAGGTTTCTTGTGTGACAAGGGTTTTCACCCATACAAAATTTTGTCCTATGACCTTGACCTACTTTAACATTACTTATTAACCGTTTGAGATAGAAGCTTCATATTTGGCATGTTGGTTACCTTGTGGCTTCCCACTCAAAAAATGATCTGTCTCCTTGACCTTGACCTATGACCTTTCTTTATCATTAGTTTTGAACAGTTTGAGGTAGAGCTTTTATATTTTGCTTGTAGTTTCCTTTTGAAAAGGGCTTTCCACTTATGCAAAATTTTGATTTCTGACTTTGACCTTGATCTTTGACGAACCTAAAAGAAAAAAAAAGACCTGGGTTGTGTTTCACAAACGCATCGTGTTACATAAGAAGTCTGTAACGGGTATGGAAATGTCCTCAGATCGACTTAGTATCGGGTAAATGTGTTGTGAAAATCAGTACTAGAAACCAGCCGTTGTCACCACAACTGTATTGTACAACTTTATTGACAACCCTGGATCTATGAATATAGTTTTTCAATCAGGTTAACAAACATGTCTTGCCTTTCCGCAGTTTCTTTCTTTCTTTTTTCATTTTTTTTCTTAACATTTGCTCATTATTTTCTGGTCCATGGGCGAGCGATACAGGACCATCATGGCCCTCTGGTTTATTTTGTTTGCTTGTCCGTTTTATTAAGTTTTTATCAAACTAATTTATTTATTTATTTTCAACCCAAAAGTTGACTGAGATTAATTTCCATTGAGCCTTATTTCCGAGGGCCACCCCTTAACAAGAAAATGAATTTTGTAAATATAAGTTCGTTTATTATTTTAATTATAGAACTGTCCCATTTATAAATTGAAGTCATTCCATGTTTTATTCAGACAAATCCCTATTTTTCGAAACCTTGTTTAAATGAAGTAGGAAAATTAAAATGTATTTGTATAAAAAATATCAAGCTACTGTGTTTGTTTGATTTGAGGTTTTACGTCCCCGTCAACACTGTAAAGGTCATTTTGGAGACATTGCTTCCAATTTTGTGGGACTTTTACCCGACATTGAGATGAAATGACATCTCAAGCCCTGTCGCCCAATGAAACCAATAGGGTTTATTTACATGGACGGTCCGCCTCGCACCGCGGTTCCTTGGACAGGCTTAGATCCACTAAGCGGTTTACCAGTACTTGTGTGCGGGCATGATTCAGCTCTGCGTGGAAGCATCATGTAGCCCATATATTTCTTTAAGCCCCTATGGGCGGGGGCGCACAAGCTACTGTGGTGTATTCCTTGTTTCCAAGGGATAACTTTTTCTAGAACATAATTAAAATTACAATTTACACATATCTATTTTCTGTTTGTCACCTACCACATATATGAAGTAGAAAAATAACACACCTACAAGCAGAACATAATATGCGATATAATCCGCATAGGATTAAATGGCCATCTTCCGAAAAGTATCTTTAAATATTTTCAGGAAAAAAAATCCAACAAAAGCACGGATAAATACAAAGTTTTTACTTTTAATTATCAATCAAAGCATGCATAAATACAAAAGGTTTGCTTTTTCTATCTATCATTAGAATTATTTAAAACATCCGAAGAGATAATGGAATCTACCACCTATTCAATGAACACCAATGATCTGTACCCTTTCATTCTATTTCTTTCTTTCTATTGATACTGCGATCGGTCACATTTGACCATTACTCGCAGGTGTTCATTACATACACTCCAGGTTTGCAGGATGAAAGCCTTCACAGTAATCCTGTGATTACGGTAGGGAGCTTTAACCTGCGCAGGGGATGGTTCTTTCTGCACAGGGGCCTCCAGTTAACGCCCCGATCCGAAGGATCGTGCACTTGTGGCATTCATCCCTGCAAATGATGCCGATTTTCATCAGAAAAGTAGCCATTTTGGAGATGTGAAAAATGCACAATGTCGCACAGGTGTGTTATCGTAATGTCAACCGCTGAAGGTGCTGAGGATTGTGTAGCTAAGTTTACCTCTTTGGTGAGAGTTAGGGACTAACTTCCCATCACAGGTCCTGGTGTATGAATGTCATTTGACGTGTCAACAGTAACAATTCTGATTCTGTCACAAGTCATATAATATCCCATAATATTCAAATGAGTCCAGAGTAGCTCAGTTACAAATATTTTTTCTTTCTCTGTATACTACCATATACCCTCGAGGACTTTCTAGGCAGGTGTGTATATTGCATACACTCCAGTGTTTGCAGGATGAAAGCCTCAGAGTAATCATGTAATTATGGTATGGTTCTTTAACGTGCGCAGGGGTGGTTCTCCCTGCACAGGGGGCCTCCAGTTAACGTCCCAGCCGATTCGAAGGACGGTGCACTTTATGACATTCATCCCTGCAAACTGAAATGATGCCAATGGAGCGTGTTTTGACACGAAATTTTATCGCTGCTGCGGGGATCGAACCCGAGACCTCTAGCATCAAACTGAAACGATGCCAACGGAGCGTGTTCGGATACCAAAATTTTATTGCCGCAGCTGGGGATCGAACCCGAGACCTCTAGCATCAGAGGCAAGTGCACTAACCACCGAGCTATCACGCTCCACTTTTACATGATTAATGTAAATATTATCCGCTTTTCCAAATAATATCCATTTTGTAAACAAAAACTTCCTTACGTAGAAAAAAATTCTTTCGCGAAAACGCTCGGTGAACTGTCTTGTCAGAGAACTGTCTCCGGGCGAACACTAATGTTCGGAAATGTCCGGCAAATGTCCGGGAATTGTCCGGAAATGGGGGGGGGGGGGGGGGGGCGTTATCCCTAATTTCTCCACTTCGGGTGGTCAGAAATTAATAAAATTAGTATCAAATATAATTTTAAGCTCCATTCTAAAAGATTATAAACATTATTTTCATTTTTAACATCTTAAGGTCCATTTCTGAAGTTATTTTTTCCGGGAAATTCCCAGATTGTGACCTGAATGTTTGGGTAGTGGTGCGTTAACCCTAAAATCTCCACTTCGGGTGGTCAGAAATTAATAAAATTAGTATCAAAGAAATTTTGAACTCCATTCTAAAAGATTATTATTATTTTTATTTTTATTTTTTTTTTTTTTTCATTTTTAACATTTTAAGGGTCCATTTCTGAAGTTAATTAGTCCGGGAAATTCCCGGATTGTGACCTGGATGTTGTGGTAGTGGTGCGTTAACCCAAAAATCTCGACTTCATGTGGTCAGAAATTAATAAAAATTAGTATCAAATAATGATAATAATGTATTTCGTGTGCTCATTATAAGCGCCTCACTGAGGCGATTCTAATGAGTGCACACAACATGACTTTATTTTATAGAAGATCACAAAGATAAAATAAGTGATCTTTAATTACGGCACTAGACAGTAATTGGCAAACAGTGTAGAACTTGATCAAAGGTTTAACCCATATATGCCTAGCGTCCCATTGGTGGGATAGCGTCCCATTGATGGGACATTTGCAAACAATGTAGATCTTGATCAAAGGTCAAACCCATATATGCCTGGAGCCCCATTTGTGGGACATTGGCAAACTGTAGATCCAGATCAGACATTCAACCCATATATGCCTAGCATCCCATTTGTGGGACATTGGCAAACAGTGTAGACCCAAATGATCAGACGCTGCAAAACGTCGTGTCTGATCTGGGCCGCAAAAATGCGGTATCTGATTTGAATTTACACTGTTTTCTTAAACAACGACGAACTTTTACCGCATCCATTTCTTGCTGGCAATGAATTAGGTGTAAGGACTTTGAGTGATTTTACGGACCATTATGATCAGGCGCTGCAAAACTTGGTGTCTGATCTGGGCTGCAAAATGTGGCATCTGATCTGGGTCTACACTGTTTGCTTAAACAACGACGAAATTTAACCGCACCCATTTCTTGCTGGCGATGAATGTGGTGTACGGTATTTGAGTGTTTTTACGGACCATTATGATCAGACGCTGCAAACTTGGCGTCTGATCTTGGCCGCAAAATGTTGCATCTGATCTGGTTCTTCACTGTTTGCTTAAACAACGGCGGAATTTAGCCGCATCCATTTCTTGCTGGCGATAAATTAGGTGTACGGACTTTGAGCGATTTTACGGGCCATTAATTTTCTAACGAGATTAAACATGTGTTAAGTTAATTGCTTTTACTTATAATAAGTTGACGTGTGCTGCATACATGGACTGAAATAGTAGAAAGTGACTTCCACAAAAGTTGTCCAATTGATAGTTTGCATGAATGTCGTTATTTTGTTTCTCTGAATTGAGATTAGACATCACCGTCAACACTATTTTGGTCATTTTGAAGACTGTGCATTCCAATTTTGTGATACGTTTCGAGATATAGTGCATTTTTTACATTTCCAAAATGGTTACTTTTCTGATAAAAATTTGTCATATTTTTCCTATTTATACTGCAAGCATAGGTTGTTGTTGCTTGTTAGAACATCCTCGTTGAGGCGGTTCTCACGAGTAAAAACAACATATGTCTGGAATCAAAAATAGGAAAAATAATGTATACCCCCATGAACCCCAGTTTTCTTTATATAAAATGTAGTTTATTATTATTATCCTTATTTCTGCTAAAAATCGATTGTTGGTACTTTTAAGAATCACCTCACCGAGGCTGTTCTGACGAGTAACCATACTGTGTGTACGTTTTAAGCATTTAGCAACCCTAAAATGAAATTCCGATAAAACAAAAAATCCCATATTTTTCATATTTCTGCCCTAAACAGAGAGTATACGAACTCCATAGAACGGCGAGACGGTTTCACCGAGTACCCACAACCTATGTTTTTGAGCAGAAATAAGGAACAAATTAGACTTGCCCAAGTCCCTACATTTACATTTTTATACCCCCACAAATGAAATTTGGGGGGGTATATAGGAGTGAGCTTGTCGGTCGGTCGGTCGGTTGGTCGGTCGGTCGGTCGGTCGGTCTGTCGGTCTGTTGACTTGGTTTCCAGACGATAACTCAAAAAGCGCTTCACCGATTTTTATAATTTTTGGTACACTGATGTAACATCATAAAATACAGGTCAAGTTCGATTTCCACTACAATTCGTCAATTTACGACATAGTTATGGCCCCTTTCAAGTGAAAAAATTGCAAAATGCCGCTGATGTACTATCAAGGCAGTATTTGTGGGGGTATTCATCACCTTTAGTGATAGCTCTAGTTATTTTTAAATGAAAGTCCCTTTAAACAAAAAAAAAAATATGTAAAAGTCTCTTTAATCTTCATCTCGAAATGTAGGGACTTGTATACTCTGCAAATTATCCGACCAGCTTCCAGCTTGATGTAACAAGATCTCCCACTTGGTGATAAGAGCATTAGCCTCTGCAGTTAATGTTTACTTAATAAATAACACCCACCTGCGTCTGTCAGTGAAAGGAAGGAAAAATCTAGTATTTTGGAGATTTTTATTTTGTTTTGTTTGATTTGAGGTTTAATGCCCCTGTCAACACTGTATAGGTCATTTTGGGGATGTTGCTTCCTTTGTGTTGGGACCTAAAACTTGTTTGAGACAGTGGTAGTTCCTGACATCGAGTGTTGAATTTAATGAGGATAATTTCGGCATTACTTTCAATCCTCTATTTAATTAATATATTTTGTGTGTGCTCATTAGAATCAACTCGTGAGTACACACAATATACTTTTTCCAGATAAAATAAGCAAAATCCCCATAACTATCCCTAAATATTTGTCATATGGATATGTGTGAAGAATTTCTCAGGTACTCAAGAGCGAGTTCGAAAACCGTCATAGAAAACGAGCTATCGGTGTTCGAGCCATGGAGGTATCATTATACAGTCAAACCGGTCATAGTGGCCGCCTATATTAAGCAAGCAACCTGTCTTAACCTAGCAATCGTTCAAATCCCGAAAAAGCGAATGCATTAATATCCACCTGTATTAAGCAAGCACCTGTCTTAAGCAAGCACATTTTGATCATCCCTGATAGGAGAAACCATAGAGAAAAGTGGCGTTTACAAGGGGTTACATAAAGTTCTTATTTCTGCTCAGTAGTATAGATTGTGGGTACTCTTTAGAACCGCCTATAACAAGCACCCACAAGCTATGTTTGAAGCAGAATTAAAGAAAAACGATGCGAGGGCTACTAACTTCTAAACTTAATCTCTTCATCAGCGACACTTGTTTTCACAATTACCATGATCATCCCCTAAACATGTCCATGCAATGAAGACCCTTGTTAACCCCACTTTATATATAGTAAAGCGGGGTTTACCAGGCTAGTTATTTTGTAATTTCTGCTTTAAAACATAGATTTTGGGTCCCCATTAGAATCGCCTTATTGAGGCGGTTACAAATAGATTGTGGGTACTCATTAGAACCGCCTCATTGAATCGGTTTTAACGAGTACCCACAATCTATGTTTTGAGCAGAAATAAGAAAAAAATCATTGAAGCGTCTTTTTTTAAAACCCATTGCCTTCATGTGGTTTTTCCCCCACTATTGTAAATAAATCATGATAACAAGCTGCGGAGCCTGTCAGTGAAAAGTTATACAAACAAACTTCTCACCCCTATCTGACAATCATCTACAGGAAAGGTGAATGAGTGCTTTCAATTGTTACAAGTCTGTTAATTTCACAATTTTCATAAAAGACTGTATTGCTATTTCATTTACAATGAATGTATTTTTTTTTTTTTGTAAAGAATTATTTCTACCATGGACACATAATTAACAGACTTGGGCAAGTCTAGGAACAAATGTATACCCCTGTTCAACAACAACCGAATTCTAATGATTGTGGGCTTTTTGCAATAGCGAACGTGGTAGAGTTTTGTTTTGCTCCGGACTCATTTAACACTAGAATAATATTCGACGTGTCAAAAATGAGACAACGTTTAGTTGAATGTTTGGAAAATCGAAAAAAAAAAAAAAAAAAAAAAAAAAGTCAGCGTTTACGAAAGAAATAGATTCAGGCAGGCGTAAACGTAATTCTTTCACTTGTAAAAGCGTAAAATATCCAGTCTGGTGCTTCTGCAAAATGCCTGAGTGTATTGATAATGGTCTGTAAAATCACTCAAAAGTCCGTACACCTAATTCATCGCCAGCATTTTGTGGCCCAGATCAGACGCCACGTTTTGCAGCGTCTGATCATTTGGGTCTACACTGTTTTCCAATGTCTCACAAATGGGACGCTAGGCATATATGGGTTAAATGTCTTACCTGGATCTACAGTGTTTGCCAATATCCCACAGATGGGACTCTAGGCATATATGGGTTAAACCTTTGATCAAGATCTACACTGTTTGTCAATGTACCACCAATGGGATGCTAGGCATATATGGGTTCAACCTTTGATCAAGCTCTACACTGTTTGCCAAGTAGGTCTTGAGCGGTAATTAAAGATCACTTATTATATCTTTGTGATCTTCTATAAAATAAAGTCATGTTGTGGGAACTCATTAGAATCGCCTCAGTGAGGCGCTTATAATGAGCACACGACATATATTATTATCATTATTTGATACTAATTTCATTAATTTTGACAACCCGAAGTGGAGATATTAGGGATAAAGCACCACTACCCACAACATCCAGGACACAATCCGGGAATTTCTTGGACAAATCAACTTAAAAAAACGGACCCCTAAAGTAATAAAAATGAAAAATAATTTTTAATAATCTTTTAGAATGGAGCTAAAAATTTTATTTGATGCTAATTTTCGTTAATTTCTGACCATCCGAAGTCGAGATATTAGGGTTAACGCACCACTACCCCAACATCCAGGTAACAATCCGGGAATTTTCCGGACAAATTAACTTCAGAAATGGACCCTTACAATGTTAAAAATCAAAAAAGTATTTTAATAAACGTTTAGAATGGAGCTTAAAATTTTCTTTGATACTAATTTTATTAATTTCTGACCACCCGAAGTGGAGATATTAGGATTAACGCACCATTACCCCAACATTCAGGTCACAATCTGGGAATTCGCCGGAGAATGAACTTCAGAAATGGACCCTTAAATTGTTAAAAATGAAAAAAATATAATAATCTTATAGCATGGAGCTTAACATTTTATTTGATACTAATTTTATTAATTTCTGACAATCCAAAGTGGAGATATTAGGGATAACGCACCACTACCCCCATTTCCCGAACAATTTCCGGACAATTCCCGGACATTAGTGTGCACCAGTCCCTGGACATTTCGGCCCATAACAAAATCGGCCCATGACAAACTCGGCCCATAACAAAATCGGCCCATACAAAATCGGCCCATAGCAATTTCGATTCACAATTTTAATGATGGTATAATTATTTTGTCTGCATATAACTGATTTGCTTGCACGGCAAATTAAATCAGTAGCATGTAAGTCGAAAATGGTATAAGAGGTAAAATACGTTCAGTTTGAGAAATTAATATTCTTTCCTCTAATGATAAAAAATCACATCGTGTTAACAAGTCCGAGAAAATAATACCGCCCTTAACCCCACTTTATATAGGGAAATTTGAGATTTTAAGGGCTATATGTTATTATGCTTATAACTGTTCCAAGACATATGTTGTGGGTACTCGATAGAACCACCACCGCATGCTCGGAGTATAAATAAAACAAATAGCACCTTTTTGTGTAGGAAAAGTAGTCATGTTGGAGAAAATGAAAGAATGCACTCTGTCACACAGGTGTGTTTTCGTAACGGATATATAAGAAAGAAAATCCACATATCCACATATCAGGAGGGACTATAGTCAAAACCACCCTTTGGCATATAGACTCATCAAGAGCCCTACAAACTACTACAAATTTTCGTTCTTTCCCAAAACGATTTTTCATTGGAATCTCGGACTCATCAATACCAGTACTGATGGGTCCGAGTTGGAATGCTCTACCCCGCCAAATAGTCTTGCTCCCCACCCTGGCACAGTTTGGTGATGTTGTGTGCCGGGTGTGGCATGTGTCCCCCTAGTCACTGGCCTCTGTTTTTTTTTTTTTTTTTTTTTTACTTTTGACTATACTAACACTCGCCTAGCACTGTACAGACTCATTTCACCTGCTATACTTAACTTTTGTTTCAACTAACTCCCTTCAGTACTTGGTGTACTGGAATCACTTCTGAAAGTCCTCCTCGGAGTTTGAGAAGTAGATAGAAAATACACTCTTAAGAATTCTGAAAATGCTAAGTGTATATGGTATTATATTGTTTTCACTGCAGGCAATGGTTAGAAAACTGACATCAAGCGTTGTTCACAGACACATTGGGCTTATGAAATTGTTAAGGATTTCATTGTACATTGTATTTCTTATTTCTGCTTTTCAACACTTTCATTTACGTAATGGAATACGCTATGAATAAGAGGCGCATTGATTAGTTTTTAGCAGAAAATCTTCACTTTTATTACAGGAATCACGCATAGGTTTTCGTGCATTAACATTTGCTGGGTCCGTTTAAACGTTTGAACATTAGGCCGATTGAAACACAAAGTAAATGAGTAAGCAATGGCCCAGCAATTTCTACAATTCGCCCAGCATAGACAGACCAGCTTGCCCAGCCGCACAGTATGGTCATGGTCGCTGGAAGCGTGAGGAACCTTTGGCTACATCACGAGCCAAGCATACACAGCTCGACTTGTTCAGCCGCACAGTATGGTCATGATCGCTGGAGGCCTGAGGTAGCTTTGGCTACTTTATGATTCATATTTAGACACAAACCAGACTGCGCGGATACACAGGCTGATGTGAGTCTTTCGTTGGGCCCCGGTGCTAGGCCCACATATAGCTGTCGATGCGCCCCTGTCCAATAACATTCATAAAACGAAACCAAAGGCAAGAAACAAAGAAAGAATTAAAGACACGCATTAGGAGACATAGACTTATCCATGATGATTGGCACATGCCCCAATAATGACTGAGGTTTGAGTAAAGTGATAATCGTTATGTTTGTTGCTTTAAGGCACGTGTCGATAAAGGCAGCAACCTAAAGTGATTATTAATCATTTTGTATACCGACATGTGCCAACAATATAAACAAATAAGCAATGACACCAGAACTAGTATTTCCAAGTTCATAAATATACATTTTTTTTTTGCTGAATAAACACACCCTCTTTTATATTATTTTTAATTCTTATTTTCCATTACAAAGTTTGCATTGCGAGAATACTCACATCTGAGAGAGGTAATTATTGAAAACAATGATACAGATACCTAGCGGTGAAAAGCGGTAAAAATTGTATATACATGTATTTTATCATAAATTAACTAGCCTGGAAGTTATTCTTATTCTAAGAAGAGGGTGAACGAAGTTATGAGAGTGAACGGAGATATGAGCAAATGGGATATATCTTTAATTTTTTTTTTTTTTTTTTGGAATTTTGGCTGATAATTGACCCCTATATCAGCCTTTTAATCATTTATGGTCGAAATTGCTATGGGCCGATTTTGTCATGGGCCGATTTTGTTATGGGCCGAAATGACCCGGTACCGTGTGCACCCTGTCTCCGTCATCTAAATCGGCGTATCAATTTATTTTCAAACAAAGCGTCCTCTCTAAAATTAAAAATGGCTGCCAGAAAGAAATTTCACAAATGGACGATGGATTTTACAGGCCATACTCTTGGAAAAGGGTAATAACCCTCTTCTAAATGTGAAATATAGGCACTGCCCTTTGAGCAAACGCATTTATTTACACTCGTTCTTAGGTATTTTAAAGGTGCTGCTGCGTAAACTTACACCGGTTTCCACCATCAGAATCAACAGAATCAAACTGATGACTTCGACTTCTACTTTAATACTGCCCAGGGCGTAAGCATCACGGGCAAGTGACGTCAGCAAAATGGTTAAAATCCCGTATTTACAATTAAAAACATGATGAGTCTGTGTTGTCTAGGCTGTGTAAGTCTGCAGACGAGCCGAGAATTCGTCTACAGATGCTGCTTGCACAAGGTCCGGAGGGAGAGAGTTCCATTCTCGAATGGTTCGAGGCAAGAAGCTGTACTTGTACTGTTCGTAGCTGGTTTGGAGTTGTATAAAGGCAAGCTAGTGGGTTCTTGTTCGGCCATAGGAAGGTTTGACATAGTCCGGGATGATCACTGGAGAGAGGTTATTGGTGGCTTTGTAGAAATGTACTAGTCTCTTCTGTTTTCTTCTCTGTTCTAAAGGAGGCCAGTTGAGATGGTCAAGCATGGTAGTGACACTATCTCTGTAAGAGTAGTTGCCTGTAGCGAAGCGGGCACCCTTCCGTTGTACTTTCTCCAAGGCCGAGATATCTTGCTTGAAATGAGGGTCCCAGACTGAAGAGGAGTATTCAAGGTGTGGAGGGACGAGGGAGGTCACAGCTCTTGATTTCACTTCCTGATTGCATCCATACATGTGGCGACGGAGAAGGTTTAAAATTCTGTTAGCCTTGCTGGTAATGTTGCTAATGTGGGTTTTCCATGACAGGTCTGATGTTAGTTCAACCCCTAAGTAAGGATGATGATCGACCTCTTGTAGTTGGGTCCCCTTTATGTTGTACGAAGTTGGTAGGTATTTCCGCTGTCTGGTAATCTTGAGCAGATGGCATTTGGAGGCGTTGAATCGCATGAGCCATGTATCTGACCATTCCACCATGGTGTTTAGATCCTGTTGCAGCTGAGCTTCATCGGCAGCAGACTCAATAGTTCGATACAGCAGGCAGTCATCTGCAAAGAGCTTGATAATGGTATGGGTTGACACCTTAGCCCCAATGTCATTGACATACAGGAGGAACATAAGGGGGCCGAGCACTGTGCCCTGAGGCACACCCGAGAGGACTGGCGAGTCTGATGAGGCTGAACCATCGAGGACTACTCTCTGTTGACGGTCACATAGCCATGATTTGATCCAGTCATTTGTTCTTCCTGTAACTCCATAGTGCTGCAACTTCTGGAGGAGTCTGTGATGGGGGACAGTGTCGAAAGCCTTGCTGAAGTCAAGTATCAGCAAGTCAGTGGCTTTCCTTCTATCAAGTCGTCGAGAGAGATCCTCTACTGTATTAAGTAGCTGTGGTTGGCTCGGAATCCATGCTGGAATTCGACGAGGATGTTGTTGTTGTCGAGGTGGTTCATGATTTGGCTGTAAATGATGTGTTCCATTGATTTACAGACAATGCAGGTAAGTGGCACTGGTCTGTAATTCGCCGGGTTTGTCTTGTCGCCCTTCTTGAAGACAGCTGTGATGTTGGCATGCTGCCAATCCTGTGGAACTTCGCCAGTGTTGTATGACTGCTGGAAAATAACCGACAGAACAGGCGCGATCTCTTTGGCGGCTATCTTCAGTATCCTTGCTGGGATAAGGTCTGGACCAGATGCCTTTGCAGGATTGAGATTGTTGAGCAACTTCTCGATGCCTGGGATGGTGAATTCAATCTCTGGCATTGAGGGAGCTGGTTGACCATCTATGTCCGGAAGGGCACTGTCAGGTTCTCGAGTGAACTGGGAGGTATATTGAGAGTTCAAAGCCTCAGCAACTTCTGTAGGTTCACTCAGGAGCTTGTCATCTGTCTTGAGAACTGGAATGTTGCTTTGACCAGACTTCTTCTTCTGACCCGTCAAATGACATTCATACACCAGGACCTTTGATGTGGGAAGTTAGTCCATCGGACACATAAGTTTGTACATTCGGACATACTAGTTGGTACGTTCGAATCCGAGTCGTTTCGCCCAAAACATTTCTAAATTTTCCTCCCCTAGTTGTTTCACCCCCAAGACTTTCCCTCCCTGGTCGTTTCACCGCAGGCTTTATCCAGGTATTTTGGGAAAAGGCCCCTGGAAATAGATAAGGCTGCATGGTGCTTCTTCGCAAAGCTGAAACCGACCGAATATCTGAGCCTTCTGAGGACTGCTAGTACACCGCTTAGGAGGCAAAGTGACAAGTCCCTGATTATAAACCCTACCGGTTGCGTTTGGCAATAAGGCTGGGAGCTGTGGGTTGATGGTATCGATTCCTGATCATTGCTTTCACTTCTATTTTGAGACGTTATTTCATGTCGATGTTGGGGAAAAATATTGACAAAACATCAAAATTGGGAAAACATTTCATCAGAGAAATCCTAATCTTACCCTTACCATCATTGACCTACTACTAACCTAACTTTAACCATCAGTGAACTACTCCTAACTTACTTAAGTCAGTAAACAGTGGTGGACAGATTCTAAAGTCTAGCCCAGTAATGCTGTCACTGCTTCCTTTTGTTAAAATCAGCTGAGATTTTTTTTTCATCATATTATTGGGAAAAATATGGTGAAATTAGGAAAAATTGAGGCTTTTTGGCATTGGGAATGGGGCCGAATTTCAGCCCTGCTGAACAGGCAGAAAATGCCCTGCAGCGGTAATTGGAAAGAAAGTATCAGGAAAAAAGGAGGAAGTGTCTCCTGACAACCGGTTGTCAGGAGCATTTTTGCTGGTTGTCAGGAGCATTTTTGATAGCAAAAATGCTCCTGACAACCAGCAATATTTTTCCAATAAAAACCTATGATATTAGTATTATTTTAGTTACCTTTTTAGTATTTCATGGTTCTTGATACATGTTTAGAGAACAAAGTTAACAGTTTTGTGGCTTCTGTCCCCAATTTATAGACGGATCCAATGTTTTGACACGTGATCTTTGACATGTCATTGCGAATGCGCAAAATTACTTTTAACTGTGATAACGATGTTTCGTGGCTGGCAAAAAGCCCCTGGTTCCATATAAACACATTGTAAATAGGTTCAATATTACGGGCATATTTTAGTTGACTGTCACAGAAAATCGATCGAATTACACTTTAAATGAGTAGATAAATATATTTTAGAGTTCATTCCGCGTTAAGTCACTCATTTTGCGCATTTTATTACAAATAATTAAGACCATCCCGCCTCGTTACCTGCATAAGTTTAACAGGTAATTCAATCATCCAAACATCCTCAAATCTTCTTGAAACCAATAATTACAAGCTAAGAAATGTCTATTATAAAAGTTTAAAGGCCAATTTTGATGTTTCAATTCCAAACAAAATACAAGTTTAGAGAAAATAACATCGCATTTACAATGGCGATAAATGGCCAAAGACGTTTTTTGCCCACCACCGGTAAGTCCCGGCAAATAGTTTTATTGAGTGATGACGTAGTGTTTGGATGTGTCTATAATAGCACCTTAAAGGTCATCATGCATGTCATTATTTAAAGTATCAATTTAAGTCATTCTAAAGTGTTAAGATTAAAATTTGAGTTTGATTAAAATGACCCTTATTATAAGACATAGTCAAGCTAAATATGATCTTCATGAATATATAGACAACCCGGGCATCGAATTTGCCAAAAGTTCTGCCATTTTCCTAATAGACTAAAGATAATTCGACCTGTCACCCCTAAATTTGGAAATAGACTCCTACTGCATATACATGTAAGAAAAAAGATTCCATTTAGTACAAAGTGGGTTAACCCTTCTCTTGCTGAATATTCATTTAAGCCACACCCATTTCTGACTTTGAACCAATCAGATTACTTGATGTAATTTATTCCTACAAATACATAGACTGAATGCCAAACAGTGTAGATCCTGATCAGATGGCTTCTTCAGAAGCCATCTGATCTGGATCTACACTGTTTGCAAAGATGGGGGTTGTCGTGAACAGCAAGATAAGGGTTAAGAATAGAATCTTGCTGATAAGTTTTGTTTGTTTGATTTGAAGTTTAACAGCCCCGTCAACACTGTAAAGGTCATTTTGGAGACATTGCTTCCAATTTTGTGGGACTTTTACCAGACATTGAGATGAAATGAGATCTCAATCCTTGTCACTCAATGAAACCAGTAGGGTTTCTAAGCATGGATGGGCCGACTCGCACCGCTTTGCCTGGGCAGGCTTAGATCTTCTAAGGGGTTTACCAGTACTCGTGTGCGGGTCGGTTTTAGCTCTGCGTGGAAGCATCATGCAGCCCATATATTTCTTCAAGCCCCCTTGCTGATAAGGGAATCAAACAAATTAAACTATTGTTTGAGACAGTTTCCCCTTAAGACGAATCCATTTCCCTTTTAGTAGAATGAATGCACCTCAAAGGAAGGTTACTGTTTCATAAAATCATATGCCGTCTCATTAAGGGTTTCTCTTGAAGAAAAAGAATCCAGCCACAGAGGTACAGATTCTTTATCCTTTAGGAGGAACCAATATTGAAGGATGTTTAGATCAACAAAAGGCAGGCCCCTTCTGGTTTTGGAAAGTTGTCCCCATTTACAAAATGGCAGCCACAGCCAAGGGGCCAGTTGTTCAAAACTAAATATCTTGTTAGTGAAACTAACAACCTTGTTAGTTAGTTAACCTATAGAATGCCAGTCACGACAATTGTCCTTATGTTTTGCCGTCTGCCGGTTACCTTAAAAGTATTTTTTTTGCCAACAGTGTAGACCCAGATCAGACTGCTCTGATCGGGGCCCACACTGTTTGCCTGTATGTAATAATATTTGCAAAAAAATCAGCAGACAACATTTTCAGATGTAGCTTTTCTCGGTGTCTTAAGGGTTAACATGTTATCGAAACATTGACATAGTCCAAGATAAGAGGTATTTTTCTCATTTCTGCATGAAAACATACATTGTGGGTGTCCATGAGGCACTTCTAATGAGTTCCACAGCATACCGGTATGTTTTCATACAGAACTATTGATAAGGAAATATATGAAATGACAGATTATGCAGCTTACAGTGATGAGGAACTTTGTACAAATATGTCTAATATGCTATTTTTGCCATATACAACATACATGTATGTTTGATAACACCTACCATGGTATCAGAAAAAAGTTGGTATTTGTTGATAATCATGATCTGTACTTCTCCATTGTAGTTAATGATGTGGGTATTCATTGAATTGCTGTTATTCTAATTAATATTGCAACTTACATGTATCCTGTTGTGGAAAAAACGTAGAAAATATCCTGTTGTGGAAAATAAATTATCATTAGCAAATTTTAAGGTTTACAATATATATATATGTACAATTGTGAAATACAATGACTGATATATGTATTGGCTGCTATGAAGAAAGATATCTATTCGGGTGATAATCTGATATTTTTCTAATTTCTTCTCTAAAATGGAACTTATGACATGTTTTTTTTCATAGCACTCAAGTAAAATTGCCCCTATATTTATTTGGTATTTATTTTCAGTAATAATTGAAACATTAAATTCTGCAAATACAGTCAAACCTGTGAACAAAGGCCATCTGTGGGACAGGATAAATTTGGCCTTTGTTCACAGGTGACCTTTATTCGGAGGTTTGACATTTAACACCAGGCCGACAGTGTCCAAAAATTCTTACATTTATTAATGAAATTGCAAGTTGTCACTGGATGAAGAAGCATATTATTTTCCATTTAATTTACATGACGCCAGCAACCCCACAGGTGTTTAAATCTTTCATAAAAAGTGTTTGGAACCGGTAAAAAATATTTTCTCGATAGCTTAACGGTTGTGAATAGAGGTGGATAGAAAACAGCGCTGTACAGCTCCCGAATTATCCCTCCGTGTCAATAACCAACAACAGAGTTCAACTTTTCGCGCCGAGCGTCTGCTATTTGGCGCCAAAACATAACCATTCATGAGATCGTAGAAAAGTCCGTTTTTATAATGCAAACATCTATCGTTAGATGTAGCTAATTGTCTGAGGAGGATTAAATCATTTTCACATTGATTGTGGATTAAATTTTATGACTGGAGGATAAACGCAAATTAGAGACATGACTTGACCATATTTTCACACCTTATCGACACGCACCGCAGGGTGGCAATTATATGACAGGGATTAACAATAGTGTCATACTTGAACCGTAATAAAAACACAGATGGTTTGTCTCTGAATTGACAGTGCCGTAATTATTGTGATTTACTTACTGGGCTAGTTTTACCGTCTTAAGGACTGTCCGCCAATTTAAAAAAAAAAATGTTTAGTCAATTTTTCTTCACTTTTCAAATAAACTACAGTTCTTGTGTAAAACAGAATGCAATGAATTTATTCAATTCAACTCACTCACAAACCGTAACATGTTTGACCAAATCGCCAGGATTAAGGACAGCAATACCAATCAAGCAGGCCAATTATATGCCAATCAATGGCGATTCTTACCTCAAAGCTAAAATCATGAGCGTGATGGATTCAATTATAGACCTTTATTCAAGGATAGCAACTCAGTTTGGGACTGAATAACGTGACCGTTGACCGTAGTGCACAGTGGACCGCTATTCCCAGTTAATTTATTAGGGAATTTCGATGGGAGGGGTTGAAAATGACCGTTGTAATAAGGGGACCGTTATTCGAAGGTGACCGTAAGCACAGGTTCGACTGTACCATATGTTTTTTCTCTTTTATTTTCAATCCAGCAGTTACTTTAAAATACCAAAGAAGACAAAAAATCTTAAACATGTATCAAGAAACTTAAAATACTGGGTTAAGTAACCACTCCCGAAAACGGTTGTCAGGAGACACAGCCTATTCTTTTTCCTTATTAAACTTATCATCTTTTATGAGATACTATACTACCTACATTCTAACTTTGTTGCATAGTGAAGGATGTAATATTTTCTTATGTTGACTTGAATGTTTGGTCAAACTAAGTGTAACAATGCTGGTATTAATTTGCAACTAAGAAATCATGATCAGTAAAGAGCAAGAAGGATATTTCTAGGCATACCACCAGCAGACCTACAATTTCAAACCTAAATAAAGCACAGCTTATGCTTAAGTCCCATCACTGGTTGTTTTTGGAAGAGTGATAGGCACACACTACACCTGGGTTTGAACAAGCCTGACATAAAAGACAAATGCTGCAGTTGTAAAACTGGGAACTCAACAAGTGATTCACTGAATGGGGAAGTATTTTGGATTAAGTTTAAGTGCATGCTACCAAAACGCCTCTAGCTGAAGAGCAAATACATCAATTGGTCTGGTTCCTCCAGCATTCAGGAAAAATTCAACCGGGGCAAATATTTCTTTGGTAAAATAATAAGGGTGATTAGAACCACCTGTAGTAAATCAAGGGCAAAATGACTCAAGGAGAAATAACCCTGATTGTTGTGTTGTTGTTTTAAGGCTTTTTGGGTCAAATGTAACTTCCTGTCTACTATTGTCCATGTGATAACAGTTATTTATAGCAGTGCAATTCTTCTCCCTGTGACATCTGAGTACCGCATAACTACAAAATTTGAACTGGGCTTGTGGACTGGGACATTGGTAAACAGTGTAGACCCAGATCAGATGCTACAGAATGCATCATCTGATCAGGGTCTACATTGTTTGCTTAATACTGAATTTAAGGGTTAACACCTAAAATGTCAATCACGACAAATTGTCATCTGCTTTGTCATACATCTGCCAAGTACTTAAAAATTAGTTTTTGCGAATAGTGTTGACCCAGATCAGGCTCTAGGAGCAGCCTGATCTGGGTCCACAATGTTTGCCTGTATGCAAAAATATTTTAAAAAGTTTGCAAGAAGATTGAGCAGACAACATTTTCAGATGAATTTTTTCTCAGCGTCTTAACCCTTATCTTGCTGTTCACGACAACCCCTATCTTTGCAAACAGTATAGATCCAGATCAGATGGCTTCTGAAGAAACCATCTGATCAGGATCTTCACTGTTTGGCATTCAGTTTTTAACTTGTAGCAATAAGTTACATCAAGTAATTTTATTGGATGATAGACAGAAATGGGTGTGGCTTTGATGAATATTCAGCAAGATAAGGGTTAAGGGTTAACCAAAACAGTCTAAGCCTCGGTTTCGGTAAACTTTGCCAGCCTACCCTCAGAGACAATGGACCCACCAGTGCTGTTAGTTCTTTGATTTTTCTCTCTTTTTTTCCAGATCAAAAGGAGGAGCTGGACCACTGGCTCTACAGGGAAGCACAGTATCTCTGAAGAATCCATGTGGCTACTCTGGACCTATCAGTAAAACAGATTTTAAACCCCCAGAACCTGATGATACTCTCATTGTTAAGGTTTGTAGCAGCAGGGAAAAGACTAATTTTTAAGGTCCAATCACCCATGGCCCAGAAATTTCAAGCTGGATCCCTAACGTTGGAGAGTAAAATGCATTTTGCACCCTTAACCGTTAGCCTATTTAGTACCAGAAACCCCAAAATGGGTACCCTGGCAAACAGTGCAGGCCCAGATCAGACGCCGCAGAATGCGGTGTCTGATCAGAGCCCACACTGTTTGCTAAAAGTTCAGTCATTCTCCAAATAGATTTTAAAGAAAACAAGACCTGACACCCCTAAATTTCGAAATGGACTCCTGCCATATATAAGGAGGAAGATTCCATTTGGTACAAAAAGGGTTAAAACTCTCTTAACTTATTCAGCAAACTACAAATTGTGATATTTTTCTTATTTTTCCTAGATAACAGGGCATGACATCCTAAGGAGACAATGGAGACAATTTGCATGAAATGTCTTGTCCTGTTTTTTTTTTGGAAAAAAAAAATATTTCAAAATGTTGTTTGCTGAAAAAATACTGGTACTCAGCATGCAATGTGTTAAAGGAGTAAAAGCACCAAACAAAATTGAGACAAACAAATATTTTTCTGTTGTAATTTTTCAGAGAAAGTCAGAATTGATTATTTGTCTGATATGTAAAGTCGTACATTCTCTGAAAAAAACAAGCACATTATTTGAAACTCCCGTCAAAGTCCTAAAAGTTCGGAAACCTTGAGGACTTGCTGTAATTCTTGAAAAAAATTAACAAATTTGTTTCACGACCCAGCAAGGAGTCCAAAACGTGCAGACAGAATGGCAAAAGTCAAGATCCTGATCAGACTGCTCCTTAGGAGCAGTCTGATCTGGGTCTCCACTGTTTGCTTAGGTCTATCTGTTCTAATACATGTACTTAGGAAAACTACTGTAGTCTCTTCTGTTGTTGTGCAAGATGCTTTAACATTATGTAAAACTGGTACAAGTATTTCTGTCACTAAGAATGCTTATTCTTTATTTCTGTCTAAACGGATTTGAATCATTATCAAGAAGTACAAGTAGCTAAGATTTGGATGAGATTGTATCTACTGGGTATGTGTGTGTAATCGCGCAAGAACAATCTCAGTGGTCACATACATGTGTATGTAATATTTGGGCTGTGACAGTGTCAGACTCAAGAAGCACAAGTTTATGTTTGCAGATCCACCTGCTTATGAGCTGGAGCTGGAGTCTCAGATCATAAAAATACATGTACATGTAGCTTATTTTGGAAAATAGCAGTTGATCTTCATTCTACAGCTGTTCTCTTGGTTCTGCTGATTCAAGGAGGGCAGTTATCACCTTATGCTGAACATATATGGGCCCCGTCAAGTGATTTTGGTACTTATCGCCTATGCGAGCAGCGAAGGTTCAGGCGAGCTTGCGCATCCGAGCAGTCTCGCCAGAACCTTCGCTGCTCGCTTATACAAGCAGTGAATCAAGAGGAACCTTCAGACAGAAAGCCATATCCCTGGCCCCTCTGAATGGCTGGGCATGCGCAGTTAAAATTTGTCATGACGGAATGCTCGATGACACAAATTCGCTTGGCGGGGCTCATATGATGCTTAATCCTTATCCTGCTGAACACGACAACCCATATCTTTGCAAACAGTGTAGATCCAGATCAGATGGCTTCTGAAGAAGCCATCTGATCAGGATCTACACTGTTTGTCATTATGTTTGTAAATTGAAAAACTGCATTTTATCAAGTAATTTGAATTTTTTTGGTGGATAATCAGGAATGGGCGTCGCTAAATTGATTTATTCAGCAGGATAATGGTTAATTGGAATGGAGACATCTTCAGGGGAACAGGGTTTGAAGCAGCAGGTTTGCTGCTCAGAATTTGCAACGTGCACCCTGCAAAAAATGTTGACATAATGTCAAAATCATGATACAAATTAGGTTTTTCAGTATTTTCAGGTGAATGGATTCACCTATTTATTAGAATATTTAAAGGGAGACAACTCACGGACCTTTTAATGTCCCCTGTAGCAATAGCGTGGACATATTGTTTTTGCCCTGTCTGTTTGTTTGTTGGTTTGTTGTTTGTTTGTATGTCCTGTTTGTTTTGACCTGTGACCTTACCCTTGATGTGTGACCAACTTTGAAAAAAAAAAGGCTTGCCCGGGGAGATGTTCGTGTTTCACAAACACATCTTTCTTGTTTTAGCGACTAAATAAATCTTAATTTTAAAGTAAAGAATTTGCTTCCCAGCAACAAGTTTTTTCCATTAACAGTAGTTTGTTTTGTTTGATTTGAGGTTTAACGTCCCCGTCAACACTGTAAAGGTCATTTTGGAGACATTGCTTCCAATTTTGTGGGACTTTGACCCGACATTGAGAAGAAATGACATCTCAAGCCCTGTCGCCCAATGAAACCAACAGGGTTTATTAGCATAGATGGTCCGCCTCGCACCGCAGTTCCTGGACAGTCTTTGATCCTCTAAACGGTTTACCAGTACTAGTGTGCGGGCCAGAATCAGCTCTACGTGGAAGCATCATTAACAGTAGACCTCTTATGATAAGCAAGATAACAATTTGTTTATAAACAATCTTGTTGCTCTAAATTTTTAACTTGCTGCCTATGTTTTTTGGGAGCAGCAAGTATTTGCTGCCATCCCAAAAAATGTTAATTTTCAAATCCTGGGTCAGGCATTTCTTTCTCTTCAATGTCAATCAGGGTCAACTTTTTAAGAGCAAGGGGAATGTTGTCTCTTTTTGAAAAATGGCAAAAAAAGTCTGCCATGTATTCCCACTCCAATTTTATGCGCCAGTAACCATGTGTTTTTACACATTTGGTTATACGAGTTTTTTGTCCTAAATAACAGCAACTTTATGAGTTAAAAATTACTTGAATGAGCAATGCTATGAGACATACATGTAGTAGTATTTACCCTAAGTATTCAGACAGCTCAGCTTCCTACCATAGTCTTGTTCTAAAATTTGAATAAGTACGTATACAATTTTTAACCTGTTATTATGTCTAAGAATAGCTGTATGAGTGGCAAACAGTGTTGACCCTGATGAGATGCCACATTCTGTGGTGAATCATCTGAGTCTACACTGTTTTCTTAGGCCTGCTGTCTGAATATTTATGGTAAATACTGTGGTTCATGCATGACATTTCATTTCCAGAAATCCTGGGATATTGCATTAGGCCCGCTGAAACAGGTGCCTATGAATGTGTTCATTATGTGGATGGCTGGTAATACAATCTCTATATTCCCTATCATGATGGTGGGCATGATGTTCTTCAGACCGATACAGGCCCTCATGACTGTACAGACAAGTGAGTACCTAATAGCCTTTGGATATAACACAGTTGGGGTGGGCATGATGTTCTTCAGACCAGTACAGGCCCTCATGACTAAACAGACAAGTAAGTACACCTAATAGCCATACAGTTGCTTTTGTTTGGATATAACACAGTTGGGGTGGGCATGATGTTCTTCAGACCAATACAGGCCCTCATGGCTGTACAGACAAGTAAGTACACCTAATAGCCATACAGTTTCTTTGTTTGGATATAACACAGTTGGGGTGGGCATGATGTTCTTCAGACCAATACAGGCCCTCATGACTGTACCGACAAGTAAGTACACCTAATAGCCATACAGT
The DNA here is from genome assembly GCA_963580285.1 of Lucinisca nassula. NCBI lineage: Eukaryota > Metazoa > Mollusca > Bivalvia > Lucinida > Lucinidae > Lucinisca > Lucinisca nassula. Next base: position 140,338,613 of record OY757017.1, on the reverse strand, counting down.
TTCTTTGTTTGGATATAACACAGTTGGGGTGGGCATGATGTTCTTCAGACCAATACAGCCCTCATGACTGTACCGACAAGTAAGTACACCTAATAGCCATACAGTTTCTTTGTTTGGATATAACACAGTTGGGGTGGGCATGATGTTCTTCAGACCAATACAGCCCTCATGACTGTACCGACAAGTAAGTACACCTAATAGCCATACAGTTTCTTTGTTTGAATATAACACAGGGTGGGGATGATGTTCTTCAGACCGATACAGGCCCTCATGACTGTACCAACAAGTAAGTACACCTAATAGCCATACAGTTTCTTTGTTTGAATATAACACAGGGTGGGGATGATGTTCTTCAGACCGATACAGGCCCTCATGACTTTACCGACAAGTAAGTACACCTAATAGCCATACAGTTTCTTTCTATGGATATAACTCAGTTGCGGTGGGGACGATGTTCTTCAGACTGATACAGACACCTTATTTTTATCGCAAATACGATAAATAGAGGATGAAAATAATATAAATATATAAATAATAAATGCAATTTATTTAACATTGTTTGAAGTATGAACAGCATTGGGTAATGACCAAAGTTTACATCGACCCCAAACACCTAATTTGCTTGTGGCTCGATTTTGTGCATTTAAGAAATGTATTTTATTTTTCTGTCCAGTTTATTGTTATATTTACATTCTTTGCTAGAGAAAAGTGCTTATAGGGAAAGCTTTTTAAATCTGAAAAACATTTACAGGCTGTTTTAGCTCACCTGTCACGTAGTGACAAGTTGAGCTTTTGTGATCACTTTTCATCCGTCATCAGTGCATGCGTGTGTGCATCCGTAAATAATTTCTTCAAATGACATCTCCTAAACCACTGATAGGATGTTGACCAAACTTCACAGAAATGATCCGTCATGGTCCCCTTTCAAAGTTGTTCAAATGGTTCCGGTCTGTTGCACATCTAGGTCAAAGGAGCCAAAAGTAGATTTTTTTTCACTGAAAACTTAAAAAGTCTTCTTCTCTTAAACCACAAGGCCCAGGCCTTTGTTATTTGGTATGACGCTTCATCTAGTGGACCTCTACCAAGATTATTCAAATTATAGCCCTGGGGCCAAAAATGCCCTCATGCCGGGGTACACCAGTTTTACATAGACTTTTGTAGGGAAAACCTTTAAAAATCTTCCTGTCTGAAACCAGATATTTGTTATGAAGCTTCATCTAATGGATCTTTACCAAGATTGTTCATATTATAGCCCTGGGGCCAAAAATGCCTCCACGCTTGGGCCCCTGGTTTTACATAGAATTATGTAGGGAAAACTTTTAAAAATCTTCTAAGCTGAAACCAGAAGGCCCAGGTCTTTGATATTTGGTATGAAGCTTCATCTGATGGACCTCTACTATGATTGGTCATATCATAGCCCTGGGGCGCACTGGTTTTACATGGACTTATGTAGGGAAACCCTTGAAAATCTTCTTGTTTGAAACCACAAAGCTTAGGTCGTTGATGTTTGGTAGGAAGCTTCATCTTGCGGATGAATTTCAAATTACAGCCCTGTGGTCAAAAATGGCCCAACCCCGGGTCCCACTGGTTCTTCATTGACTTATGTAGGGAATACCTTTAAAAATCTTCTGAAACCAGAAGGTCCAGGTCTTTGATATCTGATATGAAACTTCATCTGGTGGACCTCTACTACATTTATGAAGGTTGAAATTATAGCCCTGGGGCCAAAGGTGGCACTGTCCCAGGGGCCAACGGTTTTATATTGACTTATTAGCTCACAAAGTGCTCATGGTGAGCTATTGTGAGCAGTCAGTGTCCATCGCTTGTCGTCCGTCATTAACAATTTGCTTTAAATGCAAACTCCTTCTAAACCCTTGGGCCAATTTGATTCAAACTTCACTGGAATGTTGCATGGGTGGCTCCCTACCAAATAGCTAAAATTGTTTTGCTCCAATGAACAAGATGGCCACCAGAGCTAAAAATAGAAAAATCTTTAAATGACAAATCCTCCTGTATCCTTGGGCCAATAATGCTCTGATAAAAAGTTGGCTGCCAGATTTTAAATAGAAAAAAACTTTAATTTGCTTCAAATGTGAATTTCTCCTAAACCATTGGGCCAATTTGATTTAAACTAAAGATGTTGCCTTGGTGACTCCTTACCAAAATAGCTAAAATTGTTCTGTTCTGATGAACAAGATGGCCACCAGAGCTAAAAATAGAATGTACTAGAGACAGTGACACTCAGGTGAGCGAATCAAGGCCCTTTTAGCCCTCTTGTTCTACAAAGAGCGGAACAGTATGGCGTCGCCAATGTCCAATCAGATTGTATAGAACCATGGTTTAGACTGACATCCTCGCTGAAAACCATGTGACTCGATGCGTTCATGGAAGTGTGATCAACATTGTTTTCTAAGGTTCACATTAGGCTTTACACTGGAAATGTAAATATATGATAAATGAAAGTCAAGAAAATACCTTCATTGCTTAAATAAATTGACATTATGGATTTATCATATATTTTCAGCTGCCTTTAAAATGATAGAAGGTGACCAGGCTGCAGTGCAGAAGTTTGTTTATTTACTGGGTAATTTTCTCTGTCTCGGATTGGCTATTTACAAATGCCAGGGAATGGGCTTGTTACCAACAACTACATCTGATTGGCTAGCTTTTGTGGAGCCTCAAAAGGTGAGAGTAAATGACAGGTGTACCAATACATGTCTATGAATTGTGACAAACATGCCTAAGCAAACAGTACAAATGGAGCAGTCTGATCATGATCTGCATTGTTTGCAATTCCTCCACATTAGCAGACATTATGAAAACACACCTATACACATACATTGGAAAACTGCCGAAAACACTAAAATTTTAAGATGAAAAATTGTGATTTTTTTCTTAATTCTGTTCAAAATATAGATTGTGGGTACTCGTTCGAACTCCCTCGATAAGGTGGTTCTAACGAGTACCCACAATCTATATTTGAGAGCAGAAATAAAAATGGTTTACCTCTGTTAAGTCCAGTTTTACTGTATAAAAGTGGGGTTCAAGGGGGTCAAAATTATATAGATGTGGTTTCGTGATGTGCAACAGTCATGCATGTTGATCAAATTTTACAATAATTGGTGGTGATATCCTAATTTTACAGTAATTAGGATATGGGCTGAACTATGCATTGCTACTTTCTCCCTGCATTGTTGTTCATATATACCATGTCAGGTCACAGGAGAGACCTCAAGTCTTGCAACGGAAGGTCAGGTGGTTTTTCTCATGGTACTCTGGTTTTCACCCCCTGATTAATGATTGGCTCAAAATAAGTGAAATAATCTTGAATTCACTGTAAAACCAACCCCCACCCCCCAAAAATACCATAACTGAGGTATTTGATGGGGTCTTTCGGAATAGAGATGATAGAAACAAACACATACAAGTACATGGATGGATTGCTGATTTCATAGGGTGACAGTAATGGTTATATATTGAACAGCTGTCTTGACAAAAATTTAGTCTGACAAGGTCAACCAAGTTTCCTGATTATGCAAATTCAACAATAACTACCACATCTTCTCATAGACTTGGCAAATTTGACATTTATTGACAACACCCGAACTACCCTGTCCTGCCAGTCGTACTTGCAACTACTATACATAGTATTTACTGCACATTTGATTTACTTGTTTGACAGTGTCAGCCAGTTGTAAATCATTTCCCAGAGACTGATTAGCTATGATTTTTATTGGTGGGGGTATCACAAGGAGAAGAAACCCTGATTGGCATAATTGAATGGTTGGTGGCAGAGTTGTGTGCCTTCGTCCAGCAGTTTTGAGGAATACCTGAAGACAGTGCTGATTCTGCTCAGTGCTGATTCTGCTGAAAGGGTTGACCTCAGATTAACAATGTTCAGCTTGAAATAAGTGAAATAATCTTGAAAGATCTGTAAAACCAAAACAAAACAAAAACTCCTTGTCACTCATTCAGTTTGGAGCTATGAGATGTTGGCTGCTTTCAGATGCATGTCAGACTTTGATCAGGAGAGATACCAATCGTGAAATACAGTAGAGTTCCAATTTTAAGACAAGCTGAAATTAAGACAAATTCTGCTTTTAAAAGTATATTTAAATGATTTCAGCTGTTTTTAATCTTTGTGTTTTCTGCACCAAGAGTCCTCTAGAATGAGACCACCTTTCGGACTGTTCAGAAGTGGTCTTGAACAGTCCCAAAGGTGGTCTTAGTATAGGAATTTCACTGTATTTTCTGTTTGTTATTCTCTCCTTCCTGCTGATTCAAGAAAGGCAGTTGCCAGTTTATAGGTGAAACCATGTGCACCATACTGGTTAACCACTTTTGTCTGTCCTCACACTTTTGTCTGTCCTCAGACCTAAACAGTGTTGGCTGGAATGTTTAATTCCATTCCAATGCACTTGCTGTGACCAATGTTGGTATAAGCAGAATGTTTTGCCTAGGCAGTATTGATCTGTATGCACACACAGGTCCAACTTGCAACCTGGCAAGATTCTAATCAATGTGTGCATCCAGGCAGCCAGATATTGCTGTGTAGACCGATTAGGAACTAGAAATGGAATTTTTGGCCATTTGTCCAAAACTAAATACCGTGTTACTTAACATAACATTGAAACAGTGATCATATAATATGGCAAGTATGTTATTATGTTTGCAGAAGCAAAAAAAAACTCTGAGTAGCTTTGCATTTGCAAAATCTATTCACATTTTTATGTCCCCGGTAGCCATAGGGGGGACATATTGTTTTTGCCCTGTCTGTTTGTTTGTTTGATTTGAGGTTTAACATCCCCCTAAACACAGTATAGGTCATTTTGGAGACGTTGCTTCCAATTTTGTGGGACATTTACCCAACATTGAGATGAAATGACATCTCAAGCCCTGTCGCCTAACGAAACCAACAGAGTTTATAAGCATGGACGGTCCGACTCGCACAGCGGTTCCTGGACAGGCTTAGATCCCCTAAGCGGTATACCAGTACTAGTGTGCGGACAGTTTCAGCTCTGCGTGGAAGCATTAAGCAGCCCATCTATTTCATCAAGCCCCGATGGGCGGGGGAAGTGCCCTGTCTGTTTGTTTGTTGGTTTGTACGTGGACAACTTTAACGTTGGTCATAACTTTTGAACCGTTGGAGATAGAGTATTCATATTTGGCATGAAGGTTCCTTGTGACAAAAGCTTCACATTCATGCAAAAAAACTTGACCTGTGGCATTGACCTTGACCTTTGACCTACTTAAAAGAAAAAAATAACATTGGTCATAACTTTTGTTGAACCGCTTGAGATACGGCCTTCATATTTGGCATGTGTGTTCCTTGTGACAAAAGCTTTACAGTCATGCACACCTGTGACCTTGACCTTGACCTTTGACCTACTTAAAATTAAAAATTACATTTTGGTCATAACTTTTGAACCATTTGAGATACAGCCTTCATATTTTGCATGTAGGTTCCTTGTGACAAGAGCTTTACATTCACACAAAAAATTTTGACCTTTGACCTACATAAAAGAAAATGATAACATTGGTCATAACTTTTGAACCATTTGATATACAGCCTTCATATTTGGCATGTAGGTTCCTTGTAACAACAGCTTTAAATTCATACAAAAATTTTGACCTGTGACCTTGACCTTTGACCTACTTAAAAGAAAAAAATAACATTTTGGTCATAACTTTCGAACCGTTTGGGATAGAGCCTTCATATTTGGCATTGAGGTTCCTTGTGATAAGAGCTTTACATTCATGCAAAATGTTTTACCATGACCTTCACCTTTTACCTACACAAAAGAACAAATAAAATTGGTCATAACTTTTGAATTGTTTAAGATAGAGCCTTCATATTTGGCATGTAGTTTCCTTGTGACAAAATTTACATCCATGCAATTTTTTTTGACCTGTGACCTTGACTATGACCTACTGTAAAGAAAAAAATATTATTGTTCATAACTTTCGAACCGTTTAAGATAGAGCCTTCATATTTGGCATCTAAGTTCCTTGTGCCAAGGGCTTCCCACTCAAACCAAAAATCTTGACCTGTGACCTGGACTTTGAATTGTGACCAACTTTGAAAAAAAATGACTATGCCCGGGGACATGTTCGTGTTTCACAAACACATCTTGTTTGTTTTGTTTTTTTTTTTTTCAGAAAAAATACTGCTGTATTGTACTTTCTAGAACAGTTAACATTTTGACCATTACATTATTATGGTTTTCTTTCAGAGATTAGAATGGTCTGGAGGTGGTGCTATGTTGTGATGTATCTTCAACAAATGTCATAGAATGGATAAAAATGTTCAACAGCAGTTGACAGCTCAGCCTCTTTACAATCTTCAAATTTGAATATAAAAGTCTCACTGTTCTACAGAAGGATGTTTTCAGTAATCTACAAATACTTGGAGTCACCAGAAACTACATCTCAATTTAACACAGATAACATACAGTCTAACTTTAATGACTCTGACACCTTTTAGGCCAGGAAAATTTGTTTCACTGGCCAAGGGAGACAATTTTTGGGACATGGAAAAAGGAATCTACTCTTAAAGGAAAGATTTTGCTCCCCAGGATACTTTTGAAGGAGTTGCCTCCCTTGGAGATGTATCCATTCCCATAAGGCAGGTGCAGTTTGAGCCACCAAGGGTAAACAGTAGCATCGGGTCAGAAAGCACAATTTAGGAAATAGTTTAGGTAGTCTATTCAGTGTTATATAAAAATAAAGTATCACTGTGTTTATTCATTAGAATTGCCCCATCAAGGTGATTGTTATGAGTACACATGATACACTTTCAGATAAAATAAGAAAGTCACTAAATTAAGCATTGCTGTTTCTATGTTGCAGCTATGGGAAAAATGTTTTAACCCTTATCTTGCTGAATATACATTTAGGCCGCACCCATTTCTGTCTATCAACCAATCAAATTACTTGATGTAATTTATTGCTACAAATTCATAACCTGAATGCCGAACAGTGTAGATCCTGATCAGATGGCTTCTTCAGATGGATCTACACTGTTTGCAAAGATAGGGATTGTCATGAATAGCAAGATAAGGGTTAAGGATGCAAAAATGAGTTGCCTCAGCCATGATAAATAAGCCATCTATGCTTTAGTCATTGAAGTATTACAGTATTTGTAAAACATTGAAATCATTATCATTAGAAAATTAGCTAGTATTGCCAAAGATAAGAGTTCTCAAATCCTTTGGATTGGCACATTAGCTGGGGACCCCTTGTGCAAGAAGAATCATTCCTTGTACTATGTAACCGTAATTACATGATTAGTCTGTAGGCTTTCATCAGTGCATGTAATGTACACCTGCGAGTATTAGTAAAATCTGACCGACTGCAGTAACAGTAGAGATAGATAGAAAAGTATAACTCATTGAAGATGACTTTTAAGGGGGAAAGATACACATTCAGGGGAGGCAGCTCTTTCAAAAATATTTCGCTCCCTAGTCAAAAGTTGTCTACTCTTAAAAGAAAGAATTGCTCCTGAGGATCAAATTCTTTCCTCAGAAAGTAGACCTTTTCATGGAGGGAAAAAGTATACAGGAAACAAACAGGAAATCAACATTATCATAGCTCCCGACAAGGGGAAGTAACAAAATTACCAAACTTGAGAACTGGTAAACTGCTTAGGTCTATGCCTGCCCAGGAAAGGTAGAATGAGACGTCCCGCTTCTTAAACCCTAGCGGTTTCTTTTTGCAGTAGGGCTTGAAATGTCATTTCATCTCAGTGTCATTTAAAAGTCCCACAAAATCTGAAGCAATATATCCAGAATGACCTATACAGTGTTGACATGGATATTTAACCTCAATTCAAACAAACAAACATACAAACAAACATCCCCTTATCTGAGGATCAGATTCATTATTTTAAATGTAGGCCCATCTATGGAGGGAAAAAGTATTTAGGAAACAAGCATGAGTTTTCTGTCTTGCATCATTGCTGCAGATGAGGAGTTAACATTGATTATTAACGATACATTTTCTTATTTCTCCATATAAACAGTTGTTTATATAAATCTTTATTAGGTGCTTATGCCCTCTAAGTGTTGAGCTACTTTAAACAAAACAAGCATGCATCCATCTTAATAAAAATACCTGTACAGGGTATATGCTTTGGGTACTTGTTAGAATTGCCTTGTTGAGGCAATTCTAGCAAGTACCAACAGCATGGGTTTCTTTCCAACAAGTACCCACAACATACGTTTCTAATAAGAAATCAGGAAACTATACCTCAGGTATTCTGATTACTCCCCTTACCAGAGCTCTGTCGTATAGATGGTGGAGTGTATGCCAAATGTATCCATATCCCTTGAAGTTAATTCCTGCAAGAATCTCTCTTGTCTCAGAACAAATTGTCAGGATTAAAACAAGTTGTTTCTATCAAATTTCTACAATGTGGGGCCCAAGGTCATGATTTTTTATTGCTCATCTTATATTAGCATGAAATTTGTCCTGCTCATAAATATTGAAGCCATTGGTGGTTGGCATTTTAATATTTATGAGCAGGACAAATAACATTCATGTACTCTGCTGATCTGGGCAGGTGAGATGTCAAGACAAGGTCAGGTTTTTTTATCTGCTGGTACTCCGGTGTTTGCCCATCACTAATTAACAATCTGGGGCCAGTTGTTCAAAACTAACGTCGTTGTTAGTTAACGTATTGTTAAAATTTTGACCATTTATTATGGCAAATATGCCAATACTTTTGCTGAAAAAATGTGAGCAGCTTTTGCATCTGCAAAAGCTGCTCACATTTTTTCATCAAAAATACCAAACTTTTCCATATTAAACTTGCTAGAACAGTCAACAATATGACCACTAACGAGCTCGTTAAGCTAACGATGCTTTGAACAACTGGCCCCAGCTCAATATAAGTGAAATAATCTTGAAAGTACCATAAAACTGTACTCCTTTATGGCTTATATATAAGCCTGCCCACGAAAATTGTGGTTAGCTAGTCTGACTGGCTTGATATGACTTGGGCTGTTATGTTAAATAGAGGATCTTACATGAGTGTTTATGTATTATTGAATTTATTAAACGAGTTGAGGAAAAGGGATAAAATGCGAGGCTTCGCCGAGCATTTTATCCCTTTTCTTCAATGAGTTAAATAAATTCAATAATACATGAGCATGAATGCAAGATTCTATTTATCATATGACATTTCAAGTGCATTTTATTCACGATTGTTTACAAAAATGTCAATATTCCACTGTTAGTAAATGCAACGTCGTTCAGGACGTCAACGTCGTACATGTAACGTTATGGGACGTATCAAGCTAATTTGCATATTTAATCCACTAGTGGATTATCGAAAATAATACATGGCGTTATTACACTCTCAGACATGCCTTCATATGATAAAAAAGAATAAACTCTACACAAAGGAGTGTCTGAATGGATTTTGATTATATTCCAGATCTTAATGTCATTGTATATACTGTATTCAGACAGTTAGGCCTGAGCAAAGGAGGCCCTTAGAATGTGACATTTATCAGTGTCTACAATGTATGCCACTCATCCAGCTTGTTTTAGACACAAAAGTGGGTAATTAATTGTACTTGTGTTCAAATTTCAGAACAAGTATAAAGGAGTTGAGGTGTCCAAATATTTAGGTTAAATTCTGTATTTACAGAAAAAGGCTTTTAGAACTTGTCTGTCAGGGTGTGTTTTCTGTGGAGCTACAGTTACAGTCTAATTTGCAGATTTTGTTGTGGCTGCTCTTTTGAAATGCATGTAATGTGAATATGTTGTCATAGAACTGTTTTGCTTTGGATATAAAAGATATTGTTATATTTTTTTTTCTTTGGCATTCATAGCTCTAGATAGGAAGAAGTTACATAAATAGTTATAGGATTTTTTGCTAGAAACATATATTGTGGGTACTTGTTAGACTCAAATCTCACTGAGGCAATTCTAAAAAGTACTGGTACCCACAAATTGGCCACAATATATGTTTTCTATGAGAAAAAAAAAATTACTCTTTTTCTTTCCTGGAGCTAGCTGAGTTCACATATTCATTTTCTTTGTCCCCATATATAACCCTTAGTGGAGGAAATTATTGTAAAATCTGGAGAATTTCCTTTTAATATTAACATATGCGCCCAATTGTGAGGAAAAAAACGTCTTTGTTGTTTTTGACCAGGTTAGACACACACTGTCCTCCTCTGCTACACACACCAGCAACAGTCTAGAAATTTCAGATGTAGATACTAGAGGTTCTGTAGAGTCTAAGCAGAGAACAGAAAGGTCTTGATTGGTCCATGAAGACATGCTGGTTGATCTACACCTTTGTTTTCACAAATGCCATTAAACATTATACAAGTTTTCTCATGATGTGGCTCATACGTGCTGTATTTGCCTTATTCTAACTCATTGTATACTTGTGGATTCTTCCAACGCTATATGCTGGACAAGCCCATTTGTCATTCAAGGAGTGGTAGGCATATTTTTCATTTGTATTCTATTTTTGATGGAAAATTCTATTAGCAAATAGTGCAGGTCCTGATCAGACACCTTTAGGGGTTTCCTGCCTCCAATGGATTAATGAGAACTTTGTGATTTTGTAACAAACATGTAAGCCACCAATCTACGCAGCCATCTTTGAAAAGGTTCCACAGGTTTCCGGGTCCAGCATGGTCGTATAGTATAAACAGTGTTAATTGCCTCTGTACTTGATGTGTGCAAATGGTGGCGTTGGGCTATGTTCTCACAACATTAGTTACAACCTGTCCCCTATTACATAGCATCATAGCATATAGTTGTCAAATAACATATTAAGTGTTGACTCCAAACCAGAACCAAACCTAGCAGAAAAACCAGTTAGGATATTACAGTGTTACTCTACCAGAAACTTTGAATAAATGAATAAAATATTGTGTTGCTGACAGTGTGTCTCTGACACTACATAGTACATGTATATGATGATACTGTTTTTCATTCCTGGAAGCTTAAAAGAATATTGAATTTAACTATTGAAGTGATATGTGCAGTTGTGTGAAATATTTATTGGTGTCCTGTTGAATCTGATGATAAAGAAGAGAAATAATTTACTTTTGTTTTTGTCTTTTTAGCTCACCTGAGCACGAAGTGCTCATTGTGAGCTATTGTGATCGGTCACTGTCCCTCGTGTGGCGTGTGTCATCCATCATCAACAATTGCTTTAAAAGACTACTCCTCCTAAACCCTTGGGCCAATTTCATTTAAACTTCACAGGAATGTTGCCTAGGTGGCTCTCTACCAAAATAGCTAAAATGGTTTCGCTCTGATGAACAAGTTGGCCACCAGAGCTAAAAATAGAAAAATGTTTAAACAACTACCCCTCCCATACCCCTCGGCCAATTTCATTCAAACTTCATAGGAAAGTTGCCTAGCTGACCCTCTACCAAAATAGCTAAAATCGTTCTGCTCGGTGAACAAGATGGCCACCAGAGCTAAAAATAAAAAAATCTTTAAAGGACTATTCCTCCCAAACCCCAATTTCATTCAAACTTCATAGAAATGATGCTTAGGTGACCCTCTACCAAAATAGCTAAAATCGTTCCACTCCAATGAACGATATGGCCGCCAGAGCTAAAAATAGAAAAACACCGTAAATTTGCTTCAAACACAAACTCCTAATAAATCCTTGGGGCCAATTTGATTCAAACTTCACAGGAATGTTGCCCTGGTGACTCCCTACCAAAATAGCTAAAATCCTTATGCTCTGACAAACAAGATGGCCACCAGAGCTAAAAATAGAAAAAATCTTTAAACGACAACTCCTGTACCCTTGGGCCAATTTGATTCAAACGTCATAGGAATGTTGTTCAGGTGACGATCTACCAAAATAGCTAAAACTATTCTGCTGTGTTCAGCAAAATGGCCGTCATAGATAAAAATAGAAGAAAAAAAACATGGTAAATTTGCTTCAAACGACAATTCCTCCTGTACCCTTGGGCCAATTTCATTCAAACTTCGTGTGAATGTTGCTTAGATGACTAAAATACTAAAATAGCTAAAACCATCCCACTCTGATGAACAAAATGGCCACCAGAGCTAAATATAGAAAAACGTTAATTTGCTTCAAATGCAAACTTCTCCAAAACCCTTGGGCCAATATGATTCAAACTTCACAGGAATGTTGCCCAGGTGACTCCCTCCCAAGTAACTAAAACCACTACGCTCTGATGAACAAGATGGCCACCAGAGCTAAAAATAGAAAACAATCTTCAAACGACAATCTTCAAAAGACAACTTCTCCTGTACTGTTGGGCCAATTTCATTCAAACTTATAGGAATGTTGCTTAGATGACCCTCTACCGAAATAGCTAAAATGATCCCGCTATGATGATTAATATAGCACCAGAGTTAAAAATAGAAAAACATTGTAATTTTTCTTCAAATGCGAACTTTCTAAACCCTTGTGTCAGTATGATTCGAACTTCACAGGAATGTTGCCTGTGTGACACCCTTCCGAAATAGCTAATATCGTTCCACTCTGACAAACAAGATGGCCACCAGAGCTAAAAATAGAATGTACTAGAGACGGTGACATTCAGGTGAGCGAATCAGGGCCCTCTGGGCCCTCTTGTTTTATGCCATTGATGTGCCCTCGCCCATTGGGGATTGGAAAATAGATTGGGCTGCATGGTGCTTCAGTGCAGAGCTGAAACAGACCAAACTTTTGAGTACTCGTGAACTGGTAAGAAGTGAGAAGGTCTAACCCTGCCCAGGAAAAGTGGTGCGAGGCGGAACATCCATTGTACCCTAGCAGTTTCTTTGGCACTAGGGCTTGAGATGTCATTTCATTGCAGTTTCCATTAGAAGGTGCACAAAAATGGAAGCAGCATCTCTAAAATGACTTAAATAGGGTTGCTGGGGATTTCATACCCTAATCCATTGTATGCGGGAAACCCCTAAAGGGTTACCTTGGCAAACAATGCAGACCCAGATCAGATGCCGCAGAATATGGCATCTGATCAGGGCCTGCATTATTTGCTAACAGAATTTTCCATCCAAAATAGAATAAAAATGAAAAAATAGGCCTGACAACCCTTATATGACAGATGGACTTGTCCAACATATAGCAATGGAAGAGTCCACTAGCATACAATGGGTTAACGCAAACAAAAACAAATTCGTGACATTGAAATACATTCAACCCTCCTTAAACTGATATTTGACATAATAACAAAATTTTATAATGACTACTTCAGTGTAACAAATCCTTAGCCCAGGATGAGATGGATAAATGGAGATTGTATTCAAGAATATTTTTAATACTTCAAGAAAAAAATGTGGATAGAATCCCCTCAGTGAGGTGATTCTAACAAATGTCCACAACATTTGCTTTTAATAGGAAATCAATGACCATTCAAGCATGGCCAGACTATTCCATTTTTTTAGGGAATGCAAGCTTCACGAAAACATGCCTATACAAATACAATGTAAATTTTACTGTGGAAAAAAAAATTTAGATGAAAATTTGTGATATTTTTTTTTATTTCTGCTCAAAATATGGGTTGTCGGTACTCATTAGAACCGCCTCGATGAGGCGGTTCTAACATGTACACACAATTTATATTTTGTGAAGAAATAAGAAAACTATTGTTTACCCTTTAAACCGCAGTTTTTCTGTATAAAGTGGGGTTTAAGAGGATCAAAATTATATTTGCTTGTTTTCGTGATGTTTCGGCTACCTTTTGTCACAGATTTTTAAAAGTATGGTGTTTGTACAACTTCCAGACTGTTACAACTACATGTATGTCTGGTGACACGAAGTATTAACTGAGAGCAGAATTGTAACAATCGACCAATGTAAAGTACCTGCCAAAGGCGACTTACCTAAAACATGGTCAAGTTCAAAATTAAATTGCAGTCACGGCTCACTGGGTTTAGAAAGGCTAAAGAGTATTTGGGCCCCGTCAAGCGAGTTTGGTACTTACCGCCTATGCGAGCAGCGAAGGTTCAGGCGAGCCTGCGCATCCGCGCAGTCTCACCAGAACCTTCGCTGCTTGCTCATACAAGCAGTGAATCAAGAGGAACCTTCAGACAGAAAGCCATATCCCTGACGCCTCTGAATTGCTGGACATGTGCAGTTAAAATTTAACGTGACGGAATGCTGGAAGACACAAATTCCCTTGGCAGGGCTCATTTAAGGTAATAAGGCTATCATACTTGTTGGGTTTCTTTATAGCAGCATATTCTTTATTTATCATATGACGTCGCGTCCGAGAGTGTAATAACGCCATGTATTATTTTCGATAATCCACTGGTGGATTAAATATGCAAATTAGCTAGATACGTCCCATAACGTTACATGTATGACGTCGCATTTACTAACAGCGGAATATTGACATTTTTGTAAACAATAGTGAATAAAATGCGTTTTAAATGTCATATGATAAATAGAATCTTTCATTCGTGCTCATGTATTATTGAATTTATTAAACTCGTTGAGGAAAAGGGATAAAATGCTCGGCAATGCCTCGCATTTTATCCCTTTTCCTCAAGTCGTTTAATAAATTCAATAATACATGAACACTCATGTAAGATCCTCTATATATAGTGTCAAACTGTTAGGGAACAAATACTATCATTATAACAAACGTCCTCTGTGTTTATGTGAGTGGTGGTTGTATGTCCCAGTCAACAGCTAATGTTGGGCACCTTCACTGTTCATGGACAGGCTTAGACCCACTAGGTGGTTTACCAGTACTTAGATTGCCAGCCGCACAGAAACTGACAACAGCCGTTCCGCCTAGTCCTCGAGCAACCATCCATCTCAGGCCGTTTTTCAAGAGATGAGGTATTAGAAAAAGGAAAGATAGAGTAGATATGAGAGTCCTCTTTAAATTTGAATAAACACATTTCTTATGACAAGACCTTTCAAATGGTGCCATTATTATGTCTCCCCCGAAAAAATTTTTTTCGGAGAGACATATTGTTTTTCCCCCGGGCGTCTGTCTGTCCATCTGTCTGTCCATCTGTCTGTCTGTCACACATTCATGTCCGCTCTGTAACTTGAAAACCGTTAGAGCTATCTTCATGAAACTTCGTATAAATATTAATCAGCATTAGACGACGTGCAGTGCGCAAGAACTATAACTCTTGCATTTATACTTTTTGAATTATCTCCCTTGGAAGTTTGTTGGTATGTATATATGTATGGGCAAATCGTGTCCGGTCAATAACTTTCTTATTTTTCGATGGATTTTAAAAATACTTGGCAGAAATATTAACAACCATAAGTCGATGTGTGGTGCGCATGAGGCAGGTCGGTACCTCAAAGGTCAAGGTCATACTTAGAGGTCAAAGGTCAAAAAAGGGGCCTTTTTTCGTATTTGGTCAATAACTTTCTTATTTTGAGATGGATTTTAAAATTACATGGCATAAATATTAACAACCATAAGAGGATGTGTGGTGCGCATGAGGCAGGTCGGTACCTCAAAGGTCAAGGTCATACTTAGAGGTCAAAGGTCAAAAAAGGGGCCCTTTTTTCGTATTTGGTCAATAACTTTCTAATTTTGAGATGGATTTTAAAATTACTTGGCATAATTATTAACAACCATGAGAGGAGTTGTGGTGCACATGAGGCATGTCGGTACCTCAAAGGTCAAGGTCATACTTAGAGGTCAAAGGTCAAAAAGGGGACCTTTTTTTTCGTATTTGGTCAATAACTTTCTTATTTTGAGATGGATTTTTCAAATCACTTGGCAGAAATGTTAACCAATATAAGGCGATGTGTTGCATGTGTTGGGTGCATGACCCAGGTTGGTACCTCAAAGGTCAAGGTCATACTTAGAGGTCAAAGGTAAAAAAGGGGCCTTTTTTCGGGTTTTGTCAATAACTTGCTTATTAGCTCACCATCACGTAGTGACGAGGTGAGCTTTTGGGATCAATTTTCGTCCGTCGTGCATCCGTCCGTGCGTCTGTGCGTGCATCCGTGCATCCGTAAACAATTTCTTAAAATGACATCTCCTCCTAAACCACTGATTGGATTTTGACCAAACTTCACAGGAATGATCCTTAGGTGGTCCCCTTTCAAAGTTGTTCAAATGGTTCCGGTCCGTTGCACATCTAGGTCATAGGAGCCAAAAATAGATTTTTTTCACCAAAAACTTAAAAAATCTTCTTCTCTGCAACCACAAGGCCCAGGTCTTTGATATTTGGTATGAAGCTTCATCTAGTGGACCCCTACCAAGATTGTTCAAATTAAAGTGCTGGGACCAAAAATGCCCCCGCTCCGGGGCCCTTTGGTTTTACATGGGCTTATATAGGGAAAATCTTTAAAAATCTTCTTCTCTGAAACCATAAGGCCCAGGTCTTTGATATTTGGTATGAAGCTTTATCTAGTAGACCCCTACCAAGATTGTTCAAATTATAGTGCTGGGGCCAAAAATGCCCCCGCTCCGGGGCCCTTTGGTTTTACATGGGCTTATATAGGGAAGAGCTTCATCTAGGGGAACCCTACCTAAATTGTTCAAATTATAGTGCTGGGGCCAAAAATGCCCCCACCCCGGGGCCCTTTGGTTTTACATGGGCTTATATAGGGAAAATCTTCTCTGAAACCGCAAGGCCTAGGTCTTTGATATTTGGTATGAAGCTTCATCTAGTCGACCCCTACCAAGATTGTTCAAATTATAGTGCTGGGGTCAAATATGCCCCCGCTCCGGGGCCCTTTGGTTTTACATTGGCTTATATAGGGAAAATCTCCGTTGCACATCTAGGTCATAGGAGCCAAAAATAGATTTTTTTCACCAAAAACTTAAAAAATCTTCTTCTCTGAAACCACAAGGCCCAGGTCTTTGATATTTGGTATGAAGCTTCATCTAGTGGACCCCTACCAAGATTGTTCAAATTATAGTGCTGGGGCCAAAAATGCCCCCGCCCCGGGGCCCTTTGGTTTTACATGGGCTTATATAGGGAAGAGCTTTAAAAATCTTCTTCTCTGAAACCGTAAGGCCCAGGTCTTTGATATTTGGTATGAAGCTTCATCTAGGGGACCCCTACCAAGATTGTTCAAATTATAGTGCTGGGGCAAAAAATGCCCCCACCCCGGGGCCCTTTGGTTTTACATGGGCTTATATAGGGAAAATCTTCTTCTCTGAAACCGCAGAAGCCTCCGTGGTGCAGTGGTTACGCTACTCGCCTTGTAAACCAGGGATCGCAGGATTGATCCCGGGCTTCTCCAGACTTTCGGATGAGTCTTTAAACCGAGGTCCCGTCTCCGTATGACCTTAGCTGTTGGTGGGACGTAAAACTAAAACTCACTCACTCTCTGAAACCGCAAGGCCTAGGTCTTTGATATTTGGTATGAAGCTTCATCTAGTCGACCCCTACCAAGATTGTTCAAATTATAGTGCTGGGGTCAAATATGCCCCCGCTCCGGGGCCCTTTGGTTTTACATGGGCTTATATAGGGAAAATCTTTAAAAATCTTCTTCTCTGAAACCGCAAGGCCCAGATCTTTGATATTTGGTATGAAGCTTCATCTAATGGACCCCTACCAAGATTGTTCAAATTATAGTGCTGGGGCCAAAAATGCCCCCGCCCCGGGGCCCTTTGGTTTTACATGGGCTTATATAGGGAAGAGCTTTAAAAATCTTCTTCTCTAAAACCGTAAGGCCCAGGTCTTTGATATTTGGTATGAAGCTTCATCTAGGGGACCCCTACCAAGATTGTTCAAATTATAGTGCTGGGGCCAAAAATGACCCCGCCCCGGGGCCCTTTGGTTTAACACGGGCTTATATAGGGAAAATTTTTAAAAATCTTCTTCTCTAAAACCGCAAGGCCTAGGTCTTTGATATTTGGTATGAAGCTTCATCTAGTGGACCCCTACCAAGATTGTTCAAATTATAGTGCTGGGGTCAAAAATGCCCCCGCTCCGGGGCCCTTTGATTTTACATGGGCTTATATAGGGAAGAGCTTTAAAAATCTTCTTCTCTGAAACCGTAAGGCGTATGTCTTTGATATTTGGTATCAACTTTCACTTAGTGGACCCCTACCAAGATTGTTCAAATTATAGCCCCCCCCCCCCCCCCCCCCACCCGGGCCTTCTGGTTTTACATGGCTTCTATAGGGAAAATCTTTAAAAATCTTCTCTGAAACCACAAGGCCCAGGTCTTTGATATTTGGTATCAAGTTTCACTTAGTGGACCCCTACCAAGATTGTTCAAATTATAGCCCTTGGGCCAAAAATGCTCCTGCTCCAGGGCCCTTTGGTTTTACATAGACTTATTTAGGGAAAATCTTGAAAAATCTTTTTCTCTGAAACCACAAGGCCTAGGTCTTTGATATTTGGTATGAAGCTTAATCTTGTGGACCCCTACCAAGATTGTTCAAATTATAGCCCTGGGGCCAAAAATGCCCCCACTGGGGCCCTTTGGTATTACATAGTCTTATATATAGGGAAAATCTTGAAAAATCTTCTTCTCTGAAACCAGAAGACCTAGGTCTTTGATATTTGGTATGAAGCTTCATCAAGTGGACCTCTACCAAGATTGTTCAAATTATAGCCCTGAGACCAAAAACACCCCTGTCTCGGGGGCCCTTTGGTTTTACATAGACTTATATAGGGAAAATCTTTAAAAATCTTCTTCTGTGAAACCACAAGGCCTAGGTCTTTGATATTTGGTGTGAAATTTCATCTAGTGGACCTCTATCAAGATTGTTCAAATTATAGCCCTGGGGCCAAAAATGTCCCTGCCCCGAGACCCTTTGGTTTTTCATAGACTTATATAGGGAAATCTTTAAAAATCTTCTTCTCTGAAACCACAAGGCCTGTGTCTTTGATATTTGGTATGGAGCTTCATCTAGTAGACCTCTACCAAGATTGTTCAAATTATAGCCCCTGCCCCGGGGCCCTTTGGTTTTACATAGTTTTATATATAGAGATAATCTTTGAAAATCTTCTTCTCTGAAACAGCAAGGCCCAGGTCTTTGATATTTGGTGTGAAGCTTCATCTAGTGGACCTCTATCAAGATTGTTTAAGTTATAGCCCTGAGGCCAAAAATGCCCCCGCACCGGGGCCATTTGGTTTTACATAGGCCATTGTAGGGAATATCTTTCAAAAATCTTTTTCTCTGAAACCCCAAGGCCCAGGTCTTTGATATTTGGTGTGTAGCTTCATCTAGTGGACCTTTGCCAAGATTGTTCAAATTATAGGCTTTGTTGATATTTGGTATGAAGCTTCACCTTTTTAGACCTCCCTCAACATTATGCACATTGTAGCCCTGGGGTCAATAATGGCCCTCCCCGAGGCCCACTTGTTACTCTATCATATGAGTCAGGTGAGCGATCCAGGGCCATCATGGCCCTCTTGTTTTTAAATAGAATTTGAAGTTACTTGGCAAACATGTTAACTATCAAAGGACGATGTGTTGCATGCATGATTCAGTTTGGTACCTAAAATGTCAAGGTCATACATAGAGGTCAAAGGTAAAAAAGGGGCCTTTTTCGTGTTTGGTCAATAACTTTCTTATTTTTAGAGGGATTTTGAAATTGCTAGGCAGAAATGTTAACCACCATGAGATGATGTGTTGCACGCATGACCCAGTTTGGTACCTGAAAGGTCAAGGTCATACATAGAGGTTAAAGGTAAAAAAGGGCCTTTTTGTGTTCTGTCAATAACTTTCTTATTATGCCCCCAACTTTGAAAAAGTTGGAGGGGCATATTGTTTCTGGTTCGTTCGTTCGTTCGTCCATCCGTTACGCTTTTGATGCATAGCATAACTAAAGAACCGTGTATGCTAGGGTTTTGAAATTTCATATATGGATTCCTCATGGAAAATTAGCTGACACATATTTTTTTTCTCGTCCGGATTATGCCCCCTTCAAGAGTTATTGCCCTTTGAATTTTTTTTAATAAAATCTTGTCAGCAAGATATCTCAAAAACTATTGGAGCCAGAGCATTGAAAGTTGGTGAATATATTGGTGGTGATGAGTAGATGAATTGATTAACTTTTGACCAAATTCGAAAAATACTTTGTGAGTTATGGCCCTTTGTCATTTTTGTCGCGCCTGCTATTAGCATGGCGCGATATAGGCGCCCGGTTTTCCGTCTGTTCGTCCATTCGTCCGTTTGTCCGTTCGTTCGTCCGTCCGTCCGTTTGTCAAGGCGTCAACATTTGCGACCACCCTAGCGTTCACCCTGAGGTTCAAGTTTATTTCTCAAGAACTATAAGAGCTTCATTAATGATACTTGGTACAAACTTGTATCTGGGGATGACAACTTACATGCAAGCATCCATATTTGACCTTGACCTACATTTCATGGTTCACTCACTTTGTAAAATATTGTGACCACCCTAGCGTTCACCCCGAGGTTCAAGTTTATTTTTCAAGAACTATAAGAGCTTCATTAATGATACTTGGTACAAACTTGTATCTGGGGATGACAACTTACATGCAAGCATCCATATTTGACCTTGACCTACATTTCACGGTTCACTGACTTTGTAAAATATTGCGACCACTCTAGCGTTCACCCTGAGGTTCAAGTTTATTTCTCAAGAGCTATAAGAGCTTCATTAATGATACTTGGTACAAACTTGTATCTGGGTATGGTTACTTAAATGCAAGCATCCATATTTGACCTTGACCTATATTTCATGGTTCACTGACTTTGTAAAATATTGCGACCACCCTAGTGTTCACCCTGAGGTTCAAGTTTATTTCTCAAGAACTATAAGAGCTACATTAATGATACTTGGTACAAGCTTTCATTTAAGAATGGAAACTTTTAAGCAAGCATCTATGTTTGACCTTGACCTTCATATCATGGTTGGATGACTTTGCGCCCCCACAGGCGCGACATAGCCTTCTTGGTAATTTGTGCCCATTGTAATGTATGCTAAAAGTGATACATAGCATACTTTTAGAACCGTGTATGCTAGGGTTTTGAAATTTCCTATATGGATTCCTCATGGAAAATTAGCTGACGCGTATTTTTTTTCTCGTCCGGATTATGCCCCTTTCAAGAGTTATTGCCCTTTGAATTTTTTTTAATAAAATCTTGTCAGCAAAATATCTCAAACACTATAGGGGCTAGAGCATTGAAAGTTGTTGAGTATATTGGTGGTGATGAGTATATGAACTGATTAACTTTTGACAAAATTCCGAAAAATACTTTGCGAGTTATGGCCCTTTGTCATTTGGTAATTTGTGCCCATTGTAATGAATGCTAAAAGTGATGCATAGCATAACTTTAGAACTGTGTATGCTATGGTTTTGAAATTTCATATATGCATTCCTAATAGAAAATTAGCTGACGCGTATTTTTTTTCTCGTCCGGATTATGCCCCCTTCAAGAGTTATTGCCCTTTGAAATTTTTTAATAAAATCTTGTCAGCAAGATATCTCAAAAACTATTGGAGCTAGAGGCTTGAAAGTTGGTGAATATATTGGTGGTGATGAGTAGATGAATTGATTTACTTTTGACAAAATTCCGAAATATACTTTGTGAGTTATGGCCCTTTGTCATTTTGGTAATTTGTGCCCATTGCAATGTATGCTAAAAGTGATGCATAGCATAACTTTAGAACCGTGTATGCTAAGGTTTTGAAATTTCATATATGCATTCCTCATGGAAAATTAGCTGACGCGTATTTTTTTTTTATCATCCAGATTATGCCCCTTTCAAGAGTTATTGCCCTTTGAATTTTTTTTAATAAAATCTTGTCAGCAAAATATCTCAAACACTATTGGGGCTAGAGCCTTGAAAGTCGTTGAGTATATTTGTGGTGATGAGTATATGAACTGATTAACTTTTGACAAAATTCCGAAAAATACTTTGCGAGTTATGGCCCTTTGTCATTTTGGTAATTTGTGCCCATTGTAATGAGTGCATAAAGTGATGCATAGCATAACTTTAGAACTGTGTATGCTATGGTTTTAAAATTTCATATATGCATTCCTAATGGAAAATAAGCTGAAGTGTATTTTTTTTATCATCCGGATTATGCCCCTTTCAAGAGTTATTCCCCTTTGAAATCTTTTTAATAAAATCTTGCCAGCAAGATATCTCAAAAACTATTGGAGCTAGAGCCTTGAAAGTTGGTGAACATATTGGTGGTGATGAGCAGATGGACTGATTTACTTTTGACAAAATTCCGAAAAACACTTTGTGAGTTATGGCCCTTTGTCATTTTGGTAATTTGTGCCCATTGTAATATATGCTAAAAGTGATGCATAGCATAGCTTAAGAACCGTGTATGCTATGGTTTTTGAAATTTCATATATGCATTCCTGATGAAAAATTAGCTGACAAGCATTTTTTTTCTCATCCGGATTATGCCCCTTTCAAGAGTTATTGCCCTTTGAAGTTTTTTGAATAAAATCTTGTCAGCAAAATATCTAAAAAACTATTATAGCTACAGCCTTGAATGTTGGTGAATACACGTAGATTGGTGTTGATGAGTAGATGACCTGCTTAACTTTTGACAAAATTCTGAAAAATACTTTGTGAGTTATGGCCCTTTGTCATTTTGGTAATTTGTGCCCATTATAATGTATGCTAAAAGTGATGCATAGCATAACTTTAGAACTGTATATGCTATTGTTTGAAATTTCATATATGCATTCCCGATGGCAAATAAGCTGATGCGTATTTTTTTTTCTCATCCGGATTATGCCTCTTTCAAGAGTTATTGCCCTTTGAAGTTTTTTCAATAAAATCTTGTCAGCAAGATATCTCAGAGTAGAAGTAAAACAAAGATCAGGAATTGATACAATTAACTTACTCCATCCACAAAAGACACCAAAGAGAAAGAAATACAAACATTAAGCGACCAGACCATAATGGAAACCTAAACAAAGGAAGGCCATATGGACAGTTACTTTCCCACAAAATGGCCACACGGCCATCCAAAATTAAAAGACACAAGTGATACACACAGTAAGTAACAAACAACAACATAAATAAATCGCCACAGAAGAGCCGCCTTGGAACGGTCAGTGGAAGATTTCCACTGGGGGGCTTAAATCGATTTTACGTGGCCACAATCCTCGCCCTTCCGTCGCGATTTAGACAAAAAATTTGTTCAATCCGCATGAAGGCCTCCTAACTCATCAGTGCAACATCTCCGTGAACACAGAAATCAAAGAACCACAGAGGTGAGACAACGGTGAGGACTCGACAGCAAGAAACCACTGAAATGCTGGAGCAAAAGAAAACCAACAGTTAGACTCCGATGAAACTATTATAGCTAGAGTCTTGAAAGTTGATGAAAAGATTGGTGGTGATGAGTAGATGACCTGATTAACTTTTGACAAAATTTGAGTTATGGCCCTTTGTCATTTTGGTAATTTATGTCTATTGTAATGTATGCTAAAAGTGATGCATTCCATAACTTTAGAACCGTGTATGCTATGGTTTTGAAATTTCATATATGCTTTCCTGATGGAAAATAAGCTGACACGTATTTTTTTTCATCCGGATTAACTTAAGAACCGTGTAAGCTAGGGTTTTGAAATTTCATATATGGATTTGCTATGGAAAATTAGCTGACGCATATTTTTTTCTCATACGCATTATGCCCTTCAAAATTTATTGTCCTTTGATTTATTTGTTAGCATAACCTTGGGGCCAAG
>OY757017.1:140200023-140312523 GCA_963580285.1 Lucinisca nassula | reverse complement strand
AATCTTTGAAAATGTCATCTTTTGTCATTCACATGCCAAAGTTTATCAAAATCCATCAATTCTTTTTCAAGATATTGAGCTGGAACGAATCTGCTGAAAAAAGACTCAAAATGACGTAACACTCCCAAGCTCTATCTTGTCAACACGAATACACATGCCACATTTGATCAAATTCCATCAATTCTGTCTTAGGATATTGAGCTGAACATAACTCTGCTGAAAATAGATGCAAAATGTTGCATAACAATCCCAAGCTAGATCTTGTCAACATAAATTCACATACTAAAAATGATCAAAACCCATCAATTCTTTCTCAAGATATTGAGTGGAAACTAATTTTTGAGGTCATGCAAAGGCTATCTGATGAAAATAGACACAAAATGGTGTGTAATAATCCGAAGTATATCTTGTCAGCATGAATCCTCATGCCAAATTTAATCAAAACCCATCAATTCTTACTCGATATTGAGCAGAAACAAATTTTCAATGTCTTTCAAGGACCAAAAACCTGCTGAAAATACAGTAGCAAAATGCCGATTAACAATCCCAATTTGTATCTTGTCAACATAAATTCACATACCAAATTTGATCAAAATCCATAAATTCTTTCTCAGATATTGAGCGGCACCGAATTTTGACGTCATTAAGGAGAATAACTCTACTGAAACTAGACGCAAAATGTTGCGTTACAATACCAAGCTAGAGGTTGTCAATATCAATTCATATGGAAAATTTGATCAAATTCCCTCGATTCGTTTTCAAGATATTGAGCGGAAAATAATTTTTTACGTCATTCAAGGGCCATAGCTGTGTTGAAAATAGACGCAAAATGCTGGGTAACAATCCGAAGTTATATCTTGTCAACAAAAATCACATGCCAAATTTGATAGAAATCAATTCTTTCTCAAGATATTGAGGGTAAACAAATTTTGACGTCATTCAAGGGGAATAACTGCTGAAAATAGACGCAAAATACCGCGTAGCAATTCTTTCTTTCTTTCTTTCTTCCTATTTCGCCTTAACCCCAGGAGGGGACACAGACGGTGTATCTTACATACACTCCAGTTTTGCAGGATGAAAGGCTACACAGTGGTGATGTTATTACGGTAGGGTTCTTTAACCTGCACAGGGGATTGCTCTCCCTGCACAGGGGGCCTCCAGTTAACGTCCCGATTCAAAGGACGGCGCACTTTTATGACATTTATCCCTGCAAATGATGCCAAATGAGCGTTTTCGGACACCGAAATTCACACCGCCGCCGGGGATCGAACCTGGGGCCTTTAGCATATGAGGCAAGTGCACTTACCAACATTTTAAGACAGAGGTCCAAGGTACATATCTAAGGGCCCAGTAAACATCAAACCAGTCAGTTTACCTAACCACTTTACGGGCCCAGTAAACATCAAACCAGTCCGTTTACCTAACCACTTTTCCTCGATACGCTTATACATGAGCATAAAAGGGTATAGTACACATTCGTACGCAAGAAACTGAGAAAAAAGAGATGGAAGAGACAGCAGGGAAAATGAAAGTGAGGGACAGATGAGAAAGAGGAAAATGAATGGAAGTGTAGAAGCAGAAGAAATGACAACATTCCCCCTCTACCCTTACCTGCTGCAAGGACAGCAGACCTTGTCCAATTGTAGGCCAATATTAGATAGACGCCCCAGTGACACAAGATACACGTCATCTTTGCCTTACCCACCTACCCCCTACCCTCACTCTCTTTGACGTTTCCAAATACATGTAATGTATAGAAATGTATTTCATTAGCACAGTAAACCATTTTAGACAATTTTCTGACTGAGAGGAAAGGTGGTACAATAACAATGTACCACTTATCCATAATTAGCCTTTATTACCCCTGATTACCAATACGGGTCACTGTCTTCGAAAGTCCCAGGAACCGTGTTCAAATCAGTCGGAAAAATGTCTCCAAAAATTGTGTCGGGAATGGCTTGTCGGGGAACTGTCTTTGTTCCCTTTGGAATCATACTTCCGAAACTTTAAACTTAATTTTTTTCAAACCTTCTTTCTTTTTCATGATAACTTTTGCCACCACCTTTTTAACCAGTATGTGTCAGTAAGATATGTATGCGTTTTAATTTATTATACGTATATGATATTTGTTTAACATGCACTGGCTGGCACGATTAATCGGATAATCGATTATTCAATCGATAAATTTCACAAAAATGATTATCATTACTGATTAACTTGCAATCGATTATTTGATAAGTACAATTTACTACCCAAAGTTGTGCCTAAAATAGTGTATGAGTGGCAAACAGTGCAGACCCAGATGAGACGCCGCGTTCTGCGGCGTCTCATCTGGGTCTACACTGTTTGCTCAGGTCTGTCTGTTCAAATACATATGGAAAAGTACAGCATATGGTAGGAGTCATGCTCAAACAGAAAGCCGGACACGTAAAACTATGACCAAATCTTCAGTGAGTACTAATCGATTATCGATCGCAATTACAGGAATAATAATCGATTATCTTTTCAGCTCCGATTAGCCAGCCCTACTTGTGGGTGTTTTGTTTCCGAGAGTATGCCGAGAAATGGTCCTGAACGAAGACTTGTTTCGCTTAACCATTACGAAAACACTCCTCTTCAAATATAGCAAAATTCCTATATTAAGACCACCTTTGGGACTGTTCAAAAGTGGTCTAAAAGACAGTCCCAAACGTGGTCTCTGACCAGAGGACACTGTATTCAGAAAAGACAAAGAAAGAATAACTGCAACCTACTAAATAAGCTTCTAAAAGCAGATTTAGTCTTAACGTTAGGTGGTCTTAATAGCGGAAGTTTACTGTATATTGAAAATTTTACTACCAAAGCAATGAAATTATTCGGAAAAAAAGTATGAAAGGGGGGTTGGGTCGGGGATGCGGGGGAGGGGAGGGGGAAGGAATCCGCCCCGTGAAAACGGTTCTAACAAGTACCCACAAACTATGCATTTGAATAGAAATATAACGCATCGTACTCATTTGAATCCCAGTTTACTATTTAAAAGTGGAATTTAAGCGGGTCAAAATTATAGAGGCCTGTTTTCATGTTGCCTTAAATGGCTGTGTGTTGGCCCTGGTGAACAGCCGTATTCGGTGGCGTCTACTCTGGGTCTACAGCGTTTGTCAATCTCTCATTACATAATTCCAGTCCAGGTTTTACTGATAACCCTCTTTACATAGCGCTTTGGTGTCACAGCGAGAGGCAAATAACCTTTATTTAGATTTCGGTCACGCGAATAACCGCAGGGAATCTTTCTACGATTTTCTGTTTGCTTCAGAGGAATTGCTACACCTTCAGGGGAGGCAACTCCTGCAAATGTATTTTTAGCTCACCAGAGCCGAAGGCTCCGGGGGAGCTTATAGTATAGGCATTGGTCCGTCGTCGTCGTCGTCTGTGTCGTCAACATTTTCAAACAACATCTCCTCTGAAACTACTTGGCCAATTGAAACCAAATTACACGTGGAGCCTCTATGGGAAGTGGGAACGAAAGTTTGTTTGTGAGGACTGGGTCACATGACCAATATGGCCGCCATACCCATATATGGTAAAAACCTTCAAAAATCTTCTTCTCAAGAACCGAAGGGCCGATGATCTTGAAACTTGGAATGAAGCATCGGGGACTCGGGCCCTACCGAGTTTGTTCAAATGATGACCTTTGGTTGACCTTGACCTGTTTTACATCAAGGTCAAATTGGTCACTTAGACATTTGTATGGAAAAACAGAGGATTTTTCTGATTGTATGTTAGCTATTGGCATCAGGAATGGTATTTGCAATCAGGTGAATGGAAGTTTATCAGTTTCAGAGGTCAAGGTCATTTACCGACCTTTGTCCAGGACTACTCAGACCCAGTATTTTTATCTTCTTCACTTAAACTACTCGGCCAATTGAAACCAAATTACATGTGGAGCCTCTATGGCATGAGGGAACGAAAGTTTGTTCGTGAGGACTGGGTCACATGACCAATATGGACGCCATGCCCATATATGGTAAAAACCTTTAAATATCTTCTTCTCAAGAACCGAATGGCCGATGATCTTGAAACTTGGTATGCAGCATCAGGGACTCTGGCCCTACCAATTTTGTTCAAATGATGAGCTTTGGTTGACCTTGGCCTGTTTGACGTCAAGGTCAAAGGGGGGGGGGGTGCCCATAAGGCCCTTTCCCTGCCCTGGAACAAAAGTCTTCATTTTCTCCTGATATATTGCCTATAGTCTCCCATTTACTAAAATAGTATTGGTTTTGTAACGTAAGCCCTAGTTATTGAGAAACACGACAATGAAAGTGGGTGGGGTAATTAAGCATTAATCTGAGGTATCATGTTTTATGCACTGTTTCTTTTTTAAAATATATCACACCCACTCATTATTTCCTCTGTTTGTTAGACAAATGTATTGGGTAAATTCCTACTTAAATTTTCTTCCTCTAAAGTAAAACACTGTATCTGCAGCAACTACTTTAAGAACCTCATCATTTTTTGTTAATTTTGCATGTTCAAATTCAATAAATCCTAGCCTATCTCCGAAACTGAATGGCAAATTATTTTCAAATTTACTTGAACTTAACATTGGAAGAGTACAAAGTGTTGATTATGTGTTGGTGACATTGACCTAATATTCAAGGTCACTTGGGCTGGTCAAATGTCAAAATTAGGGGTGACCATTTTGGCCATTTTTCTGTTCGTGAACAAAAAGCTTCAAATTCTCCTAATACATTGCCTATAGAATTCCTTTTACTAAGACAGACTAGGTTTTGCAAAGTAAGCCCTAGTTATGGAGTTAAATGATCCTGAAACTGGTTGGGGTAATTGGATACGATGCTGAGGTATTTTGTTTTATGCACCACAACTCTTTAAAAATATAGCAAACGCAGTCATAACTTCCTATGTTTGTTTGTTTGCCTTCCTACCAAGTTTTCTTCCTCTAAAGTAAAGTATGCCATCTGTAGCAACGATTGTATGAAAACCTTCTATTTCTGAGAATTTTGCATCTTCATATTCAATAAATTATATTTTTTCTTTTGAATTCACAAGG
Source organism: Lucinisca nassula (assembly GCA_963580285.1). Classification (NCBI taxonomy): domain Eukaryota; kingdom Metazoa; phylum Mollusca; class Bivalvia; order Lucinida; family Lucinidae; genus Lucinisca; species Lucinisca nassula. The sequence continues at coordinate 140,307,476 of OY757017.1, read as the reverse complement.
GATTCTTTTGAAATTAATCTGAATGTATTATAAGATTTTGAGAATATAAAGGGCTAACTAGGTTTGTGTGACCTTGACCTTATTTTTGAAGGTCACATGGCCTGTGAGATTTTCAAAATTGAAAAGAATGTTTGTCTTTATTTGGGAATTATTAAATTCAAATCCTGTTACATTTCTTTGACTTTCCCAGATATCTATATCATCGGAACTCGCCTTTGAGCTTAGATTTTGGTCACCTTGACCTCATTTTCAAGGTCAGGACAGGCTTGATATCTACAATTGCACTCATATTACTCTTTAGTCGAGCTGTCACTTAAATTATGCATCATTACATCAGACTTGGCTGGATGTAGCATCTGGACATGTCTCTGAGTTGGTCAGATGTTCAGTGAACTTGGCCGTATTTTCAAGGGCCTTGTTTTCAAGGTCACCACAGAACAAAATTGGTCAAAATTTTTAAGCTTCGAGTATAGTTTCTTTAAAACTCCTGACTTGATTCTTAGAAACTTGCTTAGATGAATTATTGGGCCATGATTTCAAGTTGTTTAACATCAACCTCATTTCAAGGTCATCAAAGGTCAAAGTAGATTGAAGTTTAGTAAACTTTAGCTTGTTTGAACAGTTTGTGGGATCAATTGAGTGGAATGGATGCTAGTTTAACTGGCATAGTCATCAGAACGGAACAAGGGACTGAATAAGCAATGATAAACAAACAATATTTGGCTTATTCGGCTTTGTTGACCTTGCTTTCACGGTCACAACACAATTAACAATGTCCGATTTCAGTCTGACGTTAAAATAAGGTCAAGATCCCAAAAACATAATCATCTATTTACACGTTTCAAAGAATTCAAACACAGATTTGAGAGATAAACAAAGATTCTGCAATTCCAAGGCCTAAAATAAGCAAAATGTACATTGTCATGTTATAAAGCTGCAGTCCTTATATTTTCCTCAGAAGGAAAAATAATAAGGAAGGAGTATGCTCTTGAGTAAATGAAGATCTGTTGTGATTGGGAGAGCGGGGCGGGGATGGCAATGGGTGGGGTCGGCAGAATATGACCTTATTGGTCCTGTCTGATAATTTCAAGGACCATGTAACCATGATGATAAGGTCAAGGTCACCATAACCTGGGCAACATTTTGTTTTCTCCAAATACTGTCTTCAGATTTATTTCAATGGAATCTTTATTTAATTCCAGAAAAGAATATGTTTTATTGAATACCAAGATGCAAAATTCTCAAAAATAGACGATTTTTATTAAAGAGTTGCTGCAGATGGCATACTTCACTTTAGAGGAAGAAAAGTAGGTAGGATGTTACCTAAGGCAAACAAACAAACCGAGGAAGTTATGACTGTGTTTGCTATATTTTTAAAGAGATTTGGTGCATAAAACAAAATACCTCGGCATAGTATCCAATTACCCCACCCAGTTTCATGATCTTTTAACTCCATAACTAGGGCTTACTTTGCAAAACCTAGACTGTCCTAGTAAAAGGAATTCTATAGGCAATGTATTAGGAGAATTTGAAGCTATTTGTTCAGAAACAGAAAAATGGCCAAAATGGTCACCCCTAATTTTGACATTTGACCAGCCCAAGTGACCTTGAATATTAGGTCAAGGTCACCAACACACCATCAACACTTTGTACTCTTCCAATGTTAAATTCAAGTAAGTTTGGAAATAATTTGCCATTCAGTTTTGGAGACAGGCTAGGCTTTATTGAATTTGAACAAGCAAAATTAACCAAAATTGACGATGTTCATAAAATAGTTGCTGCAGATGCAGTATTTTACTTTAGAGAAAGAAAATTTAAGTAGGAATTTACCCAATACATTTGTCTAACAAACAGAGGAAATAATGAGTGGGTGTGACACATTTTAAAAAAGAAACAGTGCATAAAACATGATACCTCAGATTAATGCTGAATTACCCCACCCACTTTCACTGTCATGTATGTCAATAACTAGGGCTTACGTTACAAAACCAACACTATTTTAGTAAATGGGAGACTATAGGCAATATATCAGGAGAAAATGAAGACTTTTGTTCCAGGGCAGGAAAAGGGCCTTATGAGCACCCCCCTTTGGTCACTTAGACATTTGTATGGATAAATGGCAAAACAGTGGTTTTTTCAAATTGTATATTAGCTAGTGGCATCAGAAATGGTATTTACAATCAGCTGAATGGAAGTTTATCAGTTCCAAAGGTCAAGGTCATCTACCGACTTTTGTCCAGGATGGCTCAGATTCAGTATTTTTATCTTCTTCTTCACTTAAACTACTCGGCCAATCGAAACCAAATTACATGTGGAGCCTCTAAGGAATGAGGGAACGAAAGTTTGTTCGTGGGGACTGGGTCACATGATCAATATGGCCGCCATGCCCATATATGGTAAAAACCTTTAAAAATCTTCTTCTCAAGAACCGAGCGGCCGATGATCTTGTAACTTGGTATGCAGCATCAGGGACTCTGGAACAGCCAACGGGAAGTCTAGAAAGTTGTCTTCCTTTGAAAAATGAAGGAAAAACCTGCCAGGTGTTCCCATTATATTGTCTTGTATATAGAATGAGTCCGTTTCGAAATTTAGGCGTGTCAGTTGGAGTTATTTGATGGAAATTTATTTAGAAATTGGCATTTTGAAAATCAGTTAAACAAGTGTCCGTTTAACGAACACCCACAAAACTCCACTTTATATAGAGAAAACAGGGGCATACAGCGATATACGTTAATTTTCTTATTTCTGCTCCAAGGCATAGATTGTGGGTACTCGTCAGCACCCTAACAAGCACCCAAATCTTAAGTTTTTAGTCAAAATAAGAAAAAGTATCGAACATTTTCATCAGAAAAATTTACCGTTTCGGACATATGAAAGAATGCACTTTGTTAAACACGTTAAACTGCAAAAAAAAATTCAAGGTTTTTGATTGGACAGCAATTATATTCCATGCAATGTCCGCCATCTGGGATTTACTGCAGTTGATAAAAAGCATAAGCAAAATATTTTCATGCACCAGAACAGTTTTTCATTCATTCGGTACTTTATTTTAGTGCGTCAGGAGGGCGCGTTTGATGACGTCACATGTAAACGGCGTCCGCCACAAAAGGAAAACATTGGAACGATGTATAAAATGTCATGAAAAAGCTTTGCAGTATTACAAATTCGTCATTTTGATTCTTGACAGGGAACATGGTCGAGAATCAAAATAACTAATAATGTCTCACTGATGTGTTATCGCCGTGATCAGGGTTTACCGCCCCTTCATTACGAAAACACGCCTATACAAATACATTATAACCTTTATCGCCGAAAAAGATGAAAATTTTAAGATGAACAATTGTGATATTTGTCTTATTTCTGCTCAAAATATGGATTGTGGGTACTCGTTAGAACATAGAACCGCCTCATAGAGGCGGTTTTAACGAGTACCAACAATCTTTATTTTAGAGCAGAAATAAGAAAAATAAGGTTTACCCCTGTAAACCCCAGTTTTACTATTTAAAAGTGTGGTTCAGGGGGGGGGGCGGGGGGTCAAAATTATATAGGCGTGTTTTCGTAATGTAACATAGGCTATAGTGCAACTTGGCGGACAATAACTTATCCGGCACATTGAACTTTGCAGGACGCTTTAAGAGCAAAAGCATTTATGAATCAAAACGAAACCATATCGTAATTACCTTGGTGATTTAATGGCGATTTGACCTTAACTTAATCACGGAAGGCTCTTTATTCATTAATATCTTCGTGACTGGTGTAAAATTACTGTCTTCCGAACGCCTTAATTGCCGGTTGGGACAACCTGAAAGCACTCATTTCGTAATATTGACAGCCCTATAAGCTCAAGGCGATGACCTATAACTGCTAGTGTCATCAACACGCACACAGTCGCAAGGACAAAAATGTAGTTGTCAAATGAAAAAAAAAAAAAAAAAAAACAGGGTGAGACTAAAGAAATATTTCCCAATACGTCTTTTACCTAGATCCCTTAATCATTACCTCTGTTCGAGCTTGTCTCGAAACGGCAGGTATGTGGCTTGTTGTTCAAAACTAACGATGTCGTTAGTTAACTTAACGTTAAAACTTTGATCATTTATTATGGCAAATATGCTAATATTTTTGCAGAAAAAATTAGAGCAGCTTAATATGACCACTAGGGAGCTCGTTAAGCTAACAATGCTTTGAACAACTGGCCCCAGATTGCTCTGGATTTCGCCCACCTCTGATTAACGATCGGCTCGAAATTAGTGAAATAATCTACCAAACCCAAACCGTGTTCAAGCGTGTTTGGAGAATTAATAACCATGCCTTCATCTGAAAATGTCGTCTTTTAATGTCGTCTGCTGTATTTCATGCAAAGTTTTCAAACATACTTTTTGCATAAGTCAAACAGTGCATACCCTGATCAGATTTCTATTAGAGGAGCAGTTCGATTTGGGTCCACGTCTGCTCCTAGAGGAGCAGTCTGACCGTTTGCAATAATGACTTTCAAAGTTATCAATAGAAGTAAAATAAACAACAAAATACATGTAAGTACTCGCATGTTTGATACAGATAAGAAATCTATCGTGAAGGACTGCTTTGACGAAGGCATCGCCAGACGTAAATGCTTCATCTGACGTAATCAAACGCGTGTTGAACGTTACATGTAGCAACGTGCGTCAATGGCAAAATTGGAAATAAATTCTATTCTATTCTATTTTTCCTTAAACAGCTTTAGAGAAACGTTACCTACCCAGCAAGTAAATCAACGTTGATGCAATGTTGTTGTCCCGCGGAGTTAACGTCATGTTATGAGCAAGAATTTCAAAGCAAAGTACCTGAACAAGAAAAAAAATCTTCCATTTTTGAGCCGCGTCAGATGAAAACGTCATGAGCACACTGCAAAGACTCGGGTCAGGCTGCACACGGCACAGTCTTATCCGAGCCTTGGCAGTGCATTCCATGGATGCCCATCCAACAGCCCACCACGTATGAGCAACGTCGTATCAACATCGATGCAACGTCATGACGTTGCATCGATGTTCATGCGACGTTGAATAGACGTCATATTGCCAGGTAGGCGTTTACTCAAAGCCCCTTCATGCAAACAAAGAAAGTTCTGGTCTGACTTTATTCGTACGTAGTCTTTGAGCGAAAAAATCCAAAGAAACATTTCCGCTCAGTTCAAAATGGGGAAAAGAGTCACCTTCAGGGCGACAACTCTTTCAAAAGTACCTTTGTGCGCCGTCTGAATAGGGGTCTACTCTGAAAGGAAAGAATTTGCTTCGGCGAAGCAAATTCTTTCCTTTCAGAGTAGACCCCTTTTTTCAGACGGACTGAGTATATTAGGGAAGTGAACAGGAAGTTCCAAAAGTTGTCTTTGTTGTGAAAATGACGGAAGTTTGTCATATTACGATAACACACCCATGGATGTGACATAGTGCGTTCTTTCAAAATGGTCATTTTTTCTGATGATGCTCTTATTTTTACTCCCGCTATGGTAATGGTTAGAACCGCCCCATTGAGACAAAATCTGTCAGAGTAGAAAAAATATAATGTATGCCCCTGTAGACCCCAGCTTTCCCTATATTGCTTGTTTTTTTTGTTTTTGTTTATTTGTTTGTTTGTTTTGCTTGTATTGAGGTTTAACGTCCCCGTCAGCACTATTTAGGTCATTTTGGAGACGATGCTTCCCATTTTGTGGGACTTTTACCCGACATTGAGATGAAATGACATACTCAAGCCCTGCCACCCAAACAAAGCAAAATGTTTCATATGTAGGGACGGTCCGACTAGCATCACTTTGCCTGGGCAGTCTTAGACCCTCTAAGCAGTTACCGAGTACTCATGGACGGTCGGTTTCAGCTCTGCGTAGAAACTTCATGCAGCCCAATCCGCATTTCCCTAGCCCCGATGGGCGGGAGACCCAGCGGTCTCTATATAAAGTAGGGTTTACATGTTTTCTCATTGCACGTACCTGTTAACGTGATGAATCAGTAGCCCTTACATGCCACTTAACACTTTGACCAAGGTACACCTAAACAACGCCCCCGTCCATATAGGCTTGGAGAAATATATTGGGCTGCATGATGCTTCCGCACATGAATAGTGGTATACCGCTTAGAGGTCCTAAGCCTGTCCAGGAAAAAATATGCGAGTCGGTTTGAAGCCTGCCCAGGAAAGTTCGTGCGAGTCCGACCGTCCATGCATATAAACCCTATTGTTTTCACATGGCGGCAGGGCTTGAGATGTTATTTCATCTCAATGTCGGGAAAAAGTCCCACAAAATTGGAAGCAAAGTCTCCAAAATCTCCAGTCTTGACGGGGACGCTAAACCTCAATTCAGTCAAACAAACAAACATCTAAACACTTCGACCAAGGTGCTACTTATTTCATGTTACTTTTGTGACAAATATTTCATACTTACTAAAATCTGTACCATAAGCGCCCCGCCCCCGCCCATAGGGGCTTGAAGAAATATATGGGCTGCACGATGCTTCCATGCAGAGTTGAATTCGGCCCGCACACTAGTACTGGTAAACCGCTTGGAGGATCTAAGCCTGTCCAGGAACCGCGGTGCGAGGCGGACCGTCCATGCTAATAAACCCTATTGGTTCCATTGGGCGACAGGGCTTGAGATGTCATTTCATCTCAATGTCGGGTAAAAGTCCCACAAAATTGGAAGAAACTTCTCCAAAATGACCTTTTCAGTGTTGACGGGGACGTTAAACCTCAAATCAAACAAAAAACCATAAGCGCCCTGTCACGAGAAGACCTGCGATCAAATAAGACATAACTTGAGGTAGTGTACTGCCCAAGCATCGAACACAAAGGTGCTGATCAAACTGTGCAATCGGACCTGCACCTTTGTTGTACACAAATGAGCCCCGCAAAGCGAAGTTGTGTCTTCGAGCATTCCGTCATGACATATTTTAACTGCGCATGCCCAGCCATTCAGAGAGGCCAGGGATATTGCTTTCTGTCTGAAGGTTCCTCTTGATTCACTGCCTGTATGAGCGAGCAGCGAAGGTTCTGGCGAGACTGCGCGGATGCGCAGGCTCGCCCGAACCTTCGCTGCTCGCATAGGCGATAAGTACCAAAATCGCTTGACGGGGCCCAAATGACAATACAAGTTTTCTCACGACGTGGTTCAAGTGGAATCTGGCATTTCAGAGCATGAGAAACTGGGACAGATTATCTGTGACCGGCATGCAAAAACGACAACCACTTCCATACAAACCAAAAAGAGAAACTATCATCAGATCCCAAATCTTCCTACAAATCTTCCAGCCCCCGCTCATACGGGCTTGAAGAAATATATGGGCTGCATGATGCTTCCACGCAGAGCTGAATCCGGCCCACACACCAGTACTGGTAAACCACTTAGAGGATCTAAGCCTGTCCAGGAACCGCGGTGCGAGGCGGACCGTCCATGCTAATAAACCCTATTGGTTTCATTGGGCGACAGGGCTTGAGAAGTCATTTCATCTCAATGTCGGGTAAAAGTCCCACAAAATTGGAAGCAACGTCTCGCAAATGACCTTTACAGTGTTGACGGGACGCTAAACCTCAGATCAAACCGAAAAATCCTACAAATCTTCGTACAATGAAGTAGAAACATTGAGTGACGATAGTAAACAAAAACGAACAACAGGTAGATGGTGACTCAGAATATCCAAGAACAATATACATAATGGGGGGAAGAATCGGAATCAACAACATGACAAACATTAAACTGGAAGGTCAAACGTAACTAAAATGAACAACCGAAAAGGGGGTAGAATCAGAAAATTGAACGTGGCAATATACATGGTTAGGGAATGAAATAGAACCACCAACACAAACCATGAAGGAACCAGAGCAAAAGCACCGACATGAAACGGTCAGTAAAAATTACTGGTGTGTTTAAAGTAACTTAACAGGATCCCAACCCTCACTTTCACTGTGGTTCAAACAAGTATTTGGGCCCCGCCCATTGGGGCTTGAAGAAATACATGGGCAGCTTGACGCTTCCACGCAGAGCTGAAACCGACCGCACACGAGTACTATTAAACCGCTTAAGGATCTAAGCCTGCCCAAGTCGGACGGCACAATATTGTAAACCCTATTGGTTTCATTGGGCGACAGGGCTTGAGGTGCCATTACATCTCACTGTTGGATAAAAGTCCCACAAAATTGGAAGCGTCTCCAGTGTTGACTGGATCTGTAAACCTAAAATCAAACAAAATCAAACATGTATTTGTTTGGTCCGCGTGACCGGCCCCGATAGCTCAGTCGGAAGAGTGTCCGCTCCGGGAATGGGAGGTCACGGGTTCGATCCCGGGCCGCGACATTCCAAAGTCGTTAACAATGGTACTAGCTGCTCCTCGCTTGGCACTCAGATTTACGGGGTAGAGCTTGGACTGGTCGACCCAGTGTCAGGATAATGTGACTGGGTGTGGTATCATGTAATGTGTCTGGGACATGATACTTCAGTGAGGCAGCACTATAAAAGTGAGCATTGAGCTCCCTGTTGCAACCAGACACCGTCGTGATATGACACACACACACACACTGGTCCGCGTGAAGGTTTTCTAACTCATCAGTGAATCAACTATAGGTAAAAAACTTTAAAGGCCTGATTAAGTGTCAAGACAGGATTCCAGACGCGGGAAGTCCTGAAAAGGGCGGGGCAGATAGTTCATACTTGTGAAACTGGCACAATTAAGCTGGACAGGTCATATTACCAGAGTGCCTTAGGAACGTTTGCCAATGGAGAACTACAAGCCATGGTGGTCAGAAAATCCTGCACTAGCAGAGTCATGAGAACAAAATTAATTGCGCAGGACTGAGTAAATGGGCAAGGCCTTATATTAATATGAGGCATAAAGAATCAGCGAAGCGGAGCAGAAACGTGCACAACACAAAGGCAGCTAAGACATCACCAACAGAGCTTTCTCCCTCAAACCTCACTTACTCTGTGCCTGCAACAGGCAGTTCAGTCACCAGCCATCTGGGCAAACAGAGCTCTCTCTCTCTCTCTCTCTCTCTCTCTCTCTCTCTCTCTCTCTCTCTCTCTCTCTCTCTCTCTCTCTCTCTCTCTCTCTCTCTCTCTCAAACCTCACTTACCCTGTCTACAACAGGCAGTTCAGTCACCAGCCATCTGAGAACACACACACAGCAGCAAATGTCACAAATCTGTGTTATTCGAATGTTTCACCCATAAAGCTTTATTGAAATAATTATGGAGTTTTGATTAAAATAGCTTAGTTTTGCTGACGGACGACGGACATTTCCAGACAGTTCTGAGAAAACAATGGTGACCTAGAGCAGCTTATAAAGAATATTGAGAAGATAATTGTATAGCATTTCTCCCCCGGGAGATGAACGTCAAACTCATTCTTCTATCTTCTTTTGTGACACTTGTGACTTAATCACGCTGGGAACAGGCGCTTATGTAACACCGAAGCAGCGTCGATGTAACGTCTTTATGTTGCTTTGATGAAAAACAGTTGTTTTGTTCGAAATCTACCAAATAATAGAAAAGAAAAAAAGGTTTCTGGACTCCCCAAAACATAGTTTGTACAAAATATGGGTTGCCCTCAGTACCTTTAGGTATAACCCCACCCCACCCCACCCCACTCCCCTACCACGACCATACCCAAAAGAAAAAATGCGGCGTCGGATTACTGATTTATATTTAAAGCCGAGTGACTTTTGAACAGCATATTTGAAACAGTCATTGAAAATGGACCAGCCCATAGCTGTTTTAACTAAAAGATTTCGAGAACGCATCGGGACGCTAAAGCGGCGTTTTTTATAACTAGAGCTAGCATATTTCAGGTGAAAATGTTCAATAGTTTTCTTATGTATAATCAAAATATAGATTGTTGGTTTGCGTTAGAACCGCCTAAATGGACCGCCTCATTGAGGCGGTTCTAACGAGTACCCACAGTCTATGGTTTTGTAACCCCCGAAAACCCCGTTTTTCTCAATATAGAATGGTGTTTAGAGGGGTGCTCATTTCAGGGGTTTGTTAACGTAATGATTGGCAAAAAATAAATAAATAAACAAATAAATAAAAAAAAAAAAAAAAAAAAAATGAACAGCTTTGTTTTCGCTTGCATGCCGAAAAAAATCGAGTTCTTTTTTGTTTATTTATATATTTATTTATTGTTGTCAACTTTTTATTTGGTGGAACAAGAGCAAAAATCTGTAAAAGGGCTTCAAACATATTACCAGAAACATCTAGAGCATCAAGGAAGCAAAAGAACATGGCGTTTCGCAGTAGTTTTAGTATTTTGACAGTTTTATGAATTCTTATCAAGACGTTCTGCAAAATATTAAGGTAGATGGGTAAGAAAATTTTTATTACATATATTGTTTGACCTTCTTCCACGTTTATGGACACACGTAAAACACCCATTTGCAGCCGTGTGTGCATTCCAAGATCAAAAATAGCTCCACTTCAAAAACTCGGGGGTTAAAAGGAAAATTATGGTTGAGATTGTATTCGATTCAGAATGATGATACCGTCATGGTCCCCCGTGTCTCGTTTTGTCATATGGTGTAATGAAAATAATTACATACAAGTAAAGGACAGCTCAAAGTGTCACTGACCCCTCTTCCACCCAGACGAAATTAATCATGCCTGTCTTCAGTTGTCTTTCTGCTGAGAAAAACCTGATTTATTATGTCTGCGAGAAAATTAGCCTTATGTTGTCCCTTGCTCGCTACGGAAGACTTGCGCAGTTCATCAGCCAGCTAAGCACGCGTGATCCGTGCTCCACCATGGATTCACCGGCTGATCATACATCACGAAAACACGCCATTATAATTTTGACCCCTTAAACCCCACTTTTATATTGTAAAACATGGGTTAGAAGGCACATACATTATTTTTCTTACTTCTGCTCAATGCAAAATATCATTTTGTTAATCTGAAATGTTCCATTTGGTGGTGAAATGGAACGTCTTGAATCATAATAGTTTGGTTCTGTATATTAAACTTGTTTAAGTACTGCATTTTCTGGTCGGCATGTAAGCTACTACGATGAACAGTTTTGCCATTGATTGGTTATAACTTTATTATATTTAGCCACAGTGATGATGACGTCCACTTTACCCTTTTTCCCATTGATCTTAATGGCGAAGATTTCTTGAGAATGTCTGTTCCTAAAACCAGTTAAAAACAAGAGGTCCATGATGGACCTAATTCACTCACCTGAGTTATGATGTACTAACATTGTTGTTTACAGGTTTTTCTATATTTAGCTCTGACAGCCAATTTGTACAGAGGAACAGAACCACTTAAGCACTTTCGGTAGAGGGGTCACTCAAGGAACTTTTCTGTCGAAGTAATTTCAAAATTGAGACATTGGAGAAGATTTTCTTTGATGATTTTTTTTCCGTCTTTACCTCTGCAGTCATATGGACATTTTGTTTAGCAGAGCAAACCCATTTCAGCAATTTTAGCAATCATCAGTACATGATTGACTGTTTTGAGTATAATGACATGTCAACCCTTGTGGGTCATTTTGTGTCGTCTCCCAGAGAAAGTGAGTGATAGTGGAGAAAGACAAAATGAATGGAAGTGTTAAAACAGAAGAAACAACAACACTCTCCTCTACCCTTACCTGCTGCAAGGACAGCGGGCCTTGCCCTACTGTAAGCCAATATTTATCAGTTGGACGCCCCAGTGACGCAAAATACACGTCATATTTGCCTCCCCCAACCACCCCTCAATCATCAGTACAATAATACTACTTTGAGATTGGTTTGAAATCGCGCCATATACTCTATTTTTGGCTCATCTGATCATTTTAGCAGCTTTGGTAGAGGGTTACCCAAGGTGCATTCCTGTGAAATTATTTTGAAATCGAACCATTAGCCTAGGAGCATATGTCGTTTAAAGGTTTTGTTTTTATTTTTAGCTCTGGCGTTCAGTGTGTTCAGTCGAGTGAAACCATTTTAACAATTCTGGTAGACGGTTACCCAAGGACCATTCCTGTGAAATTATTTTGAAATCGGACCATTAGCCTAGGAGGAGATGACGATTAAATTTTTTTCTATTTTTAGCAGTGGTGGTCATTTTGTTCAGTGGAGCAGAACCATTTTAGCAATTCTGGTAGAGGGTCATCCAAGGAACATTCCTGTGAAATTATTTTGAAATCGGACCATTAGCCTAGGAGGAGATGACGAATATTTTTTTTTCTATTTTTAGCTATGGTGGTCATTTTGTTCAGTGGAGCAGAACCATTTTAGCAATTCTGGTAGAGGGTCATCCAAGGAACATTCCTGTGAAATTATTTTGAAATCGGACCATTAGCCTAGGAGAAGATGTCGTTAAAAGTTTATTTTTCTGTTTTTAGCTCTGGCGACCATTTTGTTCAGCAGAGCAGAACCGTTTTAGCAATTTTGGTAGAGAGTCACATAATAAATATTCCCGTGAAATTATTTTGAAAACTGACCATTAGCCTAGGAGGAGATGTCGTTTAAAGGTTTTTTTTTCTTTCTTTTTTTTTATAGCTCTAGCGGCCCTTTTGTTCAGCGGAGCGGAACCATTGTAGCAATTTCGGTAGATGGTCACCTAATAAATATTCCCGTGAAATTATTTTGAAATCGGACCATTAGCCTAGGAGGAGATGACGTTTAAAGCTTTTTTCTAAGGTCTTTCTATTTTTAGCTCTGGTGGCCATTTTGTTTAGCGGAGCGGAACAATTTTATCCATTTTGGTAGTGAGTCATCCAAGGAACATTCCTGTGAAATTGTTTTGAAATCGGACCATTAGCCGAGGAGAAGATGTCGTTTAAAGTGTTTTTTTTTTTTTCGATTTTTAGCTCTGACGGTCATTTTGTTCAGAGGAGCGGAACCATTTTCACAACTTTGGTAGAGGGTCATCCAAGGAACATTCCTGTGAAATTATTTTGAAATTGAACCATAAGACTAGCAGGAGATGTGGTTTAAATGTTTTCTAAGGTTTTTCTACTTTTTAGCTCTGGCGGCCATTTTGTTCACCGGAGCGGAACTATTTTAGCAATTTTGGTAGAGGGTCATCCAAGGATCATTCCTGAGATATGTTTTTAAAATCGGACTATTAGCCTAGGAGGAGATGTCGTTTAAAGGGTTTTCTACTTTTAGCTCTGGCGGCCATTTTGTTCAGCGGAGCGGAATCATTTTACAATTTTGGTAGAGGGTCGCCAGAGGAAAATTCCTGTGAAATTATTTTAAAATTAGCATTGTGGTTTCGGAGGAGATATCATTTGAAGAAATTGTTGACGGACAGACAGACAGACAGACGGACGGACGGACGACAGACGACGGACATAAAGCGATCACAAAAGCTTACCTTAAGCACTTCGTGCTCAGGTGAGCTAAAAAGGAATACCTGGTGAATATATCGGCAAACAACATTGATAAGACGTCGCAGGATTGCGGCGTCTGATTAGGATCCATACTGCTTGATTAAAATAGTATTTAATAAGCAAACAAAGCGCTGTGGTGCAGTGGTAAAGCATCGGATCTGAGACCGAGAGTTAACCGGTTCGATCCCCGCAAGCGCCAAGTGTTCTTTCCTTGCACAAGGGACTTTATCCACATTGCCTTAGTACTGGTTTATAAAGGGACCACATGGAAGCTTAGTACTAGTACTAACTGTGTCTCCCTCTGCAAATAAAGTCGATTATTATTATTATATATTTTTTTAACTTAAAACAAATAAAACATTATATTACATCCGTAAAATTGTACAGCAGGCGAAGGAATTATCACCGAGGCGTCCCAGCTCAGAAAGACCTGCTGTCCCTGAGGTACGTAAGGGATAGATGTTCTTCTGTACTTGGGCCCCGTCAAGAGATTTTGTTACTTATCGCCTATGCGAGCAACGAAGGTTCAGGCGAGCCTGCGCATCCGCGTAATCTCGCCAGAGCCTTCGCTGCTCGCTCATACAAGCAGTGAATCAAGAGGAACCTTCAGACAGAAAGCCATATCCCTGGCCCCTTTGAACGGCTGGGCATGCGCAGTTAAAATTTGTCATGACGGAATGCTCGAAGACACAAATTCGCTTGGCGGGGCTCACTTATTTTTACTGTCTTCTTCCTAATTCTACTCATCTCCTCTACCATCTCTTCTGCTTCATTTCTGTCATCCTCTCAGACTGGACAACTATACAGAGTTGACGACTACGCAAAACAACATCAACATCGACTCACGGCCTTAATGTGACGTCAAAATAAACCTTAAGAGCAAATTACGGGGTTATACAAACCGATACGGATAAGCCTGCGACAACGCAAATCATGCGTACTACTTTTTTGGATTAAAAAAAAATGCCAAAGGACGTAAAACTATGAGCCAGTTCTCAAGAAAATGCCACTTATCGCTTAGGTGAAAAGCAAAGCCCGTCCCACAAGCCGCACGAGAGTTGTCATTTAGTTGGTTGCGCATATGTATGTTATGAGCATAAACCAGAGAATTACAACGGTCTTTTTCTCACAGGCCGGCTACTAATTCAAACGGACAGTGTTTGCGACCACAATTTTAACACTACAGTGAACCTTCGATGGCTCGATTACCACCGATGGCTCGATTACCACCGATGGCTCGATTACCACCGATGGCTTGATTGCCACCGATGGCGCATTTACCATGGATGGCCCGTTTACCACGGCTTGTCGGATATTATCTTGTAAACCATTTCCACCTTTATCGCCGTTAAAATGAAAATTTTATGATAAAAAATTATGATATTTTTCTTATTTCTGCTCAAATTATAGATTGTGGGCACTCGTTAGAACCGCCTTATCGAGGCGGTTCTAATGAGTACCCACAATCTATACTTTAGAGCAGAAATAAAATAAATAAGAAACCCCAGTTTTACTATATAAAAGTGGGGTTCAAGGGGGTCAAAATTATATAGGCATGTTTTCGTGATGGTATGTTGTGTGTACTCATTAGAATCACCTCGCTGGGCTTCCTGATTATGCATCCTGACTTTGCGCTGTGACTTACCCTCAGCGGCTCGAACTACCCCTGTCTCGAACAGACCATGGCCCAAAATGGATTTTCCATTAGTAAAGTCCATTTGGGCTCCCGTCATAAGAAACCCTTTCTTCAGGGTTTGTGACCAGATAAGACAAAAACTGGCCTCCTCAACTACACAGACTAGTAAGAGTTTTGAAATTTTATACAGTAGAACTTCGATGGCTCGAACACCGATGACTCGTTTGCCATGGCTGAGTCGAGCCCGTTCTTGAGCCCCTAGGGAAGTCCTCTTCATAAGAAATGGTGCGAGATAAATTAGGAGACTTTCGTCTTTTATCTTGCAAGTGTATGCTGTGTGTACTCATTAGAATCGCCTCGATGAGGCGATTCTAATGAGTACACACAGCATACATTTTCATTACAGAACACCGAGAATATGTCAAAAAGTACCTCATTATGCCTCCTGGCAGTAAGCCTCTGTGGCTCGAACTACCCCTGTCTCGAACAGATTTACGAAGTCCCAAAGGTGTTCGAGGCATTGAACTTCGACTGTATAAAGAAAACAGAGGCATCTAAACAGCGAACGCAAAGGGGCGCGTATGCTCAGGCTGATCTGTATATTTGTTGTTCGCAAATACAAAAAAAAAAAAAAAAAAAAAAGATGTGTTTGTGAAACACTGATGCCCCCGGACAGCGCATGCTAAACATGAAAGCAGTATTACTAAGCAATCGAAAGGTATGGCCAATGTTCAAGTCTTAAAAAAGTAGGTCAAGGCCACAAGGTAAAGAATTATGGAATCGTTCGAAAGGTCTAATGACATAGAATGCACATGTGAAATATGAAAGCTCTATCAATTACCAATCGAAAGTTATGGCCAATGTAAAAGTTTTTAAAAAGGTGGTCAAACGTCAAGGTCACGAGGTCAAAAATTATGGTACCACTGGAAATGTCCTGTAAAAAACGAATGCACATGTGAAATATGAAAGCCCTATCACATACCAATCGAAAGTTATGGACTATGTTAAAGTTTTTAAAAGTAGGTCAAATGTCAAAGTCAAGGTCACAAGGTCAAAATTATGGTACCACTAGAAATGTCGTGTGACAAGAAATGCACATGTTAAATATGAAAGCCCTACCACTTAGCAACCGAAAGTTATGGACTATGGTAAAGTTTTTAAAAGTAGGTCAAATGTCAAAGTCAAGGTCACGAGGTCGAAAATTATGGTACCACTAGAAAGGGCTTCTGACAAGGAATGCACATGGGAAATATGAAAGCCCTATCACTTACCAATCGAAAGTTATGGCGAATGTTAAAGTTTTAAAAAGGAGGTCAAATGTCAAGGTCAAGGTCCGAGGTCAAAATTTATGGTACTTCTTGAAAGTTCTTATGATAAGGAATGCACATGTGAAATATGAAAGCCCTATCAGTTACCATTCAAACGTTATGCCCAATGTTATTTTTGCGGACAAACAGACGGACAGACAGACAGACCAAAAACTATATGCCCCCGAATCTTTGATTCCGTGGTTATAAAAAGGTTTTCCCATAACGAGGATTATTTAGGTTCTTTAATAACGCATGCGCAGCTAGCTAATAGGGCTAGACGCATGCCTTCGGAAACAGTAAAGGCTCTGCTGAGACTGGCCTTTTGCGCAGGCACGCCTAAGCCGTTGCTGGTTGTCTATTCAATAAGCGCCCTTTTCTAATGTGCAGGCTTAAGGAGAACGGGAACACCTTCAGGGGGGGACAACTTCTGCAAAAGTATTTTTGTCTTCCATGTCAATAGGGGTCAACACTTAAAGGAAAGAATTTGCTCCTGAGGAGCAAATTCTTTCCTTTAAGATTAGACATCTTTTTAAGTGGGACAGGGCTTATAGAAAAGCGCGAAGGAAATACCAAAAGTTATCTCCCTTTGAAAAATGGCGGAAAAATCTGCCAGGTGTTCCCATTACCCTTTATTTAAAAAATAAAGAAAAACAAAATTTGTTTTGTTCAGGAGAAAGCGCATGTAAGCAACAGAATCAGCCGACTAAGTTTTGCGACACATAAGTCACAATTCTGACAGCTGATCACTGGGTCATGTCATTGTCTTTTGTTTTCTGTTACAGATGGCCACAGGGAGTTTGTCAAAACGTATTACAATTGTCACTCAACGTGTTCATTATATTGCGTTTGTATGCAGGTCAATCACCACGTCAGACGCACGCTAATTGATTTTTAATGTGACGGCAATTCATCGTGCGATTCGTAACGTCAACGCACAAACGATTCCATGTGTTGGATACTCGGGCAAACGAAAAATTTCGTTGGAAATGGCCACCAGTGTAAGGTCCAGTACAAAGCGATAACCCCGGCCCAGATTTTCATGCCACGAATATTCAATTGCTCGTACATTTGGGAGTACAAACATTTATTTATTTATTTATTTATTTATTTATTTAATTTATTTTGCTCGTGATCAAAGCACGACAAAGTGTAAACAGTCTTTTGCGGGTCACTGATGAGGCCTAATTGGTCTGGCCCAGAAAGCATGTACTTTCCTTTGACGAATTCTTTGCTTCCAAAGGCTAACCCTTTTATAGAACATATTTAATGTTACTACAGCTGATGTTAAGGGAATGGATGGCGGCCGTAAAAAGTCTCCCTGCCCTTCATCATAGTGTAGTTTATATTTTCTTGTCCTTTGGGATCATTGATTCCATTGTGAAATTTTGAAAATATCTGAGGGTCAGCGATGATGCCTAATTGACCGAAACTAGCTAATCTGGATCAGTAAGCATGTACACTCCATATTTTTCAGTTTTGTGCTGCAGTCTTTGCCACCAAAGGATAACCCTTTTACAGGAGATAATCATGTCGTGATTAAGCTAGACGGCCTTGACATTTATTTTTGGTTGATTATTTATCCATCGATTCAAAGTTACTTATGAATCTGAGCTACATTGCTAATGTCCACGTGACTTTCATTGACCAATAAAGCTTAACTGAGCAAATATACAGTAAAATTTCTGTATTAAGACCACCTTTGGACTGTTCAAAAGTGGTCTTTAAGACCACTAATTAACAGCCCGAAGGTGGTCTTATAAGAGGGAAACTAAGTGTACAGCTGAAACCCTCTTAAGAATCTTTTAAAGGCGTCTTTTTAAACAGTGTTCTGATGTCACAGGGAAAAGTCAAGCGCTTCTATAAATAACCATTACCTGGATTTTGTAGATGATCTGCGATAATAGTCACGTGGACAGCAGCAGACCAGATGATTCTGTATTTAGTAACTTTAGGTCGACTAATAAACAGTTAACCCCCAAAGACCACAATCTTTCTTTCAACGGCCTAGCAGCGCTAGACGCAGCATCTTTTGCACGAATCTACATTGACCATTGTATGCGGGAAACCCCTAAAGGGGTACCTTGGCAAACAGTGCAGGCCCAGATCAGACGCCGCAGAACGCGGGGTCTGATCAGGGCCTACACTATATGCTAACAGAATTCTCAGTCAAAAATAGAAACGAAATTAAACAAAAATAGGCCTGACACCCATTATATGATAAATGAACTTGTCCAGCATATAGCAATGGAAGTGTCCTATAGCATACAATAGGTTAAGATCCTTTCAACATCTCTGAGAGCAGCAAAGGCTCACTTGAGACCACATAGTCTTACCTGAGAGACCACGCAGTCTCACCCGATAGACCAAGTAGTCTCACCCAAGAAAGCAAGTAGTCTCACCCGATAAACCACGCAGTCTCACACGAGCCTTTGCTGCTCGGTTCTGTGATAATGACCCTTTTACCATGATCTGGCTCATAAATAAATACCGGTCCCCGCCCATCGGGGCTTGAAGAAAAAAAAACGGGCTGCATGATGCTTCCACGCAGAGCTGAAACCGACCGCACATGGGTACTAGTTAACCCCTTAGAGGAACTAAGCCTGCACATGCAAAGTGGTGCAAGTCGGACTGTCCATGCATATAAACCCTATTGGTGTCATTGGACAGCAGGGCTTGAGATGTCATTTCATATCACTGTCGGGTAAAAGTCCCACAAAGTAGGAAGCAACGTCTCTAAAATGACCTATAAAGTGTAGGGGACGTAAAACCTCAAATTAAACAAATCGTTTAATGAAACATTGATAAAAGTTGCTATGATCAGCTATAGTCCAGCTGCGTAAGCTTTAACGTGTTTCTAATACATGTGAATTGTTATTCCAAGTAGGCTTTCATCCATCCGCCCAGTAGAGTTACTGCTCAGTATCCATCCACTAGCGGAATTTTAGTGTACTGTATTGTAATGTCCTTGAAATAAAAAAGGTTTAAACCAAGATATTTCCTGAAGAAAAAAAAAATGGCACAAACTTCTACTGACTGAAGACTGGATAAACAAACAAATGGATAAATAACGAGATGAGCAAACAGCCCAATCTGGCTCCACTACACAACTCATATAAGTAAAATTCCGATATTAAGACCACCTTTGGGACTGTTCAAAAGTGGTCTTTAAGACCACTTTTGAACAGTCCCAAAGGTGGTTTCTGAACAGAGGACATGTATGCAGAGAAAAAGAAAGAACGAATAACTGGATCCTTCAAAATAAGCTTTTGGGGAAAGTATTTTGTGAAATAGTATCTGTCCTTTTGGCTTTCCGCTATTGATGTTTCCATTAGGGTCTAGTTATTTCATGTTTGTGTTTCTTTCCCTTTAGTGTCTCTGATGGGAGCTGTGGGTTAATTGTATCGCCTTCGCATCTATTTTAAAGCAGAAAAGTCTTAATATTAGGTGGTCTTACCTGTAATACGAGTACATAACTATTCAAAGTACAAGCAAGAAATGTGTGTCAAACACTTTCAGTGTCTCAGATATCGAAGCATCACAAAATGGATGCCTTTGCAGAGAAAAATTGGGTTTCTAAGAATATATATTTTACTTATATCCGTTCAAAGACACACGCTGTGGGCACTCGTCAGAAGTGCAAGCACAACTTTTGGTTAAAGTATATGCAATAAAATAATAATGGATCTTTGTACCGAGTGGGTTAATCGGCCGAATAATCCATATTCTGTCAATGGTGATAAGCCCTCATCCTGCTGATTAAATTAATTTAGCGACATCCATTGCTGAATATCCACAAATTAAATTACTTGCTTTAATGTATTCGTTAAATTCACAAACCGCATGGCAAACAGTGTAGAAGCCATTTCTGGAGAAGCCATCTGATCTGGCTCGACTCTGTTTGCAAAGGTAGTTGTCGTGTTTAGCGGGAGAAGGGGTAACATCTTCTGATTATTCTTGAAAGGTATATCCGTCGTTGCCCAGTGTGACGCTGTCATGAGGGACAATATGCATTTGTCCGGATTACAAATTACAGGCCAACCTGTAATAAGCAAGCACCTTAGGGGCAGTGTAACTGTGTTTGCTTGTGCTTGTTTGATTCATGTGTCTTTTACCGCAGTTGCCTTTTCATGGCTGCTAGGCTGCCTGCTGTGTAGATAGAAGCGACGATTGGTACTACAATTACTGTATATTTTAACACTGCCAACCTTGTAGACCGGCCAAGATACATTATCAGATGAAACGGTTCAGAATCAGTGGTCTTATTTGGTTCAATGTTGTTTGTTATCCTCATTAAGAAAACACGCCTATTCAAATATAATACATGCATATTGAAAGTTTTACCACCAAACGTGAAAAATGTCAGATAAAAAAATCTAACATTTTTCCATATGTCTGCTTAAAACATACGAGTATATGTTGGGAACTCGTTAGACCCATCATCTATGTTTCTGAGCAGAAATAAGAGAAATGTATATCCATGTAAACCCGTGATTTACTATATACAAGTGGTGTTTAAGAGGGTCAGTATTGTAGGCGTGTTTTCATGACGTGTATACGATTTTGACTAAGCATTCATAAGATATCCAATGATGGAATTGTCGAGTTCAGACCCTCGGAGGTGACACTGCTGAAATGTAATTCAAGCCGAAATAAGAAAATCAAAAACGGGTGTCTCGAAATGTGCGCACAGCGGAAACTAAGATCAGACTGCGCGAATCTGTGTCTTTGCTGTAAATGAAATGTGGTGGCCGTTGACACAAGGCTTTTGTCAGTTGTTGATGTTTATGCATGCTGATCTGCGCCCGAAGACATTTTTTTGCTTATTGTGGTAAATAAATATCTCAGGTAAAGCTTTCTCTCTTTGCCCCCCCCCCCCCCCCCACACACACACACACACATCCCACCCCCACCAGCCCATCGGGGCTTGGAGAAATAGATGCCCTGACGGTTCAATGTGTTCATTCAGTCGGTTAGGTAGGACTGTTGCAAGGACTATCCCAGCAATAGACAATAAAGAGATGCCATGATGATTGTGACAGATCTGAGGTTTCCCTTTCCGTTTGAATAGGTGGATAGTTGACGCATCCTTGAATTCTTGAGGGATGGCTTCTTTTTCACATAATGTGAAACACCTCTGTCAGCTTCTTTGCATTCTCGTCAAACCAGTCTTGGACTGACGAGAATACTGGACCTAGGGAATCCATTGCCGAAGAGTGAACAGTTTCTCTGAAGACTGTCCAGTTCTCTGCTGGATCACCTGAACTGAATTCCATTGCATGTCGTCTGCTTGAGATGTCATGCATGAAGGCTTGCATCTTGCTGTATTGTTCAGCTTTGAGACATCCACTCTCTTGGACACTTTCTTGCCTTGTGCCCAGTAAGCATTCTACATAAATCTACAGCGGGCCGTTAGCGGCCCGTCAGGGTAGCTGACGGGCCGCTAACGGCCCGCTGTAGATTTATGTAGAATGCTAGCAGGGTGGTCGCCGTGCAGGATGGATGCGCAGGTTCGGTTTGCAGAAAAGCCTGTGATATGTCCAGCAGTCCGCACCATATACAATCTATATCACTCTGTCCTTCCTTCTATGACATAGTCATTTGGAACGAGGATGCATTCGAGAGGTCTTGTTGCGAGTTGGCTTACGGAGAACTTTGTAGGTGATCAGCAGTTCATGCTCTGCACACTTCCTCAAAAGCAAAATGCCATTGCTGTTGCACGTTCCTACTCATTCCCTATCACTCGTTCCCAGGTTTGATGGTATGTGCCCACTCTAGCATTGAAGTCTTCCATGATGATGAGTTTGTCTCCCCGGGGTGTAGCAGAAATCACAGAGTCCAAATCATCATAGAACTTGTCTTTGACCTCATCTGGGTTGGTCATTATGGGTTCATAGACACTTACAATAGATACATGCGTCTTACCAGGTAAGGGTAGTGTCATCGTCATCAGGCGGTCATCTATACCTTTTGGAAGTCCTGAGAGCCTGCTGACAAGATGTGATTTGATGGCGAAGCCTACTCCTGCTTCCCGCCGCTTCTTTCCCAGTAAGCATTCTACATAAATCTACAGCGGGCCGTTAGCGGCCCGTCAGGGTAGCTGACGGGCCGCTAACGGCCCGTTGTAGATTTATGTAGAATGCTATCAGGGTTTATGCGTCCACTCCAGCAGAAAGTGTAGCCAGCACCAACTTTATTTATTTGTCATTCCTCTGCAAGGCGAGTATCGCTCAGAGCTGCAATTTCGATTTTGTAGCGATTAAGTTCTCTACCAATTAGAGCTGTTCTTCGCTGTAGTCTGTCTGAACTAGCACTGTCCATCAATGTGCACACATTCCATGCGCTGACTTTTGAAGGTCTCACCTTTATCTTCTTTTTGTTCGACCGCTAGATGGGATCCCTGCTGTTCGCGGCTAACCAACCAAGGGTTTTTGAAGCAACAAAGAGTTTAGGACACCTGTTCTAGCATCTTCCCCATGCAAAGTGGGTGAGTAGTGCGATCCTAAATCACTCAGTTCGGCTGCCGGATTCCCCGTACTGCTTCATTCTAAAGGAAAGCGACCATATACAACCAAGCCGCCTGTGTGCAGGTCCCCAGCTACAGCTTCCAGTGTATCCTCGCCTGCTGCTTCGCCGCTCGCATATCGCCACAGGGCTTTTTAAGTTTCATGCATATGTGTGCCCGCAGTGACAGTGTGTATATGATTAAGTTGACATGCGCCTTCAATTGGATTATAGTGAGGGAGAGGCGCACAGGGTCAACCTCACTCTCTCGTTTTAATCTAGCTTGATCCAGAGGCAAGACAGTGTCGATACAGCTGGAGCTAAGCCCGGATTAAGTGGATGACCATGACTTCTTTAGTGCCTTGTCATGCTTTTCATGCTCCACGACATGCTGCTGCATCGCCGTTTGGACCCTTGAATCAGAGAAATGATTGCTTCCGCTCCAGTTGCCGAAGCAGACTTAATATAGCTGGAACAGGCAAATCCAGATATGTAGGTTTTTGTTTGGAGTTGCCTTCTCCTAGATGGACTGCCGACCAGGGATTAAGAGCTTCATCTACCCTTGAAGTGGCAGAAGAAACCATGAGTTCCATGTGCACAGTCAGAGTGACCAAGTACCAACATAGGGTTTCGTTGGACGACCACAGCTGTGCACAAAGGAACGCGGGCCAGTCCGCCCGATAGGGGGAGTCAGTATCCAATTAAGAAAAGGTTAGTACCCGCTGCCACTTGCTAGGTTTTGTTTAGGGACCCCTAGGTGGATTGCCAAACAAGGCTTCGGGTTCCACCTACCTATGCTAGCTTTGCCTGTTGCCCCCCGAGGTGTCGAGTCACATTTGCCAGCATGCAACAGGTTGTACTGGCATACTTGTTACCAGTAGAAGCAACGAGCCTGACCTGGCCTGATAAATAGTATATTCTAACACAGCGCGCCTATATAGGCAATGGAAAACGGCTGTGTTTTATTCTACAACAAATCACGGCTAGGAAGAGCGTGACGAGTGACGTCATTAAAGATTGCATTTATGACGTCATTAGTCGATTTCCTTGACGTTAGACGGTGAAACGTCATTTTCTCGCATCGAAAACTTTAGAAAAGGGTATAATTTTAGCGGGATTTCTTCTAACAATGGCGAAAAGTTGTGAGATTTTGAAGGAATCAACAGCATTATTGCCAATTTTCAGTCTGTTAGAATCGATATAGATCAGCTCTAGTTTGTGATTTGTGGAGTAATAAATCACAGTTTGTCGATCAGTTGTAAGTAGACAAATCACGCGCGCTACGCGCTCGTGATTTGATCTACTTTACAACTGATCTCCAAACTGTGATTTATTACTCCACAAATCACAGTTAGAGCTGATCTATTTCTTAAACAAGTCCTTCCAGCACAAAGCTTCTGTGGCATATTTTCAGATTATAATTTTATATTTATCTTTTTGTATTACATGTATTTCGCTCCAACATAGATTGTCTCGCCAACCCATCAGGGCAACCCACCTGTGTACTAAAATGTCACCTTTCAAATCTCCAGAACTCACATTTGTTTCAAATGAAAATTTATGATATTTTTTCTTAAAGTTAGTGGGAGCTCGTTAGAACGGCCAACCGCCTCATTGACAGTGTTCTAACGAGTATACACAACGTCAGATTTTAGCAAAAATAAGGAAATAATGTTAACCCCCATAAACCTCGCTTTTTTCTGTATAAAGCTGGGTTAACAGGCGTGATTTTACGGACTTGTTTACCTGGGGCCAGTTGTTCAAAACTAACGACGCTGTTAGTTAACATATCGTTAAAATTTGGATAATTTAACATGGCATCTATGCTAATATTTTTACTGAAAAAATATGAGCAGCTTTTGCAAATGCAAATTTTATATAGTGAACTTGCTAGAATAGTTAACAATAAGATCACTAACGTGTTCGTTAAGCTAACGAGGCTTTGAACAACTTGGCCCAGATGTACGTTTGGGCCATAAATAAGAACAATGACATGTACCCTCGTAAGTCCACTGCGTGTATAATGTATGATAGAATGCCTACACGATTCTAATACAGAATCTTTGGGCAAGTTAGGCCTAAAACAAAAACAAAAACAAAAAAAAAAAAAAAAAATAGCCGTGTTTCCGCTAACCCGACCGACCCTACTTCAGACCCCCGACTCTACTATTGTTATCAATAATAAAAAAAAAAAAATAAAAGTTAAAACACCGACCCTCTCATTTTCAATTTCCGACTCTACCCAGTGTCGTCTTTGAATTTTCGCTTAGTAATTTCGGGTTTTAAGTACATTTTTCCAAAATACAGAGCTGTCTTATTTGAGCATATAAAATGAATTATGATATACACATGACAATTATTTAACAAAACACATGTACAAAAACAAACACACATAAAAATACAGGCCCGACCCTGTTTTTTTTTTTTTTTTTTTTTTTCGGAAAAAAAAAAATAAACAAGAGGCCCATGGGCCACTATGCTCACCAGAGCTCAGGGGGCACTGCCCACTGGCAGCAATGTATTTTAATTAACCATGGAAGCCCTGCGCCCAAGGATACTACAGATAGAATTTGAACCCAATCAGCCTAGTGGCTTCAGAGGTCTGATGTCGCATGAATTTGTTGTTGCAGGACAACAGATGACAATTGACAATTTCCCATCTGTGGCAACTAAAAGGCCTAAAAGAACATTGTTAAAGGAACATTTCTATGTAAGTTTGACAAAGTATCTTGAAAAACATCAATGTCATTTTTCAATTTCCCCATTTATAAGTCAATGGAAATTCTTAACTTGCCATAGCAAACAAACCAAAGAGCCAAATTTCATAAACCAGAGCTCAGGTGGGCACTGCCCATGACATTGTATTTTAACAGGATATGATTTTAATCTACCAATTATAAAGTCTTCCAAACAAACCCCATACCCA
The DNA here is from genome assembly GCA_963580285.1 of Lucinisca nassula. Taxonomy (NCBI): domain Eukaryota; kingdom Metazoa; phylum Mollusca; class Bivalvia; order Lucinida; family Lucinidae; genus Lucinisca; species Lucinisca nassula. The sequence continues at coordinate 140,281,778 of OY757017.1, read as the reverse complement.
AATGAGCACTCATGTGGACTGTATCTGAAATATTAGGTGTTTTATAAAGTAGAGAGGGTGGGGCATGAACCCAATGGAGCCCTGGTTGGTGTCACTAAATGCAGCTTACATTAATATCCATCAATAAATGTAGGTGCTAGAGCAACTAACAGGTTTATAAAAAAATATCAAGTTACCTTGACCTTGAGCTCAGGACCCTGAAAGTTGCACAAGATATAATCATATGCAACAACTGCATAAAGTTATATTAAAATCCATACATGGATGTAGATGCTAGAGAGATGGCAAAGGTTTACTAAAAATACCCGAAGTGACCTTGAACAGGACCATGACGGTTACACTTGCTCGAGATATTCTCAAACACAACATCTGTGTGAAGTAACATTTAAATCCATCAACAAATGTAGGCACTAGAGTAATGATCAAGTGTTTTGGTAAAAACAGCCATAGTGACCTTGACCTTGAGCCCAGACCCTGAAAGTAAAGCTACCTTGACATATTATTAATTAATTATAAATATGCAACATTTGCCATAGCAACCAAACTAATTATAAGAATTTCATAATAAAAGAAACTTTTATTCCCCCAATCCATGGATGCTACAGATGAAATTTGGGCTCAATCGGCCCAGTGGCTTCAGAGGAGATGTCTTTTGAAAATGTTAATGCCACTAACGACAATGGACAAATGACTACACAGTATCCTTAAAGCTCCCCTGGAGCGTTCGTCTCTGGTGAGCTAATAAAGGGGTGAGGAACAGCCTCTGTGGACCACACAAATTGGTGTGACTTTTTTTTTTTTGGGGGGGGGGTTGGTTTTGGGTTTTACGGCCCTTTCAAGATTATTTCACTCATATCGAGCCGATCGTTAGGCATAGGTGGGCGAAAACCGGAGTACCCGGAGAAAAAACACCTGACCTTCCATTGCAGAACTTGGCGTCTCACACGTGGCCCGAGCGAGGCTCGAACCTACGGCGGTGAGAGACCTAATGACTAAGAGTCAGCGCTCTTATCCATTAGGCCATGGAGGCCCAAATTGGTGTGACTGAATGTGTCTAATTATAAGGAACAATAATACATAGGATTATGGGGTGGGGATATGAATGGCTTCTATGATATATGGCATTTTATGAAATGATAGGGTACATCGGCCCCAGCTAAAAAACACCGTGGGTTGGTGTGATTGAATGCGCCATAGCATAAGGAACAAGAAAATATATGGTCAATGGGTGGGGATCTAAACGGTTTCTGAGATATACAGCTTTTTTATGAAGAGGAGGGGTGGGGCATGACCCTAGGGCCCCCATGTTGGTGTCACTGACTGTGCCTTATCATAAAGAACATGAATATATATCGTTTAGGGGTGGGGTTCTGAACAGTTTCTCAGATATGTGGCCTTTTGCGAAGAGGAGGGATGATACATGGTCCCAGCACTACCCAGGATACCCACAGGTTGGTATCATTGAATGTGTCTTATCATAAGGAACAAGAATATATATGGTTTAGGGTGGAAATCTGAACGGTTTCTCAGATATTAGACTATTTTTAAATAAAGGGGGTGGGGCTTGGCCCGAGCACACCCAAGGGACCCGCAAATTGTTGTCACTGAATGTGTCTGATCACAAGGAGCAACAATATATATGGTTTAGGGGGTGGGTATGTTAACTGTTTCTGAGATATTGGGCCATTTTTTAAATGGAAGGGTTGGGGTATGGTCTCAGCACAACGAAGGGACCCACATGTTGTTGTCACTGAATGCATCTTATCACAAGGAACAAACATATATATGGTTTGGGGTGAGGATCTGAATGGTTTGTAATATATATAACTTTTTATGAAATAAAGGGGGTGGAGCATGGCCCCTGCACAACCTAGGGGACCCTCAGAGCACCCAAGGGACCCACAGGTTGGTGTCACTGAATACATCATATCGCAAGGAACAATAATATATATGGTTTAGGGGTGGGGATCTGAATGGCTTGCAAGATATATGGCCTTTTCTGAAATGAACGGGGTGGGGCATGTCCCCGGCATAACCTGGAGGACCCACAGGTGGGTGTCACGGAATGCGTCTTATCACAAGGAACAAGAATATATATGGTTTGGGGGTGGGGATCTGAATGGTTTGCAAGATATATGACCTTTTCTGAAAAGAAGGTGGTGGGGCATGGTCCCGGCACAACCTGGGGGACCCACAGGTTGGTGTCACTAAATGCGTCTTATCACAGGGAACAAGAATATATATGGTTTGAAGGTGGGGATCTGAACGGTTTGCAAGATATATGGCCTTTTCTGAAAAGAAGTGGGTGGGGCATGGCCCCAGCACAACCTGGGGCACCCTCAGGTTGGCATAAAAGCATATGGCTGAAAGAAGTTTACTCAACAAGGAACATTTCTATAAAAAATTGTCTAAATATCTGCAACGGCTTGGCAGTTAATGCCATTTTTCAATATTCCCCATTAAAAGTCAATGGAAACTCTTAAGTTGCCATAGCAACCAATCTAAAAAGCCGAATTCCATAAAAAACACAAAACCCGTTGAGGCTAATATGGAGAATTTTTTCAGTAAGTCTCAGCCTCATAGAGCATATGGTTCGTGAGGAGATGATTTTTAAGTATTTTTTTTTCTATTTTTTGCATTTTGGTTTCCATGGCAACCATTAAAATTGAGCAGTAGGCCTAAAATCATATGGTAGATACTAGATTGCTTAAGGAACATTTCTATGAAAGTTTTGTTCCAATATCTGCAAAGGCTTGGCAGTTAATGCCATTTTTCAATTTTCCCCATTATAAGTCTATGGGAGCTCTAAGTTGCTATAGCAACCAAACTGATGGGCCAATTTTCATAAAAAACACAAACTTTCAATCCCCCAGCCCACGGATGCTACAGATGAAATTTGGACTCAATCGGCCCAGTGGCTTCAGAGGAGATGTCGTTTGAAAATGTTAACGCCAGACGACGACGACAACGACGACAACGACGGACAACTGCCTATCCTATAAGCTCCCCCGGAGCCTTTGGCTCTGGTGAGCTAAAAAAAGTTTCTCCTACCTACCGACCAAATTTTTTTTCAGCATGTTAGCAGAAACACAACTATTTTTTACGCCTGTGTTAATCCTTTTTGTACCAAATGGAATCTTCCTCCTTATATATAGCAGGAGTCCATTTCAAAATTTAGGGATGTCAGGTTTTGTTTTCATCAAAATTTGTTTGGAAAATGGCTGACCTTTTGCAAACAGTGTAGGCCCTGATCAGACGCCGCGTTTTGATCTGCGCCTGCACTGTTTGCCCGGGTACCCGTTTTGGGGTTTCTGGTACTAAATGGGTTAACCCTTATCTTGCTGTTCGCGACAACCCCTATCTTTGCAAACAGTGTAGATCCAGATCAGATGGCTTCTGAAGAAGCCATCTGATCAGGATCTACACTGTTTGGCATTCAGTTTATGAATTTGTAGCGATAAAATACATCAAGCAATTTGATTGGTTGATATACATAAATGGGTGTGGCTTAAATGAATATTCAGCAAGATAAGGGTTAATCATAGTTATCTTAACAAACTCGCCACTAATCAAAACAACACAAGTACAATGCAAATGTGAGAAGCTTTTTGCATTTGCAAAAAAAATCTAGCAAATCTTGTTTTCAGAAAAAATAGTGTGTTTGTCGTATCAAATGATCAGTCTTAGTTTAAATATGCGATATGTAATTCACTAGAAATCAAGCAAACATACACAGACATTTTGTGGGATAACTGTCCTTTTGGCTTTCTGCTATTGATGTTTCCATTAGATGTTTGTGTTTCTTTCCATTTGGTGTCTCTGATGGGAGCTGTGGGTTAATTGTATCGATTCCTGATCATTGCCTTCACTTCTATTTTATGTATAGAATATCAGGAATCAAAACGAAAGATGATAGCTTATAGGAGTTCTTTGCCTAGATCAAAGCTTGAACGATACGTTAACTGATGCCATCCTAGGCTTTGAGCAAGTTTACAAGTTTCAGTCCAACAAGTCTCTTATGTGTAAGCTTATAAGAAGATATCACTGAAGATGTAACGTCGTCCGTCTACACTGATCTTTAACCAAAATATGCCTAGCGCCCCGTTTTGGGGGCACTTGCAGACAGTATATAAAGACTCAAATTAGACGTCGGGTTTTGCGAAGTCTGATGTGGATCTACACTGTTTGCTTTAAGTACAAAACTTTTTTGTAAACCTCAACGCAAACAAAACACACCTTATATACACCCCGTATAATTGGAAACGGACATGTCCAAAACTATCTGGTTAAAGATTCTATTCTCACATATGGATCAATGGAAATCTGGGGCCAGTTGTTCAAAACTAACGACGTCGTTATTTAACGTATCGTTGAAACTTTGATCATTAAATATGGCAAATATGCTGAAATTTTTGCTGAAAAAAAATGTGAGCAGCAGCTTGCGGACGCAAAAGCTGCTCACATTTTTGTCAGCAAAAATACCAAAACTTGCTAGAAGAGATAACAATTTGACCACTAAGGAGCTCGTTTACCTAACGATGCTTTGAACAACTGGCCCCTGAATGCTTGAGAAAGACCGCTGTTTCCTGGTTAGTTTACGACCAATACACATTTGAGCCATATATGCTAATACACATATATTTTCTCGTAACTAAAACGACACCGACATTGACCAGGGGGCAAGAGGCATCAAAATGCAACAAAACATGTCAAGCTATCGAGACATCACACTTTATTACATCGGTAAAATATATGTCATATATATCATATCAGCTAATTGAGACTACTGTTGATAGTAACATATAGGCCGCTACAAGCAAAAACGTGTCTTTGGAGATCTGCACATAGGAAAATTTAAAACAAGCGCTCTCAACAATGATACATAACCCCCCCCCCCCCCCCACCCCCGCCTCCGCCCCAGTCTTTAGGAAGTAGCTTTAGGTGAGCGCGCATTTATTAGGCGCATAACGAAGACTCTGGTCCGCGCAAACTGATCTGATTCTTAGCTGTGTGCACATGTTTGAAGACGTTTTTCGTTTGACGCGACTCATACGCGTTACCGCGTCCAGGAAAAAACTACCGTCCTCTTTTCGATAGTGACGACTCGGAACAGCTTTGCCGTCACATTACAATGTTCATGTATGTATTTCTAAATTAATAAAAAAACTAACAGACTAAACACACAAATAAATTGGTACACGAAGCAGTACCATCCGTTTGATTACTGTCCGCACATTACCAAAAGTAGTTTGGTGCATGACGCGGCTTTCTGGAGATCTTGCCCAACCACCGACAGCCACCAGTGACGTCACGTCCAAGATGCAGCTGACAATAGGGGCGGTGTTCAGGTGGTGCTATATAAGACGGCTGAATCGTCTCATCAGCGGACACATTCTTACTGAACTCATAAGTTGACGGATCTGCCCTCGTACTCTGGGAGAGACCAAAACTTACAGCCATGAATTTCATTGCACAAGGACTACTTATTATCTGCTTTATTGGTAAGTGATTTTTATCATGTTGTCAACTGAGTAATGTTCTCAATGAAAGTGGGGTGGTTGGGTGAGGTAAAAATGTCGTGTATCTTGCGTCACTGGGGCGTCCAGCTGATATTAGCTTATATTTGATAAAGGTCTGCTGTCCTTGCAGCAGGGAATATTGTTATATCTTTAGTTTCTACACGTCCATTCATTTTCCTCTTTCCTGTCCCTCGCTTTCCTGTTGAATCCGGCTCTTTTCTCTCTTTCCTGGGAGACGACACCAGATCCACAAGGATTGACTGACACAATCAAAATCTCAATGGAAGTTCATCCATGAGCGTAACGCATTATTTCGCATTTAAGAGCAGTCTCCCGCCATCTCGAATGATGGTGCTATTTTCTTCTAGATTTTCTTTAATGTCGTGATAGTTACATTGGAATTCCGCTATTAAGACCAGCTAAAATCAAGACTAATTCTTCTTTTAAAACATATTTAAAAGTTTCAGTTTTTCTTTCTTTGTGTTTTCTACACCCATTGTCTTGGACTAGTAAGAGACCACCTTTGGACATACGTATACGCTGTCTCGCCAGAGGCTTTGCTACTCGCAGAGAAGAAACTGAGAGAGCATGATGATGCAGCCGTGTATCTAACTTTATTAGTTGGCTAGTGAGGCTCGACTGAACCTTGTCTTGTTGCTAATGCGATAAGTGCCTGTTTCTAATGAATTGGCTTATTTTATTTTTTTATTTTTTTTTTTTTTTGGGGGGGGGGGGATATTTCAATCAGAGGTGAAAACGGGCATGATAGTCCTTTTGAAACTTGAATAGCCCTAGGAAATTGGCTTCTTATTAAATTTTGTGACTGGTGTTTGCAATGCAACAGAAACAATACGACTGCTTCAAACTGTTTGCAAATGCTTATTTCGTGAGGGAATATGATCTTCTCCCTAGAGAGGTACGCACAACACTGGGAAAACCGCCCGTTTGACCTAATGCATTCCTCTATGCCTGGTTTCTGATGACTTAATTCTGATTAGCGTCGATCCTTTTCGCTAGTTCGAAGGGTGACTCAAGCGACCAGCGAGACTTTGATCAGATGCAGTCTGAACTTAGACTTTGCTGTTGGCACATGTCAGCGTGCACTGTTTCCTATGCACAAATGTTCTTGAAAAAGAAACGAAACATCTATTGTTATCTAACACCAACAACAAACATGCAAAAGGCGGGCTTTAAGAAATGTTTCAGATAGGAGCAAGCGGTCGATGGACGCACACTGTTCGTGATAACCTACTTCATGTGGAGAAAAGTGGGGTCTATGCTATGGTTTTAAGCCCCCCCCTTCATTAAATGCACGAGCGGAAAATTGACAACATCATGAATTTGAACTGTGGAACCTAGTGACTGAGGGCGCCCATTACCGTGGTTGCTTGCGCATCATCATGAATGTGCTCATTTTATCTGATTCTTCGTTTGTCGCGCTTTTTATTCTGTTGTTCTTATATTCGTTTAATTTTCATATTTCTAATTTTATGTTTTATTCTCTTTTCCAGCTGCGGCACAAGCATGTGAGTATAAATTTAAATTTTTAGCTCTTACTTTTGAAGTCAAGTCATCTAGCTAGCACACAGCAGTGTCCAGTTTACAATCATCCCTTGAATTTCAGCCTTCATCAAATTTATGGAACGAACTGTAATGTAGTTGTGAAAATTTTTTGAGGGGAATGGGTATACCTTCAGGGGAGGCAAATCCTGTAAAAAGTATTTTTGTCTCCCATGTCAATAGGGGTCAACTCATAAAGGAAAGAATTTGCTCCTCAGGAGCAAATTCTTTCCTTTAAGAGTAGACCCTTTTTCCAGTCGGACGGGGCTTATAGAGAAAAGAACAGGTAGTCCCGAAAGTTTTCTACCTTTGAAATATGGCGGAAAAGTCTGCCAGGTATTCCCTTTCCCCTCCAATTTTATCTTTATTATCATGGATTTCAATATCATACATTCATACAAATTCGTCGGTTTTATTTCCAAAGTCATAGTTGAACCGACAAAAGTGAAATATGGCTTCCAAACTCATTCCTCAAATTTTGAAAGCCTTAAACAGAAATAATTGCGAACTTGTGTTCTTAGCTAATAAGGTTCACCGTTAAGTTAAGGGATGAATTAGGCTATTCTACTACACATTTTGCAGTGTAATATTGAATGGGTCGCATCATACTGTAAAACACTTATATTTGGCCGTCATTTTATTTTGGCGCTATTCGAGCTATTATGTCGAAATTTGGAGATAAAATGTCGAAATTTCGAGTTACTAAGTCGAAATTTCGAGTTAATTTTTCGCAATTTCGAGATAGTATGTCAAAATGTCGAGATACTAAGTCGAAGTTCCGAGTTACTAAGTCGAAATTTCGGAATACTGAGTCAAAATTTAAAGAAACCTATCAAAAGAAATAAAAGTGTACCGGCTCCATCGTATGAAAATGAGAAGTAGTCCATGTAAGTGTAAAAGAAAAAAATGGAGTAAGTGTGCAATAGAACCTACTAAAAGATCTTTTTGACCAGCGACGACTAAGATTTAGCATGTGCATCGGCGCAGGCTGACCTGAGTCTTCATTATTCGAAAAGGTATTCTTGTAGATGTTTTACTGGTCAATCTTGCACCGTTGTTACATAAGGATTCAAACAGAACGAAAACTGGACGGAAGAGCTATTCACATGTTTTAACCATAAAGTGTGACTTAAAACCCCTTTTCCATGATTATCTGAAATGCACTGTTCTATATTTGAATGTGGGTGGTTGGGCGAGGCAAAGATCATGTGTATCTTGCGTCACTGGGGCGTCCAAATATATTGGCTTACAGTTGGGCAAGACCTGCTGTCCTTACAGCAGGTAAGGGTAGAGGGTGAGTGTTGTTATTTCTTCTGTCTCTACACTTCCATCCTGTTTCCTCTTTCTCTTCTGTCCCTGACTTTCTTCTCCACTACTATTTTTTTTATTTTCACCATTTACAGCAAGCGACACCGGCCATTGTTTGAAAAAAAAAAAGAAGAAAAAAAAAAAAAGACAACGACGAAGACAGACTCACTTGACTGTGGTACTGCTCAGCCTCTTCAGAATATACGCTGTAGCATACTTTGGCACAGTACGCTTTTTTCCCATTTGCTTTGGGATCAAGGAATTGCTTGCGAGTTGCAAAGTTGCAGGCTCTTTGCTGGTCATATATGTCTGGCTACATATTTTCGTATGCACACAGACTCGTGAAAAAGTCTCGTCTCGTTGAGTGTTTGCGCATTCACATCGCAGTGAATTATGATAGCAAATGGGCGCAAAAGAATATTTACTCAATGTTATATCAGTGAATATAAACATTTGTTTTTCTTTTCATTTCAGATTTCCCTAAATGTAAGTATACACTTTAGTCATTCATATATACCTGCCTAATTTTGACACCATCCCTAATAGCGAAAGATTCCTGGATTGTTTATCAATCGATCCAAAGTTACCATTACTGACAGGCCTATATTATTGCTGTCCACGTGACTATCACATACCAATAAAATAAACCACAAGCAAATTACACGTTTTGTGTACTGTTAAATAATCAGAGCGCAATAATAATAATAATAATAATAATAATAATAATAATAAAGTCTTTATTTAAAGAGGATTACATATTTATAGTTTATCAAAGACCTTTGAGAGTTCGACCGTTGCAAGACTATTCCATGTTTTAGGGGAAGCAGGTTTCGGATTTCTTTTTTCACAGGATTTTAAAGTCATAAATATTTTTTTTTGATAATGCCATTATGTAGAAGTCGTGGCCAAGTGGTTAGTTTGATGCAGTACGAATCTCAATAAAACTATATATCCCAATGTAAAATCCCAACTGGAGGCGACTTACCTAAGACACGGACTAGTCTAAAATTAAAAGTGCAGGCACATCTCACTGCGTTTTGAAAGACTATACTACAAGACTTATCTACCATATAGTCCTCCATCAAACATAATTATAAAATAATATATACATGTAAGAAGATTGGTTCTAACGAGCACCTATGTATTGAGTAGAAATAAGATTTTTTACCGGTTTGGAGATCTGATAGAATGCACAAGATCTATGTCCCAAGAATGTGTAAACAAACATATTTTGCTTATCCTGTCTCTTAGTTACAGACGTGGGTAAGAGCGCCGAGTCTTAATCATGAAGTCTTTCGCCGCTGTGGTTCGAACCTCGCTTGGGTCACATGCGGTTTTTCTATGGGTACTCCAGTTTTCGCCGGATATAAGGGAAATAATCTTTAAAGGGTCGTAGAAAAAAAACTTAGTTAACAGAACGCATAATTTGTGCTGTTACAAAGACAATAGGACAATTCAATTCGTGGCGATTTATGGGAAATAAACCGTTTATTGCTTGAATAAAGATGTCCAGTGAGACAAAAATGACCAACAATTAGCATCCTTTAACATATTTTATGATGACCACCTGAATTGATTGACAGGTTGACAGCATCTTCCAGCTTACTTGTCAACGGTCTCTGATTTGCATAAAAAGTATTTACCTATGTTTATTAGAGACAGATCACTTAAACGGAGGATCTTTCACGAATGGTTATTTCATGTGAAATTAAGGAAACGAGCCTTTGGGGAGTTTCATAAATTTTCATACGAAATGACCACGAGTGTAAGAGGCTAGAGCCACTTTATCTTGCAACGACTTAACATAGAAATAAATGTCAAATGAAGCCATAGGGCTGCCACGGACCATGTCATGACATTTCGCGCTATAACACGTGGCCATATACAGTAAAACTCCTGTATTAAGACCACCTTTGGGACTGTTCAACAGGGGTCTTTAAGACAACTTTTGAACAGCCCCAAAGACGGTTCCTGACAAGAGGACATTGTGTGCAGAATTCCCGAAGAAAGAATAACTGCATCCTTCTAATTAAGCTTTATAAAGCAGAATTAGTCTTAATTTTAGGTGGTCTTAATAGCGGAATTCACTGTACTTTTATCACATGACGTTATAACGATGTCAGCAAATCATGTCTTATTATTCTGGTATAGTGTGTTAAGTGGGCACATCTGACATGTTTTCTCCATTTTTGTTTACAAGAGAACGAAATTATATCTCTATCTAAATGCTTTACAAATTCAAAGTAGAAAATTCTATCTTGCAACGATAGATTCCTACTGGGCGAGGCGGCAGTTTCATGTATCTTTGTCACCTGGGCGTCCCACTCATATGGTTTTACAGTTGGGCAAGGCTTGCTGTCCTTGCAGCAGGTTCGGGGATTCGGGAATGCTTTATTTCTTGTGCTCATTTTCCTCTGTCTAGCCTACCTCTTTCTTTCATCTGTCTCTTTCTCACTTTCTCTGGGAGAGGCCCAAAATTACCTACGTTAAAACTCCTACTGAAAATAGAGACGCAAATGTTTGGCAAATGTTGTCTCGCTTGACAGTTCATGTGGAAACCTATTTTGTACAGAATATAATCTTTCATGGGTCCATTTCGGAGGTTCAGTTATTGTTTTGTTGTTGTTTTTTTTAGACATTTATCTAGAAAAAGGACCAGTGAAGGCCGGGATCAGCGTCTGATCCGGGCCGGCAGTGTTTGCCAGTGACTATTTTTGGGGTTTCCCGCATAAAAGGGGCAAAGTACGGATGTTTTAAAAATGAATAATTACATCTAAAATATTTTCGATCATGTTTGCAAGGGAGATAACTTTTGGAACCCAGTATACACTTCTGTTATCAAAGGAAAGAATTTGCGCCATATGAGCAAATTCTTTCTTTTAAGAGTAGACCCCTATTGACATGGAAGACAAAATGTCATGGAAAGAGTTCTCTCTCCGGACGGTAATTCTGTTTTCCTTAAGGCGAAAACTTAGACCTCCAAGGGGAGTTAATTGCCGTGTATACTTGATTTATATTCCTTCTTAGGTTGCTGACAATTCCTTGTAAATTCTCATAAATCCTTGTTGCCGGGTATATAAAGTGAGCTATTTAAGGATGTAAATTTCAAGAAATTGTTTAATTCTATAATGTATTTGTAGTTAATGCATCTAATTAATTTCTCTTTCATTTTTCCATTACAGACAGACCAATCTTTAAACCAGGTAGGTGAATGCATATATTTTATTCTGTCTTAAAAAACAACGACAACAACAACAACACAAAAAACAACAACGAAACAACAACAACAACAAACAACTTGATCTTTTCAGAATAGTGCAGTATCCGAAAGTGAAATACAAACATGTTAAGGAAATTTACTTTTTGACTTTGAATATGTTAGCTTCTAAGATCGGTACAACAACAAAACAACAACAACAACAACAACAACGACGCTCATGAGAGAGAGAGAGAGAGAGAGAGAGAGAGAGAGAGAGAGACGCTCATGAGAGAGAGAGAGAGAGAGAGAGAGAGAGAGAGAGAGAGAGAGTGTGTGTGTGTATTTGAGCTTTACGTCCCACCAACAGCTAAGGTCATACGGAGACGGACCCTCGGTTTAAATACTCATCCGAAAGTCTGGAGAAGCCCGGGATCGATCCTGCGATCCCTGGTTTACAAGGCGAGTAGCGTAACCGCTACACCACGGAGGCTTCTAAGAGAGAGAGAGAGAGAGAGAGAGAGAGAGAGAGAGAGAGAGAGAGAGAGAGAGAGAATCACGAAAACGTGTCTATATAATTCTGACCGTCTTGAACCCCACTTTTATATAGTAAAACTGGGGTTTAGAGGGATAAACCTAATTCTGACCCCATGAGCCACACTGCGGGGGTTAACCCTTATTTTTCTTATTTCTGCTCAAAAATATAGATCGTGGGTGCTCGTTAGAACTGCCTCGATGAAGCGGTTCTAATGTGTGCTCACAATCTATATTTATGAGCAGAAATAAGAAAAATATCACGTTTTTTTTTCATCTTAAAATTTTCGTATTTTCGGCGGTAAAATTGACACTGTATTTGTATAAGCGTGTTTTCGTAATGGAGAGTGAGAGAGAGAGAGGTGTTTACCACTCACAATGTCTATAATAACAGAACGTAATATTTGACTCTCCTTTGTTTTACAGTAAGGTACCCAATTTTCAAGAAGATTCCAATCATCAAGAAGGTTCCAATTATCCAAAAGAAGTATATCCCTTTTATCAAGAGAATTCCAATCGAGGTTCCCCGGCCAAGTAAGCCATTTTCAACTTTCTACACAGACATGTATTGAATGTTAGAACGGAATTATGGTCAACGTTTCTATTTTTTTTTCATGCATACTGACTCCTTCAACATGGAATTTGTCGTGCTCATAAATATTAAAATGCCAACTGTTGTTGGCATTTTAATATTTATGAGCAGGACCAAATTGTTTCAATGAGAACTTGTATACTTGAGAATGACAAGAACATTGTTTCTTTGTATTTAAATGTTTGTAAGCATTAAAATTATCAAGCGTCGCAGAGCTAAACATTAAAAACAACAACAAGAACAACAAGAACAACAAACAAAGAAACAACAAAAAAAATCATTACCTCGGGAAGAGGGTCTTCATTGACAGCTATGCCAGACGAATTTGTTAGCACACAGTAAAAACCCTATCTTGCATTCGCAATTTGAGAAGTTGCCTTCAAATAATAGTGTGCAGGCGTCTTAAAGGATGCCTTCTCTTGGTATGGTCAAATTTCAGGTTAACAAAATTTTGGCGCGGGGGATTGAATTTGTGAGTGCTCAATTCCAGAATACAATAGGCGAAAACAGAAGTCTCTGTGACTTTTCAGTAGCTGCGCTGGGACACAGCAGAGAATCTACTAGATTAAATAAAATAGCTTAGACTGGTTCAGTCGTTGTTTTCCAGTTTCCCCGTGTCGCGGGTCGTCAGCTGGTGGGGTCCCAGAGAAGGAATCCATGCTGGCACTAAGACTGGATCAGCCTGTGCTACTAGAAACTTCTAGACTGTAAGACTAGCTTAGACTTGATCACCTTTTAGCTACACAGGGGTTTAAACGCCCGCACGAGCAACCGGCACAACGCTGTCCTAACTATAATTGACAAATTGAATAAAGTTGACCATCATTCAGCTATTCAAATTACCTATGTCGTTAGTTAGCATATCATTGAAACTTTTATCATTTAATTCATCTAAATATTTTGCTGAAAAATACGAGTAGCTTTGCATGCAAATGCAAAAGCTACTCTCATTTTCTCATTTTTTTCAGCAAAAATTCCAATACCATTCTTTTATATATTGGACTTGTTGGAACAGTAAACAATTTGATGACTAACGATCTCTTAACACATCACGAAAACTCGTTTTTTATTATATTGATCCCCTTTGCCTCACTTTTATATAGCAAAACCTGGGGTTGCAGGTGTATGCATTATTTTCTTTTTTCTGCTCAAAAACATAGACTGTGGGTACTCGTTAAAACCGCCTCGGTTCTAACCAGTACTCACAATCCATGTTTTGTGCAGAAATATGAAAAATATCGGATTTTTTTTTTATCGGAAAATTTTCAATTTTTTTGGTGACAAAATTCTCAATATATTTGAAAAGGCGTTTTTCTTTCGGAATGGTAAAAATGAAACTAGGCCCGATGTTTTGAAATGAATTTGTTTCCACCACAAGTACATTTACAGTAGCATATCGCTGTTTAGACTACTAGTATTATTGTCAAAAAGTGGTGTTATTAGTGTGTTGGTCTATTGAATGGAATCTCCCGCCTTATGGATAGCAGGAAATGTTCGAATAAAAGTATCAGGCTGATTCGGTTCTAGGGTTTTATTTGAGCCCCGCCAAGCGAATTTGTGTCTTCGAGCATTCCGTCATGACAAATTTTAACTGCGCATGCCCAGCCATTCAGAAGGGCCAGGGATATGGCTTTCTGTCTGAAGGTTCCTCTTGATTCACTGCTTGTATGAGCGAGCAGCGAAGGTTTTGGCGAGACTGCGCGGATGCGCAGGTTCGCCTGAACCTTCGCTGCTCGCATAGGCGATAAGTACCAAACTCGCTTGACGGGGCCCATTTAGAAATTACTGATTCTTGGTTTGCAAACACTGCATGGTCGCTGTGGTCCTCGACCTGCACTGCTTGTCAGTCTCCCGGTTTGGGGTTTCCAGTATAAGATTGACCAATAATGACTAGTAATCGAAATGTGTTAGGTAACAAACAAGCCGGCCTCGGTAGCTCAGTCGGATGCGCGTCTGACTGGTGATCAGAAGGGCGCGGGTTCGATACCTGCCGGGGTCGGCAACATTGTTTCGTGGAGATAGATCATGGAATCTTTTCTACGGTCATCTCTCCCTTCCGCTGATTTAAGAAAGGCGGTTGTCAGTTTCTGGCGAAAGAATGTGCACTGTACTGGATAACCGCTTACGTATAAGCCTGTCCTGGAAAAGTGTGGATAGGTAAACTGACCGGCTCAAAAATGGCCTAAAATAGTGTTGACTGGGCCGTTAAACTCCAATACAAGCAAACAAAGTTAACAGATGCCGCGAGATCCGATATCCATTTTATTGGAAGATAGGCAAAAATGTATTTTAAACAGAACACATAGAATTCTAGAATTTTGTTTTCAATTTCAATGTTTGATTTCAGTTGTCATCGAGAGAGAAGTCCAAGTGCCCCTGATTGTTGAGAAAGAAGGTGAGTTCAGTGTTGTTTTTGTTTTGTAAAACATGCACATTAAGGGTAAGGCAGATACATGACACACTTTCCGCCATTTTTGCAGGGTAGATAACTCGCATGACTTCCCGAAACTGAGCTTTTGGCTGCCTCTAAAAGAACCCCCTGCTCTACCAGCAAAAAAAAAATAAAAAAAATCTCTCCTCAGCTTACGGTGGAGCCCATATCATGACAACAACACAGGTCATGAAAAAAATCAGAATGGCGATACGTCCCAACTGGGTACAATCCGTTTCAGCAACGTCGATGCAACGTCCTGATTCGACGTTGCATATGTGTTGTGTGCTCACTGTGTTAAATGATATCCATTCACAAGGGCCTGTGATATATAAAGAAAATTATTGCCTCACTCTCATCAACTATACGGAGGGGATCTC
Source organism: Lucinisca nassula (assembly GCA_963580285.1). Taxonomy (NCBI): domain Eukaryota; kingdom Metazoa; phylum Mollusca; class Bivalvia; order Lucinida; family Lucinidae; genus Lucinisca; species Lucinisca nassula. Next base: position 140,266,258 of record OY757017.1, on the reverse strand, counting down.
ATGCCTCTGCAATATGCAAGCTGGTCTAAATCAAAACATATATCCAGGTAGCACAAAATAGCGGATCAACGTCGGGCCAACAGCGATACGACGTAGCATTTGGCCTAACGTTGATCCGGCAGCAACGTCGTGTTTTTTTTCTGGCTGGCTGTTGAACCTATTCTTGAGTCCCTAAGGAATTTTTCCATTCAGAATAATAAAGGGAAAATGTCTTTTATAGTGCAATGTATGCTGTGTATACCCATTAGAATCGCCTCATCGAGGCGATTCTAATGGATACACTCAACATACATTTATATTATAGACCACCGTAACTATTTCTAAAAAAAATATCCTATATATGCCTCCTGGCATAGCGCCCTCAGTGGCTCAAAATTCTGCTGCACGGAACACATATTACGTATTCGAGTAATTGATTATGTTCTAGAAAGCGTTATCCTTTGGAAGCACGGAATGCACCACAGAACTGGAAAATATGGAGTGTACATGTTTTCTGGGCCAGACTAGCTGGTTTCGGCCATTTAGGCCTCATCAGTGACCCTCAAATATTTTCAAAATTCCACAATGGAATCAATGATCCCAAAGGACAAGAAAGTATAAACTACACTATGATGTAGGGCATGAAGTACGCATGTATCATTACACGTGTTCTTATATAATTTCAGTACCAGTCACAGTAAAGAAAGAAGTTCCAGTTCCCGTCAGCAGTAAGTTTGTTTTATATTACATATTTCTAAAAAAACAAACAAAAAAAACTTAACCCTTGTCTTGCTGACCACGAAAACCCATACTTTTGCACACTATGTAGAACCAGATCAAATGGCTTCTGAGGAAACTATTTGAACAGGATTTTACTGTTCATCATGCAGTTTGTGAATTGAACGATTATACGCCCCCGCCCATAGGTGCTTGAAGAAATATATGGGCTGCATGATGCTTCCACGCAGAGCTGAATCCGGCCCACACACTAGTACTGGTATACCGCCTAGAGGATCTAAGCAACCGCTTAGAGGATCTAAGCCTGTCCAGGAACCGCGGTGCGAGGCGGACCGTCCATGCTTATAAACCCTACTGGTTTCATTGGGCGACAGGGCTTGAGAAGTCATTTCATCTCAATGTCGGGTAAAAGTCCCACAAACTTGGAAGCAAAGTCTCCAAAATGACCTTTATAGTGTTGACGGGTACGTTAAACCTTAAATCAAACAAAACAAACAAATTGAACGATTACATTATATCAAGTAATTTGATTGGATGACTGTCCGAAATTGGTGTGGCTAACTCAATTAATTCAGCAGGACTAGGGTTAAGCGTTGATGTTCTTTTACATTTGGGTCACGGATTCATTATAAATGTTGGCCTTGTTAAGCATTCAAGCAATTGAATATTAAAAGGTTCTTTAATCTTTATATGCCCGTCGATCTATTATTGGCAAACAGTGTACATCAGGATCAGCTTTGCGATATCACACTTAAGTAGCGTCTTCCTTTTGTTTAGAACTGGCCTTGTTAGAAAATGTTCGAGTTTTGCTTATTTCTTGTCAAAATCTAGGGTATTGGTACGCGTTAGAACCGCCTCATTGGGGCGGATCTAATGAGCACCAACAACGTATGTCTCGGAGCAAAAATAAGTATACAAAGTATAAACGTGAGAAAGTTGTCCTTATCAATATCCGTTTTATGTTCTTCAAGTTCTCGTGCGCAATCAGCTAAAAGGGCAGCACGCATGAAGCAAGCTCAATCTCGCCAGGGCCTTTGCTGGTCGCATATGGGATAGGTTTCCCAGCAGGCACATGACGTAATTATGACGTCACATCAACCTCGGTGCAACGATATGATGTATATGTAATGCCAAATCTACGTCGGTGCAACGTCATGAAGTTGCACCGACGTTGATTTGACTTTGCCCTAGCGACGTGTACGTACCCACTTCCTTTCTCAAGTGCTGGCTCTGTTGAAAAGTAGGGAAAGTATAGGGGAAGCGACCTCCGTGACCTAATGCTTAAGAGCACTGATTCTTAAACATCAGGTGTCATACCGCTGTGGATTCGAGTCTCGCTCTGGTCACGTGAGGCACCAGGCTCTGCAGCAGAAGGTTAGGATTCTCCAGGCACTCAGGTGTCACCCATCTCTGCTTAACAATGACCGGTAAATAAGTGAAATGATCTTGAAAGGACCGTACCGTCCCCTAACACACATACACGCATAAATATAGGGGATCATTTGAGAGCTATCTCCCAGGTTAGTGTTAGGATTTATTCAAACACTTACGTTTGTCCGCACAGAGAAAGACGGTGGGATCGGCGGCGGTGTCGCAGTCGGTGGAGTTATCGGTAAGTCTTTGACTGAGGATGGGTTTTACCTCACACCGTAGCATTAGCCTAGAACCAAACCTCACCCACGTTTACTAATTAAACATTATATACCCTAGTAGAATATGTGTAAAAGAATACAACAAGACAAAAAGCTGAGAAAACATATAATACGAGAGTACAGCAAAATTCCTATATTAAGTCCACCTTTGGGACTGTTCAAAAGTGGTCGTAACGACCACTTTTGAACAATCCCAAAGGTGGTCTCTTACTGTGAGACACTGGGTGTAGGAAACACAAAGAATGAAACAAAAACTAAAACTTTTTTCTATTACGATAACTCACCCGTGAGAAATAGTACATTTTTTTCACATCTCCAAAATTGCTACTTTTCAGCTTAAAATTCGCGATATTTTTCGAATTTGTACCACAAATATAGGTTGTGGGTACTCGTTAGAACCGCCTCATTGAGGCGGTTCTAACGAGTACCCATAACCTATGTCTGTGAGCAGAAATAAGAAAAATAATGTCTACCCCTGTAAACCCTAGTATGGGGTTTAGTGGGTGTTCATTTCACGGACTTGTTCACGTGATGCAATAAGCTTTTAAAGGCAGATTTAGTCTCAATATTAGGTGATCTTAATAGCGGAGTTTTACTGTACATGTATATAGTTGTTTGAACCGGCATATCTCTAAATCATCTTTTTACCGCTCCATATCTGGAGTGTTACGTTTGCATGCCATCCGCAGCTTAAAGGCATTTATTCCTGATTATTGAGGACTATCATTTCATTACACAATATTATGTAGCACTCAGTGCTGACTGAAGAGAAGTCGCCTGTCTTCAACAGGTGAGGGGCCTCCTTGGGGAAAATCAATAATTTACTAACTGTGTACTATATTGTACATTATTGATTTTTCCGCTTAAGTGCCTCAGTCAAGGGATTCAACAAGAGCTACTTATCACCCTATTAAGGGCCGCCTTTCATCCGCTATAGACTGTATATCACAGGAGGCAATAAAACGATTATGAACACAAGATGTGTCCTACTGTTACAAGAATAAATGCCTTTAACTTCTCTTTCCATTTTCCATAAATATTTTGATTCACTTTGGATGGGTCACAAACAAAAGAGTCATCCTTTTACTCATTATTCCGTTTTCCTCATTTACAGCTGGCCTAGATCTATCAGCTAACATCCGTAAGTCATATTCATATTTCATTATCTCATGCTCATATTTTATCAAATGTGTTACATTTTTTTCCCTCGAAAAAGTTGTTGATATATTAATGTTCAAACAATTGAAAGCTAGTAGTAACTTGTGTAAGAAATGCATGATTCAGTAGTTTATCATCCTTAAAAAAGAAATAGTAATATGTAAAATATTTTTTTTTCCACTTTGCATACTAATACTTTTAACCCTTAACGTAAAGTGCCAAGCAAAATTGACTTTTCTGTCGAAAAATCAAGCTTGAAATATTTTTTTTTTGTATAGCCGTTAGGCAATTTTGTTGCAAAGAAGCTGCTCTTTTGGCTTTCTACCTGTAATGTAGAGGCGGAGCACAACATTTCCTACAATTTACATGTGCGACCAGCGAAGACTCCGATCAGCCTGCGCATCCGCACAGTCTGATCAGAGTCTTTGCTATGCGCTCTAAGGGTAGCTAAGGACCCAAAGCTCCTCCAAGCAGCAAGAGAAGTTAGTGGAGCGCTTTGGTGCAGTTGTAGTGCATCGGATTGTGATCAAGAGGTTGCGGGTTCGAGCCTCACGCTGACCAAGTGTTGTGCCATTGAGCAAGGCACTTCATCCACATTGCTTAAAACGTACTGGTTACCACCCAGGAAATCCTGCTTGTAATGCTCAGATTTTGAGCGAGTAGCAGTAATAGGAGAAAAAAAAGAAGTCTCTGGTCAGACTATATATATGGATGTGCAGGCTGATCTGTTTCTTCGCTAGGCGCACATGTAAATTGCTGGAAATGCTGGGCCCCGGTTTCGGTGTCATTGCTTTATATTTCATTTTTTCATCCGTTATCTTGGATGGAAAGTATAAGGTAATGGTATCGTTTCCCGATCTTTGCTTTCATTTCTGGTACTTCGTGTAAAACGTCTGCTGAACAAACGATCCAAAACATAGCCCAAGTCTGATTTTCTTTCAAAGAATAGGAATCTTTAAACAGTCAACTGCTTTAAGGGTTAAAATAATTATTGTGCTTGATACAGTTGGATTTGATCAGAAAATATAAACTTTATAAGTAGTTCGTTCATGAGCGTGGAAAAGAAATGTTTTTTATATTACGATTCATTTTTGTCAGAACATGTTGACATTTACAGTCTTAAACCATGTTAGCCTAGCATTCCTACGATATTGGCAAACAGTGTAGACTCAGATATCTATCTGCTTGAAGTTCGAGAAGCATAATTAAAATTTGCCGAAAAAGTAACCACACACACTTTTCACGCGGTTACTAAACACAAAAAGAAATAGATGGGCTACATGATACTTCCACGCAAAGCTGAAACCGACCCGCACATGAGTACTGGTAAACCGCTTAGAGGATCTAAGCCTGCCCAGGCAAAGCGGTAAGAGTGTCGGCCCGTCTATGATTATAAACCCTATTGGTTTCATTAGGCGGGAGGGCTTGAGATGTCATTTCATCTCAATGTCGGGTAAAAGTCCCACAAAATTGGAAGCAGCGTCTCCAAAATGGCCTTTACAGTGTTGACGGGGACGTTAATCCTCAAATCAAACAAACTAAACACAAAGCGTTTCTTTTCCACTAAACTGTTTTTAACAATATTAATCAAATTAAAATACCGTACCGTACAGTGACATGTTTTCTTTGCATACCGTATTCGCCATTAGCAACGCACATGCGGTAGTTAGCGCACATCAGTGATCTGTCGTGAAACATATTAAATGTTCCATACAAGGGTAATATCTTTGAAGCAAGGACTTTAACTCAAAACTGAAAACCATGGTGTATACAAGTTTCGGATAATTAGGCCTCATCAGTGACCCTCATTTTTAACCCTTAAGATGCCGATAAAAACTACATCTGAACGTCCTCTGCTTATGTCGTCTGCTGATTTTTTATTTTTGCAAACGTTTTAAAAAATATTTTTGCCTGCAGGTAAACAGTTTGGAACCAAATCAGACTGTTCCTGATATGGGCCCACACTGTTTGCAAAAATGACTTTTAAGGTAACCAGCAGGCGACACAGCAGACGGCAATTGTCGTGATTGGCATTTTATGGGTTAAGTCTTGTTCACACGGTCATCTATTACCCGGTTGGGTGCGTATGAAATGGCTGGAACCAATGTTTGCAGATTTTTTTTTTCGAGTTTAACAGCCAAGTCAACACTTCTAGGTCATATTGCGATGGTCTGTGGACCTAATCACACTGTTCTTGAACAGGCTTATTCATAAGTGTTTAACAAGTCCAGTAGACATTCTTTCGCCAGAAACTGATACCCGCCTTTCTTGAACAAACGGAAGCAAAAAGATTTTATGACCAGTTTCTAGGAAAGAATATTGCCAGTCCAACGCACATCCGACTGACTTTGTTTGATTTGAGGTTTAACGTCCCAGTCAACACTGTAAAGGTTATTTTGGAGACGTTGCTTCCAATTTTGTGGGACTTTTACCCGACATTGAGATGAAATGACATCTCAAGCCCTGTCGCCCAATGAAACCAATAGGGTTCATTAGCATGGACGGTCCGCCTCGCACCGCGGTTCCTGGACAGGCTTAGATCCTCTAAGCGGTTTACCAGTACTAGTGTGCGGGCCGAATTCAGCTCTGCGTGGAAGCATCATGCAGCCCATATATTTCATCAAGCCCCTATGGGCGGGGACACTTATCCAACTGAGCCCCCAAGAAAATATATGCATACAAAACTGCAAACCATCTGTTCAGAAGTTTGATCGTGTGGATACAAGCTAATGTCATTGTACGGATACTATTGTAGAATTAAACCTTATCTTGCTGTTCACGAAAACCCCCATCTTTGCAAACAGTGTAGATCCAGATCAGATGGCTTCTGAAGAAGCCATCTGATCTGGATCTACACTGTTTGGCTTCAGAAGCCATCTGATCTGGATCTACACTGTTTGGCATTCAGTTAATGAATTCGTAGCAATAAACTACATCAAGTAATTTGATTGGCTAATAGACATAAATGGGTGTGGCTTAAATGAATATTCACCAAGATAAGGGTTAACTGTAGATGTAGTTAATGCACATTAACCGATGATGAACATAAAAACTCATTTATTTTGCAAACCAGAATAATATTTCACTCCCCAGAACATCGATATCGATGACTATCGACGAATGAAGATGCATAAAGAATCTTTCATGAAGTTGTGGTGCTAAATAGCAAAAACGTTTTCATCACGTGAACAAGTCCGTGCAATGAAGACCCCACTAAACCCCACTTTATATAGAGAAAACTGGAGTTTACTGGGGTATTCATTATTTTTCTTATTTCTGCTCCAAGACATAGGTTGTGGGTACTCGTTAGAACCGCCTCAATGAGGCGGTTCTAACGAGCACCCACATCCTATGTTTTGAGCATTTATAAGAAAAATATGAAGGATTTTCATCAGAAAAGTAGCCATTTTGGAGATGTGAAAAATGCACTATGTCGTACGGACGAGTTATCGTAATGAAGACCATCACCGTGATACCAAACGATTAACTATGCACGGAGTTTTTGTCTGCTCCAGAAAACGTTACGGTCTCCACTGCATCATCGTAGCTTCAATGATTAATATTGCATGCTAGTTGTCTTGTAGTAGTTGTGTAGATTTGGTGGTTTACTTACAGTCGATGCGGATACAGTAAACATTGGTATAGGCGCAGGTGCCGTTCCTCTCTCTGGAGATTTTAATGGCCTTGATGGTGGTTTAAACAATGATAACGGCTTGAACGGTGATATAGGTTTTTCTGGTGGTGCCGTAGGTGGCATCGCTGCAGGTGGAGTTGTAGCAGGCGGTGTTGCCACAGGTGGTATTGTCACAGGCGGTATCAAAAAATCATCTCACGGCAAAACATCCGGGCCATCACACCAAATTAAGAAAGACTCATCTCATTTCGGACCATTTGGTAGGTTTTCTATTACTTTTTGACAAAGCATATACCAGAACCTTTACATTAAATCATTTTTGCATTCAGTTGAACCGTCACGTGTCATGCATTAGGGAGGTCATGCATTAGGAAGACTTTGAAAGGCGTCGGTCTCGTGTAAACCGATGCCGCTGTTCCAGTGTACAATATATTGGTATTTACATCAGTAACACATGCTATCCAATATTTCATGCTACTGATGGTTTAAACTTCATGTTTCAGCCATGAAAACGAGGCCTTTAAAATGTAACAAGCATTGAAAGCCTGCGTATTTTGAAATTCTCACAGAATAATTAATGTATTTTAAAAAGATTGTACAACAGAACCGAGTCATATAAAATATGACTTAATATGTTCCCCCTCCGGAGACTCAGATCAGCCTGTACGTTCACACAGTCGGATCAGTGTCTTCCCTAGACGCTGTGGGGAACTGGTTATCCAAACCCTGCAGCCACACAATTGACTTAACGATGAATAAACGATGAAACAACGTTTTCAACTTTGGCTTAAGGGGAATGAGAACACCGCTATTTTTCAAAGGGAGACAACTTTCGGGATCTCCTGTTCGCTATTCTATAAGCCCTGTCCCACTGAAAAAGGGATCTACTCTTAAAGGAAAGAATTTGCTCCTAAGGAGCAAATTCTTTTCTTTAAGAGTTGACCCCTATTGTCATGGGAGACAAAAATACTTTTGTCGGAGTTGCCTCCTCTGAAGGTGTTCCTATTCCCCTTTACGAATAAAAGATGAAACAACGTTTTCAACTTTGGATTAACATTAATTAAACTGGGACGCAATGTTATACTTACCGCAATTAATACCATCGAGGCTTGAAGAAATATATGGGCTGCATGATGCTTCCACGCAGAGCTGAAACCGATCCGCACACGAGTGCTGGTAAACCGCTTAGAGGATCTAAGCCTGTCCAGGCAATGCGGTGCGAGTCGGCCAGTCCATGCATATTAACACTATTGGTTTCATTGGGCGGCAGGGCTTGAGATGTCATGTCAGCTCAATGTCGGGTAAAAGTCCCACAAAATTGGGAGCAACGTCTCCAAAATGACCTTCACAGTGTTGACGGTGACGTTAAACTTCAAATCAAACAAACAAACCGCAATTAATACATTGGCTCACGCGACGTCACACGTCAAAATAAACCATAGTTCTCTTTAGTTTGACTGGACGATGGCGACGTCATGACGTCAGCCACACTCTTCTGCAGTTAGTTTAAAAAAAAAATATGTACAAATGAATAATTTCAAGGATGGGAATGAAAGCTGAAAGCTTATAGAGTTCTTTTCCTTGGACCTATTAATATTAAAACAATGTATTATATTTGGCGTTTATTCATTAAATATCAAAATATTTGTAACATTCAATAATGCATAGAATATTTTGAATTTTGATTTTGAATGAATTAATATGAAGAAAAATACATCAATGAATTTTTTTTTCAATTTTATTCAAAATAAAATGTATGTTGTGTGTACTAATTAGAATCGCATCCACGAGGCGATTCTAATGCGTACAAACATATATTTTCAAGATAAAATAAGAAAATTATTCCAAATATATAATCTTCAGTTATGGAAAAAAATTCCTAGGAACTCAAAAACGAGTTCGAACCACCAGCCATCGGTGTTCGAGTCATCGAAGTTTCCCTTTAATTGAGTATTCATTAAGTACACGTATAAGATTATCATTTTTTCTTCACGCGGCTCACATATTATTGATGCAGATGGAGGCGTAAGTGGCGGAATCGTAGGTGGCGATATCGTCGGTGGTGGAGTTGGTGGCGGAGTTGTCGGTGGCGGAGTCGTCGCCGGTGGAGTCGTCGGCGGTGGGGCTGGTATTGTTCGTGGATTTGACAACAATGGTTTTAACAACTTCAACAACGGTTTCGACAACTTCAACAACGGGGGTTTCGACAACTTTAACAATGGTTTAAACAATGGCTTCAACAATGGATTTAACTAGTAAGTTTTAGAAGCAAAATAAGCAAGTTTATATTAACCGTATATGCCTAGCGACCCTTTTTGGGGCATCTGCAAACATTGAAGATTCAGATCATACGCTGCACAAACATGAAACAACAGACCCTAATGGCAACATCAATAGCGAAAAGCCAAAAGGACCAATACGTTCCCACAAAATGGCCAATAGGCTATCAAAATAAAATAATATAAGCGACACAAACGCCCAAAGATAAACCACAACAAAAATAAACCGCGAAAGAAGAAGAACCGCCTTGGAACTGTCAGCGGAAACGAATTCCACTGGGGGCTTAAATCGATTTTACGTGGCCACAATCCTCGCCCTTACATCCGTCGCGATTAAGACAAATAATTTGTTCAGTCCGCATGAATGCCTCCTAACTCATCAGTGCATCATCTCCGTGAAGACAAAAATCAAACAACCATAGAGATGAAACAACGGTGGGGACTCGACAGCAAGAAACCACTGAAATGCTGGAGCAAAAGAAAACCAACAGACTCCGATAGGTCCGACCAGAGACAAAGTTGGTTGCAAACAGGTTGGACCCAAATAAGACTGGTTTTGTAGATGTAGTCTGTTCAAGGTCCACACTGGTTGCCTATTATCAAAGATATGTTTGAAAAGTTTGTAAGAAAATACAGAAGCCGACAATAACAAACATTGTTTTCTGATGCAGTTTTACTTGGCGGTTCTGTGGTTAAGGAGAAAAGAAACGCCAAAAATCTTTTCCGGTACTTCATACACTTTCACTGACTTCTTACACTCTGCTTTCTCGAGAGCCTAGGCCAATTTAAAAGGGGTCTCCTAATGAGCTAATGCATTCAGTTAAGGGGAGTGTGTGTCCTGGTGTTTAACGTCCTATCAGTAATAAGGCATATGGAAAGAAAACATCGATGTAAAGACAAACCGAAAGTCGGGAAAAGCCCAGAATCGAACCCTTGGCCACTACACAACTCCATAACAATCCATCACATATTGATCACGGTCCTATGTCCCTACCAAATAATGTCAGGGAGAGAGTGATTAACAGCTCAATCAAAAAGGAGTGTCAACCTCTTGTAGCCTGTATAAAATTAAAAGCTATATAGCACTTTATCATGTTCAACTTAGCAGACCATAGATTGTTCACAAATAACAAGATTGTGATAGATTTTCTTTTGCATTCTTCTTATCAGTATAGAATAATAGTCATGCTCATACATATGGGCCCCGTCAAGCGATTTTGGTACTTATCGCCAATGCGAGCAGCGAAGGTTCAGGCGAGACTGCGCGGATTTCAGGCGAGCCTGCACATCCGCGCAGTCTCGCCAGAACCTTCGCTGCTGGCTAATACAAGCAGTGAATCAAGAGGAACCTTCAGACAGAAAGCCATATCCCTGGCCCCTCTGAATGGCTGGGCATGCGCAGTTAAAATTTGTCATGACGGAATGCTCGAAGACACAAATTCGCTTGGCGGGGCTCATATGAAAATACCAAACATTGTATGAGTAGGACCGTTCGACTGACTTAAGTTGTTTAACCCTTATCCTCCAGAATAAATCAGTTAACCCCATTCATTTCTGAATACCCACTATTAAAATTACTTGGATTCTAATTAATTCAATGAAATTTTCTGAAACAAAAAGACGTACATTTACACAGTTATGACATTATTTAATGAATTGGATTCACATTAAAAATTAATCCTTATCTTGCTGTTCACGACAACCCCTATCTTTGCAAACAGTGTAGATCCAGATCCGATGGCTTCTGATCAGGATCTACACTGTTTGGCATTCAGTTTATGAACGTGTAGCAATAAATTACATCAAGTAATTTGATTGGTTGATAGACAGATATGGGTGTGGCTTAAATGAGTATTCACCAAGATTAGGGTTAATAATGTGTAACCCAGAACCTCGTAGTGAAATACGACACAGCCTCAGCCTCCAATACAATACGTTGTATTTATTGTTTTGAGCCGTATGGCAAAATTCCAATATTTAACCTTTAACCTGCTGAATATTCAATTAAGCAACACCCATTTCTGACTTTGAACCAATCAGATTACTTCATACAATTTATTTATACATATTCATAAACTGAATGTCAAACAGAGTAGATCCTGATCATGATCTACACTGTTTGCAAAGATAGGGCTTGTCGCCTACAGCAGGATAAAGGTTAAACCTAGTCATTTTGATGTCTACACACCTTAGGATACATTTCTGTTGGTAAATAAACATATATATGTTTTCTATTTCAGAATGAAGTTGACAGTATCATGGGAAAAGGATGAGCACAAATTGATAGTAACATGCGAAAGTGAAGAAAAGTGTGCTTTAATTAGATCTTCATGAATTCGCTCACTTTGGCTCTTTGAGATATACAGACAGTCTTGCATTGTATAACGGCCTAAACAGTTTGAAGTGATCACACAGTTTTAAGCATCTTATGAGGAGCTGATTAATGTTCTACCTGCCTAGGATCTCTTGTCATGTACTTAAATGCATGTAGTGGTGACCTTAAATAAAAACACTTTCACAAAGCTTTCATTGTTTTTGTTGATATTTTGTTGACTTAATTTTTCACAAATAAAATTATTTATTACCTTATTTGGTTTTAATTCTTTGATAACGTAACATCCACAAGTACGTGTAATTCTAGGTTGCAGTGGGTGAACATTATGTTCATGCACACCAGATAAGGAAATCCGTGATTTAAACATGGGATAGAAATTATGTTCTTTCCCTGGTGTTCTTACCCAGGCAAACTACATAAGTAGTGTGCGCGGGAAAGGAAACGTTCAATAAAGCTTTAGGTAGTTTTGTGCAAGAAAAAGAATCTATTATTGGATTCTATTGCAGATGGGCGTTTCCAACCCTCTGGATGACCGTGCTGAGTGGAACCTCAGAATAGCCTCGGGTCCGCTCAGCGCGGGTTGGAAACGCCCATTCAGAACAGAAACCAATGTCAGGTTCTTATATTTTGTTTACTGTGCACGGAACTTCCTACATTTAACGTGCGCACAACGAAGACTCAGATCAGCCTTCGCAGTCGGATCAGTCTTCGCTGTGCGATCTAATGATAGCTAAGGGCCCAATGCTCTTTCATGCACCAAGAGAAGTCTCTTGTCAAACTATATGGATGCGCAGGCCGATCTGATTCTTCGCTGGGCGCACATGTAGATTGTAGGAATTGTCATGCCTCGGCTCAAATGTTAAAAAAAGTTGGCACGTGCGATTATCCTACTCAGGTTATCCTACCCAAGGAATGGAAAACTATCAAGATTCTCACGTGTTTGATCTCGGCGTCTCTTATATATGTAGTCGTTAAGTTTAGCATCACTGCAGGTAAAGTGACGTCACTAAGAATCATACGTGGATCATTAGGCTGTTATGGCGCGAAAAGAGATTTTAACCTACTTCACCAATACGCATAATATTTGGCCACACATGGCAACGTGTACCTTTCTATGATAGCCTTCACTTCGTATTCAGAACACACGGATACATTATTTGACTATTTTATAAATACAGTGAAGTTCCAGTATTAAGACCACCTAAAATTAAGACTAATTTTACTTTTAAAAGCTTTCTTTGTGTTTCCTGGCCACAGTGTCCTCTGGTGAGGGACCACCTTTGGGACTGTTCAAAAGTGGTCTTAAAGACCACTTTTGAACAGTCCCAAAAGTTGTCTTAATATAGGAATTTACTATATGTGAACCAAACGCTTCTTTCTTATGAACTGATATTATATTGAATTCCTCTGATAGCCGAGGTCTTTCTGAGACAGCGCCTATCTTCCGACCTCTTACATCCAACACCTGATTACCTGTTCCGCGTCAACTCCGCCAGATTCCTCCACGATCACCTTCAAGACTCCGCTACAAGCTCCGTGCATTGTTGGGATCCGTGTGTTTTCAGTATTTTCGTTATTTCATTTCACTGTGAGCGGTATAAAATAGCATTGTTTTCTAATTAAAATGATAGCTTTCTTTAATATTCGACTGTGTGTTCAATATGCTTCCCGAACCCATACATGTCTAGCCTACCATTTTTTTTTACATTGGTATATAGTGTGGTCCCAGAATCATATACACGATAATTCTGGTATGGCTGTACACCTTTTGCGTAAATTAAATGGCTTTTTGCAACAGTTACCACACCCCTGTATTTGGAAATGAATCGTCACCAAGCTAATATGTGAACAATTTATGAGTCAAAATGTAAACAGCAACGCTAACATGGGGGTGTAATATTGCAAAGATTAAGGCGCTGTCACCCTCTACCCATATATACATACACTCGTCCACTTAATACCTTGATATATAACCAACTTAAGGGATGTCTGATTCATAACAAACCTTGTATTTCGACCAAAGAGTGTAGACCAGGGTCAGACGCCGCGGACTGTTGTGTCTGATGTGGGTTTACCGTTAATTGTACGACACCTTTTGTGGGAAACTAGGCACATTACGAAAACTCTCCTATTCAAATATATTGTAAATTTTATCGCCTAAAAATAATAAGTTTCAGATGAAAAAGTGTGATATTTTTCTGTTCAACATATAGATTGTGGGTACTCGTTAGAACCGCCTCATTGAGGCAGTTCTAACGAGTACCAACAGTCTATATTTTAGAGCCGCCTCATTGAGGCTGTTCTTACGAGTAACCACAATCTATATTTTAGAGCAGAAATAATAAAAATAAGGTTTACCACTGCAAACCCCAGTTTTACTATATACAAGTGGGGTTCAAGGCGGCCAAAATTATATGTTTTCGTAATGTAAGGGTTAAAGTAAAGCTTTTCTCTTAAAATTCATACCTTTTGATGAAAAATCCGCTGCAAACGGGAACACGATGAGATTGTGCTACCAGAGGATAAGTTGTTGTTTCTCCCTATGAAAATTGGTTTCTAATTTATTTACGTTTGGCTATTCACAATGACTCCAGCGAATGTTTGATTTATAGTCTTTTGAAAGTTAAACGTCAAAATGGAACAGACATTAAACATAATTATGAACATACATATATTCCCATGATGCAAACGTTATTTTGTATTAAAGTATTTAGTAATATAAAATATAAAATGGATAAGACATACTTATTAAGCCTTAAAATAGACTCGAAATACCCGCGGATCCCAACATAAGCGCTTCTTTCTGTTCTAGCGGGCGGATCAGTGGGTGGTGGAATACCCGTGCTCATGGAAGGTCCTGTAGATGGCGGAGTAGGCGTCATCGTAGATTCTGGAGTTGGCGTTGGTGGCAGCGATGGGATCTTCAATCCTGACTTTAACAATATTAACAATAATGATTTCAACAGAATCACCGAGCTCAACAACATTGTTGATCCGATGAGTATTGGCAATACAATTAATCACTAGTAAGTACAACCATGCATACAGTCACTGATGGTTGGCCAAGGTGCATATTGGCGATAACTGTACTCATTTGAATCTCCGCATCTTAGGAGTTCGCACACCATACACAATTAAGAAAATCCCCATATTTGTTTCTTTGCATCTGGAAATATGGAAAAAATGTCTACGGAATTAATTCACCCATGATAAACGAACCATCAGTATTCAAGTTATAGAAATTTCACTGTATGTTTGTTGTTTGTATTGGAGTTTAACGGCCCAGTCAACACTATTTTAGAACATTTTTGAGCCGGACAGTTTACCTATCCACACCTTTCCTAGGCACGTTTAAACGTAAGCGGTTAACCAGTACAGCGCACATTCTTTCGCCAGAAACTGACAACTGTCCTTCTGGAATCAGCGGAAGGGAGAGAATGACCGTAGAAAAGATTTCATGATCAGTTTCCACGAAATTATGTTGCCGATCCCGGCAGGTATCGAACCCGCGTCCTCCTGATCACCAGTCAGACGCGCATCCGACTGAGCTACCGGGGCTGGCTTCACTGCATGTACTCGTACAGAAGATTAATATGAGAATATCTTTGCATATATAACGTATCTTGCATGAATGAATATAGAACTGACGGCAATGATCAGGAATCGATACAAATAACCCACAGCTCCCATCAGAGACACCAGAGGGAAAGAAACACAAACATGAAACAACCAGACCCCAACAGAAACACAAACAGCGGAAAGCTAAGAGGACAGTCACTTTCCCACAAAATGGCCAATTGGCTTTCGAAACAAAATATATAAGCGACACACACACCGAAAGATAAACCATAACAAAAATAAACCGCAACAGAAGAGCCGCCTTGGAACGGCCTGTAAAACGAATTACACTGGGGGCCTTAAATCGATTTTACGCGCCTTACTTCCGTCGCAATTTAGACAAACAATTTGTTCAGCCCGCATGAAGGCCTCCTAACTCATTAGTGCAACTTCCCCGAGAACACAAAAATCAAACAACTGCAGAGATGAAACAACGGTGAGGACTCGACAGTAAAAAAACCGCTGAAATGTATGAGCAAAAGAAAATCAACAGTTAGACTCCGATGGGCCCGACCAGAGACAGAGCATCAGGCACCTACCGACCAAGAGGGCCACATGGGAGATTAGTACCAGTACTAGATTTGTTACCCTCTATAAATAAGGTCGATTATTATTAACATTACATAAAAATAAGTATCTCTATTTCTCAGTAAGCCTTTACGCCGGAACCGTCATAGAATCTGAGGCCTGACCCATCTGTGTGCAATTAAAGAGGGGTGCAAAGTTGTCAGCCATGATTGGGATAACTATCATGCATTCAGTACGTTGTACCCAATCTTTTTAGATCGAAGAATAATTTTACGAAATTTGGTGCTGAAGTCATATCATTTTATAGCTGGAGTCATTGCATTTATATATTGTTCTGATTTTATATACTAATTCACCATAAAATTCGGATTCCGCAAGACTTTGTTGCCGAAGAGATTTAAGTCCAACATTGAATTTTGAAATAAAATCGGAATGGCGTCTATAAAATATAGAATGTCTTCGGCTAGTTTCATTTCACATGAACTGATCATAATGTAAGATTCTTTCTCTTTTTAAATAAGAGTTAATTTTCAATAATGTTGACATTCGTTCAACAACGTTGTCATTGATGGCGCCCAGTCACCAAGTTTTATGTTAGGTGCAGTCATACCAAACGATTTTTATAACATGGCGCAGCTAAATATGAGGAAAACACGTTTGTTCGTTTTGTTGTTTAAAGTTCAAGAAAGCAGATATGGTCATGTCGAAGAGGACATTTTCTTGAGAATTTTGCTGGGCAGCCTTGATTGAACTAAGCGGTTACCAATGAAGCCAGAACACACCCTTTCGACACTCACTGACAATTGCTCTTCTTAACTTATGGCGGTTAAACAGCTCATTGTCAATCTCCTTCAGTTATAGGCGCAGGGTAAACTAGAGAAATTCCAATATGATAAATAGAATCTTACATGCGTGACATTTAAGTATGGATATTAATATATGTTGCCAAAGTGTCGTTTAATGGAATTCATGTGACATACCCAAATACGCAATCTATATTATATATGATGCGTGAGTGGCTGATTCATATAAACTATATCTAGATATAGGATATAATACTGTTTTTTGAGTTACCCCTCAAGCTAAATACCGAAAAGGGAAACGCCACTGTTTTTTTTTTAATTCCTAGTGCATTAACATTATACAGAATAATCAACGATTGGAACACAATGTTGTTCATGTGTCCTTCTAAAAGTTTTCCGTGGTTTTTTAATATCGTATGTATTTCTGATTACGCTTCATTGCACTTGAATAGCCTTTCAAATAGCTACAGTTAAGAGTTGACGGGGACGTCAAACCTCAAATCAAATAAACAAATATAGAACTTGAACAGAGAAACCGGTCGAAGCAATCTTTTTTTCCGTACTGTGAAGGGCGTAAGGGCGAAGATTACGGCCGCTTAAAATCGATTTAAGCCCCCCCCCCCCACCACCCACCAAACCCTAAGTGAATTCGTTTCATTGACCGTTCCAAGACGGTTCTTCTGTCGCAGTTTACTTTTGTTATGGTTTGTCTTATGAGTGTGTGTATCGCTTAAATGGTTTGTTTGGATAGCCAATTTGCGATTTGGTGGGAAAGTAACTGTCCTTTTGGCTTTCCGCTATTGAAGTTTCCATTAGGGTCTGGTTATTTCATGTTTATGTTTCTTTCCCGTTGGGGTCTCTTATGGCAGCTGTGGGTTAATAGTATCGATTCCTGATCATTGCCTTCACTTCTATTTTGACCTGTGATTAACGATCTGCATGCAGAATATTTTTTCAGCAGATGGCATTTGGAAATGTTTTTTTATCTTATTTTTGCCAGAAAACAGGATTTGGCATTTCATGTAATTGTCACCATTGGAGACAAGTTGCATTTGATGTCGAGTCCTGTTTTCTAGGACTAATTAAAAAAGATATATGAGCCAGCGCATGTCAAAACCTACAATGAGACATGTGGGCCCAACGAAGACTCATATCAGCCTGCGCATCCACGCAGTCTGATCAGAGTCTTCGTTGTGCGCTCAAAGAATAGCTAAGGTCCCAATGTCCCTACATGCAGCGAGAGAAGTCTCTGCTTAGACTATATTGATACGCAGGCTGATCTGATTCTTCGCTGGGTGCACATGTCTTATTGTAGGATTTGTCGTGCGCTGGCTCATATATGAACAATTTGTCGTGTGCTGAATTAGACCCGAATGTTGTAATGGGTAATGTTATTACGGATGTCGATGATCTGCAAGCAATATGATAATCCTGGCATTTGATTGGACTAGACAATATCATGTCAGCTTTGCATTTTATTTCCGACAACAATTGGAAACAAACTGTGGAAAAACATGTGTCAGCAGAAAAGAATGCCCAGACCTAAAGGCCGGCCTCGGTAGCTCCGTCGGATGCGCGTCTGACTGGTGATCAGGAGGATGCTGGTTCGATACCTGCCGGGGTCGGCAACATTCTTTCGTGGAGATTGATCATGAAATCTTTTCTACAGTCATTCTCTCCCTTCCGCAGATTCAAGGAGGGCAGATGTCAGTTTCTGGCGAAAGAATGTGTAGTGTACTGGTTAACCGCTTACGTATAAGCCTGCCCAGGAAAAGTGTGGACAAGTAAACTGACCGGCTCAAAAATGACCTAACATAGTGTTGACTGGGCCGTTAAACCTCAAGACAAACACAAACCAGACCTAAATGCACGAAACGGAAAAGTCTGGCTAATCCGTTTAGTTTAAGTTGCCAAAACTAGCTTGTCTGGCCCAGAAAACATATACAATCCATACTTTACAGTTCAATGGTGCATTCTTTGCTTCCAGAGGATATTCATTTTATAGAACATATTTAGCGTTTCAACATAAAAGTGTCACCGGTCAGGCTTTTCATGTTGTCACACTTACAGGTCCTCGACCAGCTGCATAAACCCTCGGCCTCGGGCAAAGACAGATGGCCAAGGAACAATGATGGCCAAGAGTCAATACAGCTGACTGAGGACCCGTAACTGGGCTAATCATAAACTCTGACGTTTTGCGACTTTTACAAATAACATGTGTAGCAGCATCACACAACATACGAATCATTCTAACACCGCACGCCTATATAGGCAATGGAAAATAACTGTGTTTTATTCTACAACAAATCACGGCAAGGAAGAGCGTGACGAGTGACGTCATTAAAAACTGCAAATTTATGACGTCACTAGTCGATTTCCTTGACGTTGGACGGTGTAACGTCATTTTCTCGCATCGAAAACTTTAGAAAAGGATATGTGTTTCAGTCGATATGCATGTGTTTCAGTCGATACTTTTAGCGAGATTTCTTTTAACAATGGCGAATAGATGTGAGAATTTGAAGGAAACAACAGCATTATTGCTGAGTTTCAGCGTGTTAGAATCGAAATAGATCAGCTCTAGCCAGTGATTTGTTAGGTAATAAATCACAGTTTGTCGGTCAGTTGTAAGTAGACCAATCACGCGCGCTACGCGCTCGTGATTTGTCTACTTTACAACTGACCTCCAAACTGTGATTTATTACTCAACAAATCACAGCTAGAGCTGATCTATTTCTTAAGTGAAATTCCTATATCAAGACCACTTTTGGGACTGTTCAATAGTTGTCTTTAAGACAACTGTTTGAACAGTCCCAAAGGTGGTCTCTTATAAGAAGTCGCTTGGTGTAGAAAACGCAAAGAATGAATGACTCAAAACGTCTCAATAATCGTTTAAAAGCAGATTTAGCCTCTATTTTAGGTGTTCCATTACGCAAAAACACCTATACAAATACATTGCCACCTTTATCGCCGAAAAATGAAAATTTTATGATGAAAAATTGTGATATTTTTCTAATTTCTGCTCAAAGTATAGATTGTGGGTACTCGTTAGAACCGCCTCATTAGAGCAGAAATAAGAAAAACAAGGTATACCCCCCCGAAAACCCAAGTTTTACTATATAAAATTGGGTTCAAGGGGGTCAAAATTATATAGGCGTGTTTTCGTGATGTTAATACCCGAATTTTACTGTATATTTCGAATATGGTTCAGAAACTATCACTCGCCGGGGAAACTTTAAATATCTCTTCACCAGTTCAATTTGGAAAAAAAAAAATACAATGTACAAACAGACTAAATATGTCCTCAGAAAGGCTTATCCTTTGTAAGCAAGGAATACACGACATAATTTAAAATAATGGAGTGTACAAGTTTTGAGATGGCTGCGTTTTATGAACTTCCCCTTTTCTAAGTGTTCTTTCCTTACTAGTTTACTAGGCCAGACTAGCTAGTTTCTACTAATTAGGCTGTCGAGTCCTCAGAACCGAGGGCAAGGATTGTGGCCACTTAAAATCGATTTAAGCCTTCCTCATCATGAACATTTTTACTGACCGTTCAAAGGTGATTTATTACTGTTATAGTTCGTCTTTGCACGTATGTTTTTTTTATATATATTTTTAGTTTGGATTGGCAAATTTGTGGGAAAGTAACTCTCCTTTTGGAGCTCCTGCAATCGGGCTCGGAGAAAGTATGGGTTGCATGATGCTTCCACGCAGAGCTGAAACCGACCGCCCATGAATACATGTAAAATAGAAGTGAAGGCAATGATCAGGAATCGATACAAATAACCCACGCCTCCCATCAGATACACCAAAGGGAAAGAAGCACAAACATGTAAAACTAGACCCTAATGGAAACATCAGTAGCGGAAAGCCAAAAGGACGGTGACTTCCCACAAAATGGTCAATTGGCTATCATAAACAAAATAATATAAGCGATATACACACTCAAAGACAAACCCTAACAAAAATAAATCACGACACAAGAACCGCCTTGGAACGGTCAGTCAAACGATTATTCCACTGTGTGTGTGTGTGTGGTGGGGGCGTAAATCGATTTTACATGGCCACAATCCTCGCCCTTATTTCCGTCGCGATTAAGACAAATTTGTTGAGTCCGCATGAAGAATAGAAGTGGAGGCAATGATCAGGAATCGATGCAATTGACCCACAGCACCCATCAGAGACACGAAGGGAAAGAAACACAAACATGAAACAACAGACCCTAATGGAACATCAATAGAGGAAAGCCAAAAGGACAGTTACTTTCCCACAAAATGGCCAAATGACTATCCAAACAAAATAATATGAGCGACACAAACACCCAAAGACAAACCATAACAAAAATAAACCGCACAAACCTCGCCCTTACTTCCGTCGCGATTTAGACAAATAATTTGTTCAGTCCGCATGAAGGCCTCCTAACTCGTCAGTGCAACATCTCCGTGAACACCAAAAAATCAAACAACCACAGAGATGAAACAACGGTGAGGACTCGACAGCAAGAAACCACTGAAATTACGGAGCAAAATAAAACCAACAGTTAGACTGCGATGGGCCCGACCAGAGACAGGGCATCAGGCACAGACTGCGATGGGCCCGACCAGAGACAGGGCATCAGGCACCAAGGCCTCCTAACTCATCAGTGAAACATGACCGCTAAGAGGTTCTAAGCCTGCCCAGGAAAAGTGGTGCAAGTCCTACATTATAAATTTGCTTTGTTTGGGTGACAGAGCTTGAGATGTAATTTCAGCTCAATGCCGGGTAAAAGTTCCACAAAATTGGAAGCAACGTCTCCAAAATGACCTACATGACCTCAGTTTAAACAAACAAAAATTGTACTTTTGGTTTTTCGCTTGTGAAGTTTTCATTATGGTGAAGTCGTTCGTCTACCTAGCAGGTGTGAGGTTATTGTATCGATTTTTGATCATTGCCGTCACTACTATTTTGTAGTTTGCTGGCTTCTTTTTGGTGAATAATAATAGTAATAATAATAATAATAATAATAATAATAATAATAACAAGAATAATAAAAGCAACTCAAAAGTCTAACTCTATCATAGAAACTGCGATTATACAAAGAAGTATTCAATTTTATCAACCATTGATTTGTAAACGTGAGTTACCCATATGTTACGCTATGACGTCGCTTAGGCGCTGGCATACTGATTAGGGGATAACTGTATTTAAAATTGTGATTTTCGGTTTTACGGTAAAACGCAATTTGCGACCGTAAAACCCACGATTTACCTCCCCAAATTGCAATTTTGCAATACAGTTATCCCCATTCTAATGCACTTTTTCACTTCCTGCGTGAAACCAAATACCAGCAAATGAAAAGCGACGTTAAGCGATGACGTCGGGTTTGCGACAGTATATCGCAGAATATACTGTCGCAAATGTATGACGTTATCCAATCAGACGTCGCGTTACATACGCAAGTCCATTAGAATAGAAAATAACCCGTGCCTTTCATTAAACGTATAGCAATATGTACAGTGCTGGTGTGACGCAATCTGCCCTGAGTCTTGCCACAATCTGCCCAGGGTCCTGGGTTTTAACACTCTGCATGCTGGATATATATTCAGCAGACGACATTTTGAGATATTTTCTCCCCCCCCCCCCCCGAAAACAGTAAAACTTGGGCTTACCGGGGTAAACCTTATTTTTATTATTTCTGCTCTAAAATATAGATTGTGGGTACTCGTTAGAACCGCCTCCTAATATCGCATTTTTTTCATCATAACTTTTATTTTTATTCCTTCTCAAAATATAGATTGATGCGGTTCTAACGAGTACCCACAATCAATATTTTGAGCAGAAATAAGAAAAATATCACAATTTTTCATCTTAAAATTTTCATTTTTGGATGACAAAGGTTACAATTTATTTGTATAGGCGTGTTTCCGTAATGAAATATGAAAAAACAAAAGACAACGATAAATTATCGTTGTCTGAATTGGCATAGAGAGTGGTAAAGGTTAAAACATTTTTTTTCATGGTCAGCTTATCTGCGCATAGAATGTTTTGTTGATATAAATCAAATACAAACGTGACGTAAATGTTTTTCTTGCACACCAGACGAGGAAATCCGTGATTTTACCCTGGGATAGAAATTTATGTTCTGACCAAGGTGTTCCGACCCCAAATCGAATATAATCGCGTGTTTGATAAATACACTGGTTGATTACAACCCCATGTGCGGCGTCGTCATGCGTGACGTCACTAAACATTCCTGTTGTGTCATCACAAAATGGCGGACGTCGGTAACCGAAGTGACAGCAGCATTAAAAATTCGCAATAGAAATGGAAGGTATGCAAGAAAAAGAATCCAATATGGGTGTGAGGGCTGGATAGAAAAATCCGTCCCTCGGGATCACTGTCCGGCATCACTCGGCAAGCCTTCGGGACGGATTTTTCCATTCACCCCTCACACCAATATAAAATTCTTATATTCTTGCACACCAGACAAGGAAATCCGTGATTTTACCCTGGGAAAGAAATTTATGTTCTGACTCTGGTGTTCCGTCCCCGAATCGAATATAATCGCGTGTTTGATAAATGCACTGGTTGATTACAACCTGATGCGCGGCGTCGTCATGCGTGACGTCACTAAACATTCCTGTTGTGTCATCACAAAATGGCGGACGTCGGTAACCGAAATGAAAACACCATTAAAAGTTCGCAATAGAAATGGAAGGTATGCAAGAAAGTTTGATTTGTTTGATTTGAGGTTTAACGTCCCCGTCAACACTGTAAAGGTCATTTTGGAGACGCTGCCTCCAATTTTGTGGGACTTTTACCCGACATTGAGATGAAATGACATCTCAAGCCCTGTCGCCCAATGAAACCAATATGGTTTATAAGCATGGACGGACCGACTCGCACCGATTTGTTGGGCAGGCGTAGATCCTCTAAGCTGTTTACCAGTACTAGTGTGCGGGTCGGTTTCAGCTCTGCGTGGAAGCATCATGCAGCCCATCTATTTCTTCAAGCCCCGATGGGCGGGGGCCGGTATGCAAGAAAGAGAATCCAATATGGGTGTGAGGGGTGGATAGAAAAAGCCGTCCCTCGGGATCACTGTCCGGCATCACTCGGCAAGCCTCGTGATGCCGGACAGTGTCCCTCGGGATGGATTTTTCAATCCACCCCTCGCAACCATATAAGATTCTTATATTCTTGCACACCAGACAAGGAAATCCGTGATTTTACCCTGTGATAGAAATTTACGTTCTGACCCTGGTGTTCCGACCCAAAATCGAAAATAATCGCGTGTTTGATAAATGCACTGGTTGATTACAACCTCATGCGCGGCGTCGTCATGCGTGACGTCACTAAACATTCCTGTTGTGTCAACACAAAATGGCGGACGTCGGTAACCGAAGTGACAGCAGCATTAAAAATTCGCAATAGAAATGGAAGGTATGCAAGGAAAAGAATCCAATATGGGTGTGAGGGGTGGATAGAAAAATCCGTCCCTCGGGATCACTGTCCGGCATCACTCGGCAAGCCTCGTAGTGCCGGACAGTGTCCCTCGGGACGGATTTTTCAATCCACCCCTCACACCCATATAAGATTCTTATATGTTCATATATTCGACCGTTGAGTATGCGTGTATGAATGATCAGCCGCGGATCATGTACATGTAGGGGAAGGTATGCCGGTCTGTTCAGCTACAGTTAAAATTCCGCTGTTAAGAACAGCGAAAATTAAGACTAATTCGACAATTAAACACATATTTATACAGAGAATCTAACATAAGTGTTCATGTATTATTGAATTTACTAAAAGAGTTGAGGAAAAGGGATAAAATGCGAGGCTTCGCCGAGCATCTTATGCCTTTTCCTCGACGACTTGAATAAACTTAAAAATACATGAGCACGTCTATCAAATGACATTCAAAACGCATTAATTTACATTATTCTTGTACAAAATCTAAATAATGCACGCCGTTAGTGTAACGTTACGAGGCATATCTAACTAATTTGCAGATTTAATCCGCTAGTAGATTACCGAATTTAATACATGGCGTTATTACGTTCTCAGACGTTTTTTTTTTTTTTTTTGTGATTTCTACACCTAGGATTTAATACAAATTTTGAACAGAGCCATTTATAGGCATGTGACTGCATATTTTATCTTTTCAGATAAATACTTCGGAGCTGTTTAATAATACAAGTCTTGTAAATAACTACATACAGTGACATCAATAAATGAAAAACATTAAATCTTTCCTTAGATACAAGGATGTTGTGATTTATTTTTCACTGTTTTCATAACAGTTAATTTTCAGTTATGATAATAAAAGCATATTTAAAAATTGTGTCATTTGTATAATTAACCCAGAGTACAGCGGAGGTTAGATAGAAGCATTTGCTTTCTGTGAACCTTCATGTTCGTATCACATCGCAAATTTGCATGGTTGTATGTCACTTGCAGTTCTATTGGTGCTACTCTGCTATAGAGTGAAGGAACAGTTATAGTCATACTCACGTGCTATTGGTTGGACCTTGAGGAAAATACAGTAAAATACCTATAATAAGACCACCTTTGGGACTGTTCAAAAGTGGTCTTTAAGGCCACTTTTGAACAGTTCCAAAGGTGGTCTCTTTCTAGAAGTCACTGAGTGCAGAAAACACACAGGAAAAATGACTGAAAACTTTCAAATATGCTTTCAAAAGGAGAATTAGTCTTAACTTTAGGTGGTCTTAATAGAGGAATTTTACTGTACAACCAATGAATACGTATACAGAATATGCATAGCGGAAAGCAAAATACGGTAGACCTTCAATGGCTCGAACACCAATGGCTCGGTACCATGGCTGAGCCGAACCCTTTTTGAGTTCCTTGAGAATTCCTCTACACAAGAAGCAGTGGGAGATATGTGATTTTCGACTTTTATCACGCAAATGTATGCTGTGTGTACTCATTAGCATCGCCTCGATGAGGCGATGCTAATGAGTACACACAGCATACATTTTTATAATAGACCACGGAAGAGATGTCCCAAAATTAAGCCCATTATGCCATCTGATAGTAACCCTCACTGACTCGAACAATCCGTGTCTTGAAAAGATTTTCGTGGTCCCAAGGTGTTCGAGCCATTGAAGTTTGATGCAAATCTATAAAGGAAATAAAACTATGTAACCTGTCCTTTTAGCTTTCTGCTTGTGACGTTTAAATAACGGTGAAGTTGTTTTGTGTTGCTGTTTTTGTTGTTCCTTTGTACTGGAGTATTTTGTGTATTGGATGGGAGGCTTGATGTAATTGTATTGATTCCTGATCATTGCCTTCACTGTTATTGTTTTCAAACTGGAATACATTTGGTTGGTTGGTTGATTTGAGGTTTAACGTCCCCGTCAACACTGTAAAGGTCATTTTGGAGACATTGCTTCCAATTTTGTGGGACTTTTACCCGACGTTGAGATGGAATGACATCTCAAGCCCTGTCGCCCAATGAAACCAACAGGGTTTATTAGCATGGACGGTCCGCCTCACACCGTGATTCCTGGACAGGCTTAGATCCTCTAAGCGGTTTACCAGTACTAGTGTGCGGGCCGGATTCAGCTCTGCGTGGAAGCATCATGCAGCCCATATATTTCTTCAAGTCCCTATGGGCGGGGGCCGAACTGGAATACAGTAGTATTCCGCTATTAAGACCACCTAAACTTAAGACAAATGTTGCTTTTAAAAGCATATTTTGAAGATTTAAGGTACATTTTCTTGGTGTTCTCAACATTCAGTATGCTACTGTAGGAGACCACCTTTGCGACTGTTCAAAAGTGGTCTTAAAGACCACCTTGAACAGTCGCAAAGGTGGTCTTAATATATGAATTTTACTGTATTCATATTCTCAGTGCATTTACAGAATAAAATAAACTCAAGCGACGTCACATTGTTCATTAAATGACGTCACAAAATGATTCCCTCCATTATGATTGGACGATCACGAATTTATTGAAAACAACGTGCAGTTACGTTCTTATTTCAATTTTAGCCCTTTGACCAGAATGTTTCGCCACATAATGGATGGAATAATGTAAATACAGTAAAATTCCGCTATAAAGACCACCTAAAATTAAGACTAAAACTGCTTTAAAAAGCTTATTTAGAAGGGTCCGGTTATCCTTTCTTTATGATTTCTGCACACAATGTCCTCTTGTCAGGGACCACCTTTGGGACTGTTCAAAAGTGGTATTTCAGACCACTTTTGAACAGTCCCAAAGGTGGTCTTACTATAGGAATTTCACTGTACAAGTAACAAAGATAATTTCTTTAACGTTCATTGAAGAATGAATACATCACGCAAACATGCCTATGTAGTTTTGACCCCCATGAACCCAAATATTATATTGTAAAGCTCGGTTTTGCAGGGTAAAGCGTATTTTTTTTATTTCTGCTTTAAAACATAGATTGTGGCAAAAGTATTTTTGTTTCCCATAGCAATAGGGGTCAACTCTTAAAGGAAAGAATTTGCCCCTGAGGAGCAAATTATTTCCTTTTAGAGTTGACCCCAGAGTTTATAGAAAAGCGAACAGGAAGTCCAGAAAGTTGTCTCCCTTTGAAAAATTGCGGAGAATGACAGGTGTTCCCATTCCGCTTAAATAAACATGGTAAGATGTCCAAGAAAAGGCGCAGTCGAAGATAACAGTTACCAATGGCAACACAGTTACCAATGGCAACAAAGGGAACGAACATCGACGCACACAGGATAAGAAACAGTCAAGGCACGGACAACACTGGAGGGTCGATCGTCTCTTGAGTGTAAGTTGAAAAAAGGTCCTGAACGGGGGATTAGATTAATCGTTTAACCCCCAAATATCTGCACCTTAACCAATGTAGATCCTAATCAGATGCAGCCTTGTACGGCGTCTGATTTGGGTCTACTCTGATTGACAATGTCCAAGTACACAACCCCAGTCCAGAAAATACAAGCGCCGCTATTAAAAACCGGTTCTGGATTTTGTATATGGTAAGCGATAGTCACGCGGACAATAGCAGGCGGGAGACTTCTATAGTTAGTACGAGTTTGGGTCGATTAATAATCGACCCCAAAATGAAAACGATAGACATATTTAATATGAAAACAAGAAAAAACATGTATGAGGCCGTTGGAGAAACTCAATGACGAAGAACGACGATTCAGGCTCTACATTCCGGCGCCGACCTCGGTAGCTCAGTAGGATGCGCGTCTGATTGGTAATCAGGAGGACGCGGGTTCGATGCCTGCCGGGGTTTGAACATGAACATTCGTGGAGATTGAACATGAAATCTTTTCTACTGTCATTCTCCCCCTTCCGCTGATTTAAGAAGGGCAGTTGTCAGTTTCTGGCGAAATAGTGTGCACTGTACTGGCTAACCGCTTACGTATAAGCCTGTCCAGGAAACGTATGGATAGGTAAACTGACCGGCTCAAAAATGACCTAAATAATGTTGACTGGGTCGTTAAACTTCAATACAAACCAAAAAATATACATTCCTGCAAACAGGAAGAATACACTGTAAATGGGGTGTTGGTTGACACATTTGCGCGTTAATCTTATAAATATACATTATTACTTATGTCATTGAATGATATGCCACTACATTTGAAAAATAGAAGGGAAGGCAATGATCAGAAATCGATATAATTAACCCACAGCTCCCATCAGAGACACCAAAGGGAAGCACAAACACGAAACAACTAGACCCTAATGGAAACATCAATAGCGGAAAGCCAAAAGGACATTAATTTTACATTCCCACAAAATGGCCAATTGGCTATCCAAAACAAAATAATATAAGCGATACACACACTTAAAGGCAAACCACAAAAGAAATAAACCGCGACAGCAGAACCGCATAGGAACGATCAGTGAAACGAATTCCACCGGGGTGGGGGGGGGGGGGGATCAAATCGATTTTATGCGGTCACAATCCCCGCCCTCATTTCCGTCGCGATTTATACAAACAATTTGTTCAGTCTGCACGAAGGCCTCCTAACTCATCATCCTAACTCCGTGATCACGAAAATCAAACAACCACAGAGATGAAACAACGATGAGGCCTCGACAGCAAGAAACCACTGATAAGCTGGGATAAAAAAGACCAACAGTTAGACTCCGATGAAAACGTTTATTAAGAGGGCGAGTCAATAAAAACAGCCTAACTTATTTCTTGGTGAGATCGATCTCTTTTGCGTTGTAATTGCCCCCTAGAATGATACACATGGACCAACGCTGTTCCAGTGTCATCAGCCCTCAACTGAAGAAGCTAGAATCTTTGTCTCCGATCCACTCCTAAGCTGCCACTACGAAATATTCGTTAGACCGCAAATGACGTCCACGGATATCCTTTTTCTAGTTTGAGAATAAGAAATAGTCCCTTGGAGCTTAGTCCGGATAACAGGCGGTGTGCGGTATTAGCTCGTACCCATTCCGCTCATCAGCATCCATTGAAATTTTGCAAGTGTGGACTCTTGCATTTTCTTGTTGGAGCAGAATCTCTTTGGAGAGTTTACCATGGTGTTTTTGACAGATCGCAGTTCTAAGTTGGTCGAGCAAATTCGCATAATATGCACCTGTTATTGTACTTTTCTTCGCTAGAAAGTCCAACATAATAAAGCCTTGTGCACCCCAAAATGCAGGTGCCATCACCTTGCAAACAAAGGGTATCGTTTTGAACTTCTTTGGCGTCGGAGACGAACTTCTTTGGCCTCGGAGACCTCGGCCCTACCCACTGGCACTTTGAGTTTTATTCTCTGACTCATTATAATGGACCCAGGACTCATCTACAGTCATCAAACTTGAAAGAGAATCATCTTCAGTTGACCTTAATCGCTTCAACGCTTGGCTGCACACTGACGCTCTGGTTGCCATTTGCTCATCGCTACGGGATTTTGGGACCAATGGGCTGTTAGCTTTCGCATACCCAAACGATCAAGTGAAAATATTGAAACCTTATCATGTGGAATGTGTATTGCATTCGCTGTTTCTTCCACCTTAATTCGCCTATCAGAAGACACCAGACCGCGTTCTTTGTTACACATTTCTACCTCAGTGGCATTGAATGGGCGTCCAGTTCTGGTTTCGTCTTCCAAAGACGTTCCACCACGTTTGAATTCTCCAACCCAGAATTTAACTTGTGCATACGATGGTGCAGAAGGCCCATAAACATGGTCAAAAATAGAAGTGGAGGCAATGATCATGAATCGATACAATTAACCCACAGCTCCCATCAGAGACACCAAAGGTAAAGAAACACAAACTTGCAATGTTGTTCCTGACCTGTTTTTCCCTTTCAAATACGTGTACCGAAGTACAGCACAGTACTCATATTTTGACGAAAAGCTTGCTGTTGCATCGTTAGCCATGTTTTATGAATCAATGACACGATAAGGGTGCAATTTAGCCCTCATGTCTAAAGCATGTATTGAAACAAGGCATGGAAATATTTGTTGTCTCGGTCAATTGGAAAGAGGATAGGCTGGTTACTTATTAACGTGCCCTCGTAAATAAGGTTTGATGTCACGATTTCACAGAGAAGAATTAGACGTTTTTCAGACATATAAGAATGCACCATGATGCAGGGATGTGCTATCGTAATGTAGGTGATCTAACACTTCAAGAATCGGAAAGCAACGAAGGCCATATTTCTCCGGACGAGTCACTCCCAGCTAGCAAGGAAATACAGTGTTTGTAAATACAGATACAGTTAAATTCCGCTTTTAAGACCACCTAAAAATAAGTGTAAAGTAGAAGTAAAACAAAGATCAGGAATCGATACAATTAATTTACTCCACCCATCAAAGACACCAAAGGGAAAGAAACACAATCATTAAGCGACCAGACCAGAATGGAAACCTAGACAAAGGAAGGCCATAAGGACAGTTACTTTCCCACAAAATGGCCATATGGCCATCCAAAAGAAAAAGACACAAGTGATACACACAGTAAGTAACACCATAAATAAACCGCCACAGAAGAACCGCCTTGGAACGGTCAGTGGAATGATTTCCACTGGGGGGCTTAAATCGAATTTACGTGGCCACAATCCTCGCCCTTACTTCCGTCGCGATTTAGACAAATAATTTGTTCAGTCCGCATGAAGGCCTCCTAACTCATCAGTGCAACATCTCCGTAAACACAAAAAATCAAAGAACCACAGAGGTGAGACAACGGTGAGGACTCGACAGCAACAAAACCATTGAAATGCTTGAGCAAAAGAAAACCAACAATTAGACTCCGAATTCTACTTTAAAAAGCTTATTCAGTAGGTTGCAGTTATACTTTCTTTGTGGTTCCTGCATACCATGTCCTCTGGCCAGAGACCACATTTGGGGCTGTTCAAAAGTGGTCTCTAAGACCACTTTTGAACAGCCCCAAAGGATGTCTTAATATAGGAATTTTACTGTATTTGAATGAGATGAATACCAAAATAGTTCACCGAATGTGGTTCTTACATCATGTTTTCACGAGTGTGAAGCACGAGTGAAAATTCTGATGTTTTCAACACAAGTGAAAATATTTTTGGTATTTATCGAATAGAAAGTATTTTTTTTATTCTGTGACTTTGGCGAAAAAGGTAGTCCTGGCTGCTACTGTGAAAATAACATTACCATGTTAGTTTTCACAATCTTTTCACAAAAATATAATTTTTATTTGTTTCAGATATGCGTGGATTTGACTGTTAAGTATAAAATCAAATGCTATGATGAAAAAAAAGAGTATATCAAAGCGGACAAGTTCATGGAAACATCAATGAAGCATTGAACCACAGGAATCAACGATGCAAGAACCATTGCCTAAACCCTCTTTAATAAGTTTGACCCCCTTAAGCCCAACTTTTATATAGTAAAACTGTGCTTAGAGGGGTAAACATTATTTTTCTTGTTTCTGCCTTAACATATAGATTGTGGGTACTCGCCGGACCCTATGCTCAAAGCATCTCTCTTTAGCATTTCAGATCCCGTCTGCAAGAACTGATATTTACAAGGGATCGCCTGACCCTATTCTCCCAATTAGGAGCTGAAAGCATATCTCTTTAGCATTTCAGATCCCCACTGCAAGAACTGATGTTTACAAGAGATCTTTCTCATGATGCGACGCCGCAGAAGCCGCATTCTTCGGCGTCTCATCTGGGTTTATACTGATTGCTAAGGCCTATCTGTTCGAATACATACGGTACTTCTTACGTTAGACGCATTAGCAATCTGAAATATAAGTGGTTAACCCATTTAAAACAAATAGAATCTTCCACCAAATAGCTTTGAACAGGACTATTCCATTGAAGACGTGTCCTGTTTATTTTGTTATTCTTTGTTTTAATGTACAACAACAAAAACATGTACTTTAGGCAAAAAGTGAATAGACTTATCACTCACACCGTCTTATACGTGTCTTCATTATTTGCAAGCGTCACTTTTTTGTGGACGATAGACATATATGGATTCAAAGCACATCTTATATCATTTAACAGAAGGCCCTCGGAAGTCAAGAACAATTTATCATCCAACAAAGGCAATTTAACCACCAGAAAATGAGATAATGACTGTAGCAATTACCCGTTCTTGACATTTTCAAAAAGTTTCTAGAATTATTACACAACTTAAGAACCATGTTACTTATGCTATACATCCTTTCTGTATTCTGAATTAAACACTATTTCCGGCATAACGAGTGCTGCCAACAATTTTGATAATAACTGGGTCAGCTCAAGGAAGATAAAGCTCACAGCACGTGCCTGATCCGGCGAAATAAGGTCTTCAAAAGATGACTATTAAAACAAGAGGGCCCACAGGGCCATGGTTCGCTCACCTATGTGTCACTGTCTCGAGTACATTCTTTTTTAGCTATGGTGGCCATCTTGTTCATCAGCAGAGTCATTTTAGCTTATTTGGTAGGGAGTAACCTAGGCAACATTCCTGTAAAGTTTGAATCAAATTGGCCTTAGGGTTTAGGAGGGGTTCACGTTTGAATCAGATTTACCATATTTTTTTTCTATTTTTATCTCCGCCGGCCATTTTTTTCATCAGATCGGGATTGTTTTAGCCTTTTTGGTAGAGGGTCATCTAAGCAACATTACTTCGAAATTTGAATGAAATTAGCCCAAGAGTACAGAAGGAATTGTCGTTTGAAGATTTTCTTTTATTTTTAGCTCTGGCAGCCATCTTGTTCATCTGAGTGGAATGAGTTTTAACTATTTTGGTAGGGAGTCTCCAAGGCAACATTCCTGTGAAGTTTTAAATCCGGGTTAGAAGGAGTTCGCATTTGAAGCAAATTTACAATGTTTTTTCTGTTTTTAGCTCTTGTGACCATTTGTTAATTGTTATGCTATTTTCCTAGAGGGTCATCTACACAACATTCCAATGAAGTTTGGAGGCCTTCATGGTGAAGTGGCCATGCTAGTTGCCTCGTAAACCAGGGGTAGCAGGATCGATCCGAGGCTTCTCCAGACTTTCAGATTGATCTTTAAACAGAGGTCCCATCACTGTATGGCCTTAGCTGTTGGTGAGACTTCAACTCAAACACTCAATCCTATGAAGGAACCTATATGCAAAATATGAAGGCTGTATCTTAAATGCTCCAACAGTTATGACATAGTAGGTCAAAGGTCAAGGTCATGGCTCAAAAGTTTTGAATGCTTGGGAAAACTTTGTCACAAGGAACATACATGCCAAATGAGAAGGCTCTATCTTATATGGTTCAAAAGTTATGATATAGTAGGTTACAGGTAAACATCACAGGTAAAATCTTTATATGAGTGGGAAGCCCTTGTCACAAGGAACCTACATGCTAAATATAAAGGCTCTATCTCAAACAGTTCAAAAGTTATGACAAAATAACCTACTGATCTACTTCTTGATTTGACATGACCCATATTCGAACTTTAAAGGTGCATTATTGAGCTATCGGGCTTCAAAAATGAAAAGCGTGTTTTTCGGTTTTATTTCTTCTATTCATGTAGCTTTGTCATTTGTAATCTTCTGAAACCAAATACCACTTCAGAACTTTGTGAAAATCGTCGTTTTCATTTTTGTTTATTTGTTGTTTTTGGGAATTTCAATCTAAAAATATTCCTGTCACGTGACAAAAAGCCGGGCACCATCACTGCGGCGAACAATAAGATGGCGACCTCCGGTTCATCTGAGGAAAGTAGAATTTTTAGTCCAAATTATAAGTATTTGACTTTCAACGGCACTGACACAATACTATCATGCATGTTAATCTGTTATCAAATGCTAACGCATCAATTTACAGGCAAGAAGATCCTTTTGCCGTCAATATCTAAGGTTGAATTTCTGAATCGATGAGAATTGACATGGGGTCGTTTCAAAGATACACAAAAACCGCATACATGTGAGAGTACATGTATGATGTGGGTATTTGTTAGAATTAGACGATACTAGCAATAACCTTTTGATTTGTTTGATTTGAGGGTTAACGTCCCAATTAACACTGTTTAACGTCCCCATCAACACTGTATAAGTAATTTTGGAGACCTAGCTTACAATTTTGTGGGACTTTTATATACCCGACATTGAGATGAAATGAGATCTCATTCCCTGTCGCTTACGGGCCTCCGTGGCCTAGTGGTTAAGAGCGCTGACTCTTGATCATTAGGTCTCTCACCGCTGTGGTTCGAGCCTCGCTCGGGTCATATGTGAGACGCCAAGTTCTGCAACGGAAGGTCAGATGGTTTTTCTCCGGGTACTCCGGTTTTCGTCCACCTCTGATTAACGATCGGCTCGATATAATCTTGAAAGGGCCGTAAAACCAAAAAAAAAATCCCTGTCGCCCAATGAAACCAATAGGGTTTATATGAATGGGTGGCCCGACTCGCACCGCTTTGCCTGGGCAGGCTTGGATCCTTTAGGCGGTTTACCAATACTCCTAAGCGGTCGGTTTAAGCTCTGCCTGGCACCATCATGCAGCCCACCTATTTCTTCAAGCCCCGCCATGGGAGCCGAGCAAGAACTTTTTAATACCGAAACAAAAGAGAAACACTATCCATATTCGCACCGCCCATCGGGACTTGAAGAAATATATGGGCTGCATAATGCTTCCACGCAGAGCTGTAACTGACCCGCAAACGAGTACTGGTAAACAGCTTAGAAGATCTAAGCCTGGGCAA
This sequence comes from Lucinisca nassula, assembly GCA_963580285.1. Taxonomy (NCBI): domain Eukaryota; kingdom Metazoa; phylum Mollusca; class Bivalvia; order Lucinida; family Lucinidae; genus Lucinisca; species Lucinisca nassula. Next base: position 140,231,429 of record OY757017.1, on the reverse strand, counting down.
GCAAAGCGATGCGAGTCCGTCCATTTGTTTCACTGGGCGACAGGGCTTGAGAAGTCATTTCATCTCAATGTCTGGTAAAAGTCCCACAAAATTGTTATCAACGTCTCCAAAATGACCTTTACAGTGTTGAAGGGGACGTTAAACCTCAAACCAAACAAACCAACGTGTACCAGGACCTTTCTACTCACTGATACTGGGATCGGCCACATTTTACCATTACTTGCAGATTTACAGCACACATCAATCTTGCAATTACGGTAGAGGTCTTAACCTGCACAGCGCTGGCCTCGGTAGCTCAGTCGGATGCGCGTCTGACTGCTGATCATGGGGAAGCAGGTTCGATACCTGCCGGGGTCGGCAATATTCTTTCGCGGGGATTGATCATGAAATCTTTCCTACGGTCATTCTCTCCATTCCGCTGACTCAAGAAGGGCAGTTGTCAGTTTCTGGCGAAAGAATGTGCACTCTCCTGGTTACCTCTTACATATAAGCCTGCCCAGGAAAAGTAAACTGACAGGCTCAAAAACGGCCTTAATAGTGTTGACTTGGCCGTAAACCCCAAAACAAACAAACAGTTAACCTGCATAGGGGATGACTCTCCCTGAACAGGGCGCCTCCAGTTTGTTTGTTTGATTTGAGGTTTAACGTCCCCGTCAGGACTTTAAAGGTCATTTTGGAGACGTTGCTTCCAATTTTGTGGGACTTTTACCCGACATTGACATGAAATGACATCTCAAGCCCTGTCGCCCAATGAAACCCATAGGGTTTATTAGCATGGGCGGTCCGCCTCGCACCGCGGTTCCTGGACAGGCTTAGATCCTCTAAGCGGTTTACCAGTACTAGTGTGCGGGCCGGATTCAGCTCTGCGTGGAAGCATCATGCAGCCCATATATTTCTTCAAGCCCCTATGGGCGGGGGCCGGTGCCTCCAGTTAAACGTTCCGATCCAAAGGGCGGTGCGCATTTTGACATTCATCGCTGTAAATGATGTTCAGACACCGAAATAATCCTCGCCGGGTCGAACCGAGGGCCTCTGGCATCTGAGTCAAGTGCACTAACCACTCTGGGCTTAACCACTGAGCTGTCACGCTCAGTTTATTACATAAACTCCAGGTTTGCAGGATGAGACTCTGCACAGTAATCGGCTCTTTCGCTGTACATTGGGTCGTTCTCCCTGCTCGGGGGTGGGGGGGGGGGGGGGGGGGTAATATTCTTCTACCCCTTATTTGATCTTGGGAAGATATACTCTGACTAAAATGCCAGTTTGCCTTATCAGTTGTTGTTCGGTAAGGGGTACAGAAAGGCAATAAACATTTCATGACTGTAGCTGTAATCAATCATTTACCAAGGATCTTGCGAGGTAAAATTCGCATTGTACTAGACCTTGGTGTCTGAGACAAGATTAAAGTCTAACAAGGTTTCATATTTGATAAAAACGCACATGAAGGTTGGTAATTGGTAAATATGACATCAAGGTCTAGTAGCTAGACTATGACATGCTATCTACGACAGACAGCCAGACAGTTGCTTTCCTATCCTACGCAGGAATCTCTCTGCATGCCCAAAGGACATCAAGGCAACAGCATACAAGTCACTAGTTAGACCTAAACTAGAATATGCTGCCACCCCCTGGGACCCCTACAAACAAACTAGTCCAGTTCAATCGCAATCTTCCGCTCACATCGTCTATCTTACTGATCATATGCATATTGGAAATGAAAAAAGGGAGGTTGGTAAAACCTAGTATTCCTTGAATTTCTCGAATCAAGGTCTGCTTTAATTAAGGAAATTTCGTAATCCCGGATCGTTTTGTTATTGACGAAGAGCTCTGTGTGAATGATCCATGTCCCTGTCTTGAGATAGATATAAGAGCTTTATTTGTTTAACCGTCATTCATGAAGGCTTACAAAAGTATTTAGGCTGATGAAATAATTATATATATTTATTCACTATCTATCTATCTATCTATCTATCTATCTATCTATCTATCTATCTATCTATCTATCTATCTATCTATCTATCTATCTATCTATCAAAATGTTAAACAATCTGTCTACATGTGCAATTTATTAAAGTAAAGACTCATGTGGACAACTTTCAGATGGTTAGAAAAGTAGTTGTGTATAAGTATGAAACGTCCGCTTTATAATGCAGTTTTCTTTCAAAAAACAAAATACAGAGGAGTACGGCAACTTGGATTTTTCAAGTACGGCAACTTGGATTTTTTTTAAGTACGGCAACTTGGAAAAAAATGCTGAATTAACTGTACGGTTACTTGCGTCACAAAATTGCAAATTTGGAAACTACTGACACCATTTTGACATCGTTTGGAAGGAAAGGCCGTGGTTATTATCATGTTTGGTTTCATCACATAGGGATCGATTATAATGCTAGTGCTGATCGTAAATCAATCTATTTTTGCATGAAACAGATGGAGATGTGAAATCTACACCAGGAACATATTTACTTTTGAGAATTCTTTGTCGTTGCTTTCGCTTTGTTTCATTACTGAAAATACTTTGGAAGAAAGTCTGTCCCCTATTGGTCTATTCAACGGAAGGAACTTTCCTTTCGTGATGGGAAGTTTTTCTTTCTTTTTTCTTTTTGTTGTTTTTGTTTACGAAATAAAGTTTGTTTTTCAGTGAGCTGAAATAGTTTCTACTTCGTTCTTGTGAAACTTACAACTAGAATAGACGTTAGTTTATGCTTTGAGAAGTGTTTATTCCTTTGACGAGAGTTTATTCAAACGAAGGTCCTGTAATATGCATACTATACTCCAGTTATTTAAGATTATGAGTGAGGCCATTATTATTATTATTATTTTTTTTGCATTACGAAAACATGCCTATTCAAATAAATTGAACATATTTCCACCAAAAAAAAATGAAAATGTTCAGATAAAAGATTCTGCTATTTTTCATAATTCAGCTCAAAACATAGATTTTGGGTACTCGTTGGAACCGTCTCGACCAGGCGGTTTCTGACGAGTACCAAAAATCTATGTTTTGGGCAGAAATGCGAAAAATAATGTACACCCCTACAAACCCCATTCTACTGGATTAAAGTGGAGTTTAAGAGGGTCAAAATTGCATAGGCATGTTTTCATGTTGTTGTTTTTTTTTTTTTTTTTTTTTTTTTTTTTTTCGAAATCGGCCACGTGCACACATGTTGCAATTTTTATCTTGTATATTCTAACCATTTCACATTTGTACGGTTTAGTAACACCACAGACAACAAAAAGCTACTTTAAAGAAGGTGATTTAAGGTTCCTCAATACAGTTATTTCACTACATTTGAGGTACTGAAAAAAATCATATTTGCAAATAGTTACCCAAACAGATTTTTCATCAGATGGTAGTCCATGTAAATGTAAGAATATGAAAGCAAAATATTTTTATTGGAAAGTCACCATGTTAGTAATTTGTTGCATTTTTCCATGGTTTTGCAAAAATGATATCTTAATCCACAGAACAAAAATGTGTAAAATACTATCATAGAATTGTGGCTAAAGGTTGCCTTTAGGCACTGCAAGAGTGGAATTTCAAGTAAAATACCTAAATAGTACTGAAAATTAATGATTCCTCCCCCACCCCCAAAAAATGTAATTATTTCACCTGGTACTATTTTTAAATTCAGTGTATGGTAGCCAAAAATGACCAGTTCTACCAAGTTGGCAGTAAGATCACTGATTGGGTTGAGGTGTTGCAATCTCTTGCATTTAGCTTGTAAAATGATTGACCTTCTTTGGTGCTTTTAGTATTTCATTTTATATATTTCATTCATGCAATTTATAACAATTTATGAATCACTGCACCAAAGTTTCACTGTATTATTGATTGTGTTTACTGGGTGGGTGATTTGATACTGGAATAAAATCCAAAACCAAAAAAAAAAAAAAATATAAGATAAAAACAGTTTATCCCCATATTTGAACTGAAAGAATGAAAGCAGCCTGTTCAGCACCAGGATTTTTGTGCAAAAGGCTTCTGATCACTTCCAATAACTGCTATGTTATAGCAGTGATTTTTACCCATTGATTTGTTACATCAGAATCAGAATTGTTACTGGTGACACGTCAAATGACATTCATACACCAGGACCTGTGATATGGGAAGTTAGTCCCTAGCTCTAACCAAAGATGTAAACTTAGCTACACAATCATCAGCACCTTCCGCCATCGAAATAATAGAATCCGGAAGGGCATTCCAATCTCTAATGGTTCGGGGGAAGAACGATTCTTTATAAATATCCGTTCTTGCAGTAAGGGTCTGAAACGTCATTGAATGGTGCTGTCTACAGTGCCTAGCCGGGGCAACAAGGTCATCTGTTGAAATGCTGGTAGCACCCTTTAGACCTTTGTATAAGAGTATGAGCCTACTGTCTCTTCTCCTTTTCTTGAGAGACTCCCATCTTAATTTTCCTAGAATTCCAGTCATGCTCCCAGTTTCAAAGCAGTAATTTCCAGTTACAAATCTAACCGCTCTATTCTGAACTTTTTCAATTTCTTCATTTAGGACCACTCCGCTTGGGTCCCAGATGCAACTACCATATTCCAAGATTGGGCGAACAAGTCCCCTGTATGCTGTCTCTTTCACATCCTGGGGACACTGATGAAGATTTCGCCTCAGGAATCCAAGAGTTCTATTCGCCTTTGTACACATATTGCTAATGTGTGTATTCCATCTCAAATCGTGAGTGATTGTCACACCAATGTATTTAATGGAATTCACATTTTCGAGGACCGTTCCCTCTAAAGTGTAAGAAGCCTCAACTTTATTAGATCTCTTCCTTGTTATCTGCATAATATTGCATTTAACTGGCTGAAATCTCATGCCCCATTTTCGGGCCCAACATCCTAATCCATCTATGTCAGCCTGAAGTTTCAGTGAGTCATCTGTATCTCTAATTTCCCGGTAACAAACACAGTCATCTGCGAAAAGTCTTATTTCTGAGTCAATGTCAGAGGAAATATCATTGATGTACAGGGAGAACAATAGAGGACCAAGAACAGTCCCTTGTGGGACTCCAGACAAAACTGGCGCCCATACTGAAGATTCACCATTAACAACAACACGCTGTTTTCTGTTCACATGAGTCACCATAAACAAATAATTGATGTTTGGACATATTTATCTAATCCAATTAATGATCTGTTGTGTCACCTACTTACCAATGTGCGGGTTGGTAAAATTTCATAGAAGCCCAATGCTTTTTATATGTTTTGCTGAAAGAAGTTAAAAAAGAAATCTACCCTTTTCAACTTGTTTACTTGGGAACAGGGGTGAACAACACAAACAGGACAATGTTACACGTAGAAACTAGTTCAGAAATGAAGGCATACTATTCATGAATTAACGAACAAATTATGTTAGAAAGTACGTGAAAGTAGGCGCAAGACAGTTTCAAATATGAATATTATGTTTTAAATTTAAAGCAATGGTGTACTATTGTTTTTTTGGGGGAAATTAGTTCCAAGGCGTATGAATACGTTTTTGCATTTGGCAAGATGGAAATCTCTTCAATTTGACAGCTACACTAATTTATCAGTGATGACAGGCTTCCAAGATAGGCGATTTCATTATGGTATACGCAGGAAGAAGGCTACATAGCTGACTTTTCAAGGTATTTTCATTGATGATGGAGAAAATAAAATGTGGAAGGCATAATTGATGAAATCTCAGCATTTCAGATTTACCGCAAGAAAAGGAGATGCTGGTGCCCATCGAGAATAAACATGTCAAAAAAATCTGGTTTTCAATTCAGGTAGCCGATAGAAAGCTTTGTCCGAGTCGTTAGTATTTGATGTGAACTATTGATCTGCAGCTGTTTTAGTAACTTTTAAAAAGTCTATAAAGCGGTTTCCTTTTTTCCTGGTAAAAGTGAAAAATACAGAATTTCATTTATTTTCAAAGGCACAGGGATGTTGCTAATGCAAGAAAGTACTTGCTGTAATAACCGTTTATACCTCCAAACCTTTTTCTTGTGGGACATGGATTTTTAAACGGAAATCAAGATTATATTTTGGGGAAAATCAACTTGCAAATCTTTCATCTATATTTTTCTTGTGCAAATGTATTGAGGAAACTTAAGATGTCCTGAGATAAAAGTACTTTCATAAATTTCTTTTCCGTTCACAAAAGGTTACTTTCGCTGTAATATAAAGGGCAGCTAAAATAATTTTCATCCTAGTTGTAATCTAAAACTGTTAGTTTACCAGCATTTTAAACAAGAAGTGCAGATCTGGTAAAACGCAGCATTATGCCGCCTTTCTATGTTTGGATTCCATGTCCCAGTGAGATTCTATGATGGGGCGGTCTAAGTCCCTCTGGAGGGTGACCGAATAATCAGGGAGAATTATGGTCAGGTACACCCCAGTGTCACCAGCAAATAGGCGAACCCGGGACCACACATTGTCGGGTAGGTCGTTAAGGTATAATAACAATAATATTGTGCCTAGAACTGATCCTTGTGGTACACCTGAAGTAACTGGAACCTCATCTGAGTACTCACATTCAAGTGCAACTGTCTGACTTCTCTCAATCAGAAAAGACTTAATTCACTGGATAGTTAATCCATGTACCAGTAGCTTGCGAAGAAGCTTCATGTGATTCACCTAGCCAAAGGTCATGCTAAACCCAAGATATGATCTATTTGTTGACCATTTAATCATGATCTGGTAAGGTCATAAACAAGCAGAATCACATGAGTGTCACAAGATCTGCGCTCCCAGGCTGTTGAGTATTTTGTGATCATAAGGTATGTCCAAACCAAATCTTATGCTGCGAAATTTAGTTTCAACCTACAAAAATCCATTTTTTGAAGGATTTTCTGCTTGTCGGAATTTTGTAAACCTGTCCCCGTAGAAAACCTAAAGCAAATTCTTACATGCCCATTATGACATAAAGACCACATTGGTAATGGGAAATTGTTTTTAAGAAATAGGTGCGATATGGGCATAAGAGCAATTTACGATCTTACTAGTGAGGAAGTGGTATTTTATAGTTTTGAACAGTTAAAGGCGAAATATGATATAAGGGCCACATTTTTAGACTACCACCATGTAGTAAATAGTATTTCTCAAGTATGAAAAGATCAAATTCACATGAATCGTGTATTTGCTGTTAAATTTAAACAAAATGTAGTTTGTAACATATACTTTCAAGACTTGATTAGTTCAAAGAAAGGGAGTAGACTATTTATGATATTTTGGTTAGAGTAAACGAATACATTACACAAACAAAATGGCAAACGGAGATAGGAGATAAAGTGGAAAAAGAGCATTAAAGACATTTCACGAGACAAAACTACGCGACTTTCAATACAAAATCAATAATAAAAATTTAGTAAAACATTCATTTCTATTTAAAATTAATAAAATCAGGGTCTGGTCGGGCTCATCGAAGTCTAACTGTTGGTTTTCTTTTGCTCCAGCATTTCAGTGGTTTCTTGCTGTCGAGTCCTCACCGTTGTCTCACCTCTGTGGTTCTTTGATTTTTGTGTTCACGGAGATGTTGCACTGATGAATTAGGAGGCCTTCATGCGGACTGAACAAATTATTTGTCTAAATCGCGACGGAAGTAAGGGCGAGGATTGTGGCCACGTAAAATCGATTTAAGCCCCCCCAGTGGAAATCTTCCACTGACCGTTCCAAGGCGGCTCTTCTGTGGCGATTTATTTATGTTGTTGTTTGTTACTTACTGTGTGTATCACTTGTGTCTTTTAATTTTGGATGGCCATATGGCCATTTTGTGGGAAAGTAACTGTCCTTATGGCCTTCCTTTGTTTAGGTTTCCATTATGGTCTGGCTGCTTAATGTTTGTATTTCTTTCCCTTTGGTGTCTTTTATGGGTGGAGTAAGTTAATTGTATCAATTCCTGATCTTTGTTTTACTTCCACTTTGTAGTTACTGTAATGAACAACCAGAAAAAATCCATTATTTATTTCTTAGATGCCCAAAAGTAAGAACGTTTTAGACTGAACTTTAATCATGGTTGACCACAAATGTAAATCCAGAAATATCGCTAGAGGATCGTAAAATACTATTTTCACACGGTGGTAAAGCAGAAGTGGTCAATTACATCTCTCTCTCTCTCTCTCTCTCTCTCTCTCTCTCTCTCTCTCTCTCTCTCTCTCTCTCTCTGTTTTAGCAAAATATTGTATATACGAAAAGAAATTTGTTTCTATGAATAAAGTGCTTAGCGAGAGATACATTTCACTCATAAACAACAGGTTATATAAATTCTTTAAGATTAAAGCCCCTCTCTCGCCCAGCCCAGTGGAATTCGTTTCACTGACCGCTCCAAGGCGGTTCTTCTGTCGCTGTTTATTTTTGTTATGGTTTGTCTTTGAGTGTTTGTATCACTTATTTTATTTTGTTTTGGATATCGAATTGGCCATTTTGTGGAAAAGTAACTGTCCTTTTGGCTTTCCGCTATTGATGTTTCCATTAGGGTCTGTTGTTTCATGTTTGTGTTTCTTTCCCCTTTGGTAACTCTGGTGAGAGCTGTGGGTAAATTGTGTCGATTCCTGATCATTGCCTACACTTCTATGTTCTACATATAACTACTTTTACCCAAACACTGATGATTCATGAGGCCTATTCCGACTTTATGTTTATGTTTGGTGTCAGGGTTCTGTTTTCCGTCGACTATCTGCCACACATATAGTGCAGTAGACTTGTACCATTAGCTATAAAAGGCCCATCTTGTAGAAGGAGAAGCCTCCGTGGTGCAGTGGTTACGCTACTCGCCTTGTAAACCAGGGGTCGCAGGATCGATCCCGGGCTTCTCCAGACTTTCGGATGAGTCTTTAAACCGAGGTCCCGTCTCCGTATGACCTTAGCTGTTGGTGGGACGTAAAACCAAAACTCACTCACTCACATCTTGTAGAAAATACATGTACATTGTTACTACAGTTTGTTTTCTGCTCTCCCATGAAAGAATTTTATTATTATTATTATTATTATTATTTTTTTTCAAATTGATTATCATCGTCTACTAGCCATTACGATGTTACACCCGTATGACTTTGTGCATTCTTTCATATCTTAACAATATTTACTTTTCTGGTGAAAAATTGTGATAGTTTTCTCATTTATGCTTCAAACATGGCTGTTGGTGCTCGTTGGAACTGCCGCAGTGAAGTGGTTCTATCGAGTACCCACGGCGTATGTCTTGGAGCAGGAATGAGAAAAATATTGTATACCCAGTCAGACGCGCATCCGACTGAGGTACTGAGGCCGACGATTATCATACGAGATATTTTGGCCAGCAATAATCGAGTGTACGTAAACGTAAAGTGCAGATAACTCCATGTCAACAGACATACAACGTCTAAACAACGTCGTGTCAACATCAATGCAACATCACTGCGATGCATTGACGCTGACGCAGCAAATTGTATACCCAGTTACAAAATATTGTAACCCCCAGTTCTCTCTCTATAAAGTTGGGTTTAAAGGGGCGTTCATTGCACGGACCTGTTATCGTAATGAATCGTCTTATTATTAACATTGCTAGAGATACTCGCCTACCAGTCGAGGAAGACAGAAGACCAACTTCTATCGTACATGTTGTCTAAACTGAAAAGCACTCACACAACCTTTCAATAATTCCCTGTACCCTTTTTGTACTTTCTCTCATCTACTTACTTCTAAATATGTTCTAGAAAGGGTTGTCCTTTGGAAACAAGGAATACACCACAAAACTGTAAACTATATCGCGCAGTCGATGGCGCGCCATCGCAAATCCCCACGTTTTGACCGCTTCCAGGGACCCCTGGGGGCTGGTCCAAAAATTAATGTGCTCTTGCAGAAGCCATTCATGAGTGAGTGAGTGTTTGAGTTTTACGTCTCACCAACAGCTAAGGTCATACGGAGACGGGACCTCGATTTCCCATAGGGGCTTGAAGAAATATATGGGCTGCACGATGCTTCCACGCAGAGCTGAATCCGGCCCGCACACTAGTACTGGTAAACCGCTTAGAGGATCTAAGCCTGTCCAGGAACCGCGGTGCGAGGCGGACCGTCCATGCTAATAAACCCTATTGGTTTCATTGGGCGATAGGGCTTGAGATGTCATTTCATATCAGTGTCGGGTAAAAGTCCCACAAAATTGGAAGCAACGTCTCCAAAATGACCTTTACAGTGTTGACGGGGACGTTAAACCTCAAATCAAACAAACAAAACCTCGATTTAAAGACTCATCCGAAAGTCTGGAGAAGCCCGGGATCGATCCTGCGACCCCTGGTTTACAAGGCGAGTAGCATAACCACTACACCACGGAGGCTTCTAAGCCATTCATGTATGTAACTCACACACCAAATTTGGTTGAATTCAAATGAACGGTGTAGGAGGAGATAGCCGGACAGACGGACGGACGGACGAACGGACAGACGGAGGCGATAACAATATCCCCACTTTTCTTCGAAAAACGTGGGGATAAATATGGAGTGTACATGTTTTCTGGACCAGACTAGCTAGTTTTGCCCGATTAGGCCTCATCAGTGACCCTCAAAAATTTCAAAATTCACCACTGGAAGGGCAAGAAAATATAAACTACACTATGATGTTTACGACCTCCACACATTCCCAGACACCAGCTATAGTGACGTTAAATATGTTCTAGAAATGGTTATCCTTTGGAGTGAGTGAGTGAGTGAGTGAGTGTTTGAGTTTTACGTCCCACCAACAGCTAAGGCCATACGGAGACGGGACCTAGGTTTAAAGACTCATCCGAAAGTGTATATCCTTTGGAAGCAAGGAATGCACCACAAAACTGGAACATATGGAGTGTACATGTTTTCTGGGCCAGAATAGCTAGTTTCGGCCAATAAGGCCTCATCAGTGACCCTCAAACCTTTTCAAAGCTTTCCAAAATGTCTGCACAAGAATTTCAGAGAAAATAAGTTCAGTTAATATGGCATTAGGATAACACATCCGTGGGATATAGTAAATTTCTCAAACCTTAAAAAAGGCATCTTTTTCTGCTGAAGATTTGTGATATTTTTCCTATGTATGCTCCAAACATAGGTTTTGGATGCTCGTTAGAACCGCCTCATTGAGGCGGTTCTAACGAGTACCCACAGCCGATGTCTTGGAGCAGAACTAAGGAAATTAATGTTATTCCCCGTAAACCCCAGTTTTCTTTATATAAAATGGGGTTTAGTGGGGTCTTAATTTCACGGACTTGTTCACGTGATGGGAAGTGGTTTTAGGTTCTAGCTTTACGTAATAACGCCAAATTAGGTCATTACCTGCCGTCCGTATTTTTTTTATTTTATTTTGGGGGGGGGGGGGGGGGGTTGGTTTTACGGCCCTTTCAAGATTATTTCACCCGTATCGAGCGATCGTTAATCAGAGATGGGCGAAAACCAGAGTACCCGGAGAAAAACAACCTTACCTTCCGTTGCAGAACTTGGCGTCTCACATCTGACCCGAGCGAGACTCGAACCACAGCGGTGAGAGACCTAATGATCAAGAGTCAGCACTCTTAACCGTCGGTATGATCATTTTCCACATTAATCTGGTACTTTTGAGTAACAAGTTCCGGAGCCGATGCTACACGCTATGTCAATTTCGTTGTTGCATCGACTTTGCTGCGTCAGCGTCAATGCATCGTTGTTTAGACGTTGTATGTCTGTTGACTTGGACGTTGTTTAGACGTTGTATGTCTGTTGACATGGGGTTATCTGCACTTTACATTTATATACACTAGATTATTGCTGGCCAAAATATCTCGTATGATAATCATCGGCCTCAGTACCTCGGTCGGATGAACGTCTGACTGGTGATCAGAAAGGCGCGTGTTCGGTACCTGCCGGGTTGGCAACATTCTTTCGTGGAGATAGATCATGAAATATTTTCCACGGCCATTCTCTACCACTGGGCATCCGCTGATTCAAGAAGGGCAGTTGTCAGTGGCGAAAGAGTGTGCACAGTACTGGTTAACTGCTGATGCCTCGGTCACAAATTCGGCGTACCCCGGCCGAGCTATACTATACGTTGTGGTCGGCCGAGCAGTCCAAGCCGAGAAATGGGTGTCTGGCTCGGTTTTGGCAAAAAGTATGCCGTGTGGGGCCTAGAGAGACATCCGCCGGGAATCGGGCGGTGTCAGCCTAAGTTTTGCGGGGAAGCATCGGCGTATACGCCGGGCGGAAATAGGCCGGTGCATTGCAGGTTACCGACCGTATACCCGGCGATTGTTACTAGTCCCCGAGCATCGGTCGATGTTCCGCAGATGTCCGCCCAGTTCCCGGCCGCCGGACAAGGGACGGGTTTACCCCAGCCGGGAATTGTCCAGTTGTTCAGGGGTATATAAACTGCATCCTCTCCTGCCTATACAACAAATGGGTCAGCTCTGTTGGTGGGTGAACATCCTTTTTCTTGACGTCGAGGAAAACTTTCGAAGAAAAGCGGAACAAGATGCCTCTTATCCCACCACTGCACCTACCGTCACCCCAGGAAAGGATCCGGAGGTTACAGGAGTGGCTGCTTAGGGCTCGGCACCGTGCCAATGTGGTCTTTGCAACCTTGTGTGCGGGAGAAGAACTGCTACCGCTGATGGTGGATGAAGCAATGGATCGTGTACCGTCCTTTGCATGGGCAGTTATCAAACGTTTATGTACAATGCTCCCTACTGGTCTGCTAGAAACTGGCACCCATCGGAGATCGGCCCCCTTATATAGTCGAGCGTCAATCAGCGATCGAGCGGCGCCAGTCGAAACCGGGATTCGTCCAGCGGATTCCGCTTGATCATCTGTCGGGCCTCGGCCGATTACTGCCCGATTATCTGATTGGTCGGGGTCCGCTTTACGACTACCGGATGCCAGCCGATGCCATCGACATCGACGTCGGTACGAGCTCTGCTCGACTTTTATCGATGTGCCACCGACCCAGAAGTCTGTGAGTTTTCGGGGAGAATTTTAACTACGAGTTAAAATTTAACCGGGCCCCTCCCGACCACCACCGACGCCCCAACATCCGGCGGGACGCCGACCGGACTCCAGCCCAATCTCACCCCATCGCAGTCCCCGAGTAGTCGGGCGGGGATCGAATAGTGATTTGTGACCGTGGCTTTACGTATAAGCCTGCCCAGGAAAAGTGTGGACAGGTAAACTGACCGGCTCAAAAATGACATAAAATAGTGTTGACTGGGCCGTTAGTCCAATACAAAACTAAACTGAGGTAGGGGTCTTTAACTTTAATGGAAGACACCCAGTCAGCGTAGAATGTCGGCCCGACGATATATACATAGAATATTTATTTTCTGTCTTATACCGTTAACAAATAACATTAGCCCTGTATGGCTTTTACTTCTACAAAAACAGTGTAGAAGAAAAAACAATCTTTTTGGTGCTGTTTGGGCAGGATCAAGATTTTCACCTTACATCCTCATTCGAAGGATGGAGCAGGTCAAGGCATTCATCTCTGCAACTAAGTTTGACAACGCTGCCAGAGAGAGAGAGAGAGAGGAGAGAGAGAGAGAGAGAGAGAGAGAGAGAGAGAGAGAGAGAGAGAGAGAGAGAGAGAGAGAGAGAGAGAGAGAGAGAGACTAATGAGCAACATGAATGCCAGAGAGAGAGAGACGAATGAGCAACATGAAGGCCACAGAGAGAGAGAGAGAGAGAGAGAGAGAGAGAGAGAGAGAGAGAGAGAGAGAGAGATGAGAGAGAGAGAGAGAGAGAGAGAGAGAGAGAGAGAGAGTAAATCGCCTAAACGGTGCGTCTGACCGAGAGCGATACGACATGGCGACGTCGTATCGCTGTCTGCCCGATGTTGACCCACTGTTTCAACATGTAGCCCATAATGAGTGAGAGAAAAAAACTAGCAACATGTTGGCCATAGCACTTTGAGAGAGAGAGAGAGAGAGAGAGAGAGGAGAGAGAGAGAGAGAGAGAGAGAGAGAGAGAGAGAGAGAGAGAGAGAGAGAGCACTGGAGAACGTGTACGCCATGGCATGCTGAGAGAGAGAGAGAGAGAGAGAGAGAGAGAGAGAGAGAGAGAGAGAGAGAGAGAGAGAATGACGGAATTTCACTCCATTTTACCCATTGGAATTCGCATTAAAAGTTTAAAAGAATTTCACTATACTACGATCTACGATTTCAGTCACAACAATTATTGTGTGTAACGAGGTTGAGATGACCCCTGCATACCTTTCTAGGTATTTACCGCATGACGTCATTATTCACGCGCGTTGTAGTTTTGTCGCGAAATTAAAAATAGACTAACTGTGTTCGTAGCATAGTTAGGAAAACCGTCTCATAAAACTTAACCTGTGATCATAATTGTTCGCAATATTACATAAAACTCATTCATTTGTATTATTTAAACAAAAAATACCCGATAAATGTAAAAAAAAAATTAAGCACTTTTTTTCCGACAGCTCAATAATGCACCTTTAAGGGATATTGTCCAGATGATCATTCTGAGCAAGTTTTATGATGATATGACTGCCACTGTGGCCTCTTAGAGTGTTCAAAACGTTTTTCTATGATTTGACCTGTTGACCTACTTTTTGACCCGACATGACCCATATTCAAACTTGACCCAGATATTGTCTAGATGATCATTCTGAGCAAGTTTGATGATGATCGGACCAAAACTGGGGTCTCTAGTGTGTCCACAAGGTTTTTCAACAATCTGACCTACTGACCTACTTACTGTTCAGATATGACCCATATTCGAAATTAACTGAGATAATGTCAAATGATCATTTTAGCAAGTTTGATGATGATCAGACCAAAACTGTGGCCTCTAGTGTGTTCAGAGGGTTTTTCTATGATTTTATCTACTGCCCTACTTTTTTGACCGACATGACCCATATTCGAACTTGACTCAAATATTGTCAAGATGATCATTCTGGGCATGTTTGATGATGATTGGACCTGATCTGTGGCCTCTAGTGTGTTCACAAGGTTTTTCTATGATTTGACCTACCGACCTACTTTTTGACCTGAAATGACCCATAATGGATCGTGACCGAGATATTGTCAAGACTATCATTCCGAGCAAGTTTGATGATGATTGGACCAGAACTGTGGTCTCTAGTGTGTTCACAAAGTTTTTCTCTGATTTTAACAACTGACCTTCTTTTTGAACCGACATGACCCATATTCGAACTTGACTCAGATATTGTCAAGATGATCATTCTGGGCAAGTTTGATGATGATAGGGCCAAAACTGTGGCATCTAGTGTGTCCACAAAGTTTTTCTATGATTTGACCTACTGACCTACTTTTTGACCTGACATGACCCATATTCGAATGTGACCAAGATATTATCAAGATGATCATTCTGAGCAAGTTTAATGATGATCGGACCAAAACCGGAGTCTTTAGTGTGTCCACAAGGTTTTTCAACAATCTGACCTACTGACCTACTTACTGTTCAGATATGACCCATATTCGAAATTAACTGAGATATTGTCAAATGATCATTTTTAGCAAGTGTGATGATGATCAGACCAAAACTGTGGCCTCTAGTGTGTTCAGAGGGTTTTTCTATGATTTTATCTACTGCCCTACTTTTTGACCGACATGACCCATATTCGAAATTGACTCAAATGTTGTCAAGATGATCATCCTGGGCATGTTTGATGATGGTCGGACTCAATCTGTGGCCTCTAGTGTGTTCACAAGGTTTTTATATGATTTGACCTACTGACCTACTTTTTGACCTGAAATGACCCATATTGGATCGTGACCGAGATATTGTCAAGACTATCATTCCGAGCAAGTTTGATGATGATTGGACCAGAACTGAGGCCTCTAGTGTGTTCACAAGGGTTTTTCTCTGATTTGAACTACTGACCTACTTTTTGAACCGACATGACCCATATTCGAACTTGACTCAGATATTGTCAAGATGATTATTCTGAGCAAGTTTGATGATGATAGGACCAAAAATGTGGCATCTAGTGTGTTCACAAAGTTTTTCTATGATTTGACCTACTGACCTACTTTTTGAACCGACATGACCCATATTCGAATGTGACCAAGATATTATCAAGATGATCATTCTGAGCAAGATTGATGATGATTGGACATAAAGTGTGGCCTCTAGTGTGTTAAGAAGGTTTTTCTATTATTTGACCTACTGACCTACTTTTTGACCCGACAACATCCATTTTCAAACTTGACTGAGATATTGTCAAGATGATCATTCTGGGCTAGTTTGATGATGATCGGGCAAAAACTGTGGCCTCTAGTGTCTTCAAAATTTTTCTTTCTGATTTGACCTACTGACCTATTTTTTGACCCAACCTGACCCATATTCGAACTTGACCGAGATATTTTGTGGTTGTACAAAATGTGTGCAAGTTTAGTTAAAATCAAATCATAAATGAAACAGCTTTCATGCAGACAGGACCAAAATAGGCAATTTTTGCCCTTTCAGGGGCCATCACTCCGTAACACAATATGGGATATGGCTAGTTCAAGAAAGGAACCCAGATCTCATGGTGGTACAAGTTGTGTGCAAGTCTGGTAAAAATCAAATCATAAATGAAGATGCTATCGTGCGGACAAAACTAAAATAGGCAATTTTTGCCCTTTCAGGGGCCGTAACTCCGTAACACATGATGGGATATGGCTGGTTCAAGAAAGGAACCCAGATCTCATGGTGGTACAAGTTGTGTGCAAGTCTGGTTAAAATCAAATCATAAATGAAGATGCTATCGTGCGGACAAGACCAAAATAGGCATTTTTTGCCCTTTCAGGGGCCGTAACTCAGTAACACATGATTGGATATGGCTGTTTCAAGAAAGGAACCTAGATCTCATGGTGGTACAAGTTGTGTGCAAGTCTGGTTAAAATCAAATCATAAATGAAGATGCTATCGTGCGGACAATAAATTGTTTACGCACGCACGCACGACGGACAAAATGTGATCACAAAAGCTCACCTTGTCACTACGTGACAGGTGAGCTAAAAAACGAATGCACAGAATGTAGGAAGTCCATGTTTACTTGGCCAAATTAGCTAGATTCGACTAGTTTGGCATCATCAGTGTTTGTGATGTTTTAGAAACCCGGAACGGGCTACGTGACTATAATGGACCCGCCATGTATTAAGGAATAAGTTCTTGCACTGATGGCCATTGAGTGCAATAAACACCCTCTCGAGAACGAAAATTATCCTTTTGCTAAATATGCATTGTCAGACTGGCAAGTTTTGGCCAATTAGGCTGCACCCGCTTCCCATGTATACATACGTTGTAGTCATATATAAATGTATGGGTCTACTGATACAAAACAGAAAAAAAAAAAAAAAAAAAAAGTAAAGACAAACAATGCTACACAGGAAAAACCGCATTTATTGAGAATAGCCATCTCCAGCCGCCGAAAGAAAAGAAATTATTCATTATGAAAACACGCCTATAGAAATATATTGTAAATTTTACCGCCGAATAACGAAAATTTAAAGATGAAAAAAAAATTCTACTCAAAAAATGGATTGAGGCGGTTCTAATGAGTACCCACAATCTATATATTAGAGAAGAAATATGAAAAGTAAGGTTTACCCCTGTGAAATACAATTTTACTTTATAAAAGTGGGGTTCGAGAGGGTCAGAATTATATAGGCGTGTTTTCGTGCTGTAGCGACACGAATGTATACCCTAACAAACACAAACAAGACGTGCAACAAATAACACAGAATCGACCGGAAGTATAATCTTTAGGGTAGAAAAGTATATGAAAATTGTCCATAGGTCCAAATAGGTCACCATGTAACTCGTCTGGAACTTCTGTGAGTGGCATCATCTTGTTCAGAAAGCCCTGCTGGTTAGAGACCGAGATGTTAACATTCGATATATTGGGATGGTGTCCACTATTCTGGATAGTTTCCAAAATGGCTGCCACACATGTTGAGAAAACCAGTGAAAGGGCTCTTCGTGGCGGTGGTGGTGGTGTGTGTGTGTGGGGGGGGGGGGGGGAGTTCCAAAATGGCTGCCACGAAAATCGAGAAAACTCGTGAATCGGCTCTACTAACTGAAACTATGGAGTGAACAAAACTTTGGCTGGGACCAGACTAGCTACTTTAGGCCAATAAGGCCCCATCAGTGACCCACAAGCATTTTCAACATTTCGTAATGACATCAACGGTCCTAAAGGAGTAGAAAATAAACAAACACTATGATGTAGGGCAGGTCAAGGTGTCATGTTTAACCCATTTTGTACCAGAAACCCCCGAAACGGGTACCCTGGCAAACAGTGCACGCCCAGATCAGACGCCGCAGAACGCGGCGTCTGATCAGGGCCTCCACTGTTTGCTAAAAGTTCAGTCATTTCCAAATAAATTTTGAGGAAAACACAACCTGACACCCATAAATTTTGAAATGGACTCTGCTGTATAAAATACGAGGGTAGGCTGAAAAGTTCTGAGCCTGACCAAGATTCAATGGTTTGCCCATGCTGAAAGTGCCTTATTTTTCAACATAGTCTCCCTTCATGTCCACACACTTCCTCCAGCGATGCTGGAGTCCTTGGATCCCAGTGTTATAGAAGGTCTCATCTTGGTCCCTGAAAAACTCCTACGCAGCTGCTATCACCTCCTCGTCTGACCGATAATGCTGCCCATCCAAGTGCTTTTTCATGTTTGGAAACAGGAAATAATCTGATGGAATTAGATCAGGCGAATACGGAGGGTGATCGACAAGTGTGAAGCCACAGTCATGCACAGCAGCCATTGCGACAACCGATTTATGAGCAGGCGCATTGTCCTGATGGAACAAAACCCCTTTTGTCAATTTTCCGGGTTGTTTAGCCTTAACTGCTTTTCGCAATTGTTTTAGCAGATCGGCATAATACTCCCCATTAATTGTTCTGCCCTTTTGAAGGTAATCTATGAATATTATACCCTTGGCATCCCAGAACACTGATGTCATCACCTTCCCTGCAGAGGAGACGACCTTTGCCTTCTGTGGAGGGGGTGAGCCAGGGTGCTTCCATTGCATGGATTGTCTTTTGGTCTCTGGCTCAAAGTGATGAACCCAACACTCATCCTGAGTGACAAAACGGTCAAGAAAACCATCTTGGTCTGCTTCAAAAATAGGCAAGTTGGCTTGTGACAGGTTCAGTCTGGTCAACTTTTGGTCAAGCATCAAAAGCCGTGGCACCCATCTGCCGGAAACCTTCGACATGCCTAATTCACTGTGTAGAATGCTCTCTACCATATCGGCATGAATGTCCTTAGGAGCTAACCCCTTTTTATGGAGGTACTTGATGACGCCACGATGCCAGATTTTGTCCATTTTCTCAAAAACGTGCTTTTATCAATTTTCAAAGTCTAGAATTTCTACGTTATTGCAGGTAAATTTGAACTCATTTGAGTCAAATCAAGTAATAAAGGTTTGGATTTAATGAATACAAAATTTCATGGCTGTTCGATGCCTGCTTTTTGGTCAGGCTCAGAACTTTTCAGCCTACCCTCGTAGGAATAGAAAGAGATGGTAGAATCTGCCAGTTATGCCCTCTTCATAAACTTGGAGATGAATACCATTATATGTTAGAATGCACTTATTTTGACGACCTGAGAAAATTATACTTGCCAAGAGACCTGATCGCTAGACCAAATACTCTGAAATTTGAAAATCTGATGTGTTTAAAAGATAGTGATGTTCAAGTACCGTTCAAAGTGGCTAAATTTTGCAAGGTGGTTCTCAAGACATTTCAGGAAATCTTCAGGAACATTTAATTCAACACTGCCATAAAATCGGTGAATAAGTACTTTCATGGATTATTTCACTAACTATTCTTCTAACCATATATTCTGTGTGACACATGTGACCGTGACAAAACGTTTCAAACATTGTGGATCCGGGTCTGGCGGTTTATGAAGAAGCTTTCTGATCGGGATCTTCATGGTTTGTCAAACAGTTTATGGGTTTGTTGCAATAATTTGCATCAAGTAATTTGATTGGTTGCTGGTCAGTAGTGGGTGTGGCGTGTTTGGATATTCGGCAGGACAGGGATTAATAGATGATCTGGGGATGCGGGCCTGGAAGATTCTTCATTTTACCTCCCCCCCCCGCCCCACCCCCAATGACCTAGGGCAAATAGATTTTGGTAAATTTCAGTGGAACTGGACAGGATTTATTACTCGTCCCCTAAAGGCGTTGTTCACCATGGCGCGTGGACATGTGGGGTTTCCCAGTCGTTGGTTGTACTCTGGTACTGCTTGCGCTGGTTAGGCCTCGTCGGCATCATATTTGTATGCTGGGGGGGGGGGGCTAGTTTGAGTGGCCAGGGGTTCAACTTTCCACAGATGTTTGTTTTGTGGTACAGAATACGTTTCAAGAAGATATTCGGGGTCGTATTCTCTGGTGGTGTTTGCAATGGTCAGGCTCCAGTTGACTAGTGTAAACAATTTGCTCTTCATTGCCAAAGTTTGCAACTTTCCTCATATGTTTGTTTTGTGTTTCATCTGTTGAAAGTTTTGACTAATGCTCCAGTAGGAGTAACAGTCGATAATAAAATCTTGAAAATCTTGTATTTGGTCGCCACGCGTTATAACGGCCTTAGCGGCGTGGTTGACGTCAGCAACGTCATTGGCGTCGAGAAGACGGTTCTGACGTTGTGTCTAGCAAATACGGAAATAATTTTAGCTTAGTATTAAACGGCAAATAGTGTTGGTCCCTATCAAACACTGACACATGTTGTGTAAAATAGATAAAAATCTTCCTGTTTTTAGTCAGTGAATTCACTGTGAATTCTGAAACTGTAACTATCGTCCGATGATCGGAGTTGTTTCCGCCTTATTACTACTTAAGATGTAGTGCCTGCAAATTATTTATAATAGTACTGGAATCCCACCCCCTGCCTAAATAAAGTTTGTAGGTCGCGAAACTATTCGTCATAGTATAATCAGCTATCAACACAGCTGTGTTATTTTTAGAAAAGGCATCTGCTGAAAGAGAAAATTCTTTATCAGCATGAATGACCCGATAATCAGATTAAATCTGGCAGCTCATATTTGCTTTATGAATGTGTAACCCAGTATCATTTTGTCCCAAATTAAAGTGCAAATATACAGTCAACAAGCCTTTGTAATGAACATCCCCATAGTCCCACTTTTTGAAAAATAGGGTCTGCAGGACATGTGTTTTCTTATTTCTATTCTAAAACAAGGATTGTGGGTACTCGTTAGAACCTTCCATTGACGCAGTTCTAATGAGCACCTACAATTGATGTTTGAAGCAGACATAAGAACATCACCAGAAAAACCCCGTGTTTGAGCTGTAAAAGAATGCGTCTAATGTGTATGATAGAAGCAGAAATACATGTGACAGTCCAGAATCATTTCTGCAGCTGTTTTGTCAAGGAGACATCTTAGTCGAAAATCAGATAATAATTTCAAATGTAATATTTTATCCGTTTCCATAACGAAAACACGCCTATAAAATTTTGACCCCCTTGAACCCCACTTTTATATAGTAAAACTTGGGTTTGCAGGGGTAAACCTTATTTTTCTTATTTCTGCTCTAAAATATAGATTGTGGGTACTCGTTAGAACCGCCTCGATGAGGCGGTTCTAACGAGTGCCCACAATCTATATTTTGAGCAGAAATAAGAAAAATATCACAATTTTTCATCATAAAATTTTCATATTTTCGGCGATAAAGGTGGCAATGTATCTGTATAGGCGTGTTTGCGTAATGAAACGCTATAATACGTAGTGTTTCTTCACAAACAACCGGCCCCGATAGCTCAGTTGGTAGAGTGTCCGCTCCGGGGAACGGGAGGTCACGGGTTCGATCCCGGGCCGCGACATACCAAAGTCGTTAAAAATGGTACTAGCCGCTCCTCGCTGGGCACTCAGATTTACGGGGTAGAGCTAGGACTGGTCGACTCAGTGTCAGGATAATGTGACTGGGTGTGGTATCATGTAATGTGTCTGGGACATGATACTTCAGTGAGGCAGCACTATAAAAGTGAGCATTGAGCTCCCTGTCGCAACCAGACACCGTCGTGATATGACTGAAAAATTGTTGAAAGCGACGTTAAACCCGAATTCACACACACACACAATTCTTCACAAACAAATGTTGAACACTGGCAAATAGTGTAGATCCAGATCAGATACCCTGTTAGTCACCGACTTTGTGGCTTCTCAAGCCTTTGATTAGTTTCTAGCTGTTATTAATGTAACGAATTTGTGAATAGCTATATTTGTGAGCCGTGTCGCGGAGAAGGATATTAAATCGAGTTTTTCTTATTTGTTTCTTGTATTTGGCGAGTGACCGGGAAGCGCAAAGTCGCGCTCTGTTCAATTGCCTCTTACCTGTGCTAATATAGTGAGCACGAATTTGATGAGTCTTATACTCAGTTGTAGTGAGCATTAATTGATTTCTTAAGTGCTCAGTAAGGAAGCATAAATTTTGAGTATCCTTGTTCCAGTTGCTGATATCTTATTGCACAGTCAAGTTGAGTTGTGCTGCGCGGTTATTTGTCGCATGCACTGATTAGCCTGTTTGTCTACTCGGCGCATGCACAATAACGGTATATGCATGAACATATACAGACTTCTACGGGGCAGGGATCATGATGTAGTGTATACGTTTTAGTTGATTATCGTCATTAGCAGGCATATAATGTCGAGATGACGTGTAGTGACCTGCTGCTCCCTGGTCTATAGGAGCAGGTATTGGTACGATCAGTCATAGAGAAGAAGTGCCCCGCAGAGGCGGGCAATCCCATAATGCTGACCGTCCAGACCAGTCGACTGGCGGATCGTATTCTACTGGAATAGGATATATTCCAAATATACAGAGATTAAATAAAACAGAAGTGAAGGCAATGATCAGGAATTGAAATCCTAAGATTTGCGATAAAAAGAAAGTGATTCTTCATGTGAAACCCGGGTGCACCAGCGCGTCGACGTAGTCCACCCCAAGTGGACTTATATTTTTTTGTTTAAAAAAAAAAGCCGGCGAGAGTTCTTTTTTGTTGTTTTATTTTCCACGTCACCGTCCCGAGCACAAAACGCAGTTTTGTTGCACTGATGTGTTTGGAGGCCTTCATGCGGACTGAACAAATTATTTGTCTTAATCTCGACGGAAGTAAGGGCGAGGATTGTGGACACGTAAAATCGATTTAAGCCCCCCCCCCACCCCCCCACCCCCAGTGGAATTCGTTTCATTCGTTTCAGCTGACCGTTCCAAGGCGGTTCTTCTGTCGCGGTTTATTTTTGTTATGGTTTGTATTCGGGTGTTTGTGTCGCTTATAGTGTTTTATTTTGGATAGCCTTTTGGCCATTTTGTGGGAAAGTAACTGTCCTTTTGGCTTTCCGCTGTTGGTATTTCCGTTGGGGTATGTTGCTTCATGTTTGTTTTTCTTTCCCTTTGGTGTCTCTGATGGGAGCTGTGGGTTAATTGTATCGATTCCTGATCATTGCCTCTACTTCTATTTTGCATTCGGGGCGTGCGCCGTGAAATGATTCAGTGTTGGTATTGTTGTATATATTGTTTTGTTTGATTTGAGGTTTAACGTCCCCGTCAACACTGTAAAGGTCATTTTGGAGACGTTGCTTCCAATTTTGTGGGACTTTTACCCGACATTGAGATGAAATGACATCTCAAGCCCTGTCGCCCAATGAAACCAATAGGGTTTATTAGCATGGACGGTCCGCCACGCACCGCGGTTCCTGAACAGGCTTAGATCCTCTAAACGGTTTACCAGTACTAGTGTGCGGGCCGGATTCAGCTCTGCGTGGAAGCATCATGCAGCCCATATATTTCTTCAAGCTCCTAAGGGCGTGGGCTTATTGTTGTATATAGTTATTGTTAATAATTTATGTCTTGTATATAACATCTTCCCCCACAGTTGCCCGTTCACCTGTCAGAGATCACCCTCGGTCGCCTTGTCAGCATGTGGGTTTGAGGGACGCCGTAAGACCACAACATGTAACATACTCATTCAATTCAAAAACTGCAGATCCATCTGATCTGGATCTACACTGTTTGCAAAGGTAGGTGTTGTCATGTTCTGCAGGAACAAATTTCTGACCCTCACTTTTTGACTGCGACCCAGTGCAATAATCATCACCTGTTTCAGACCCAAGCTTTATGAAAGGTCTGAGCCATAAAACATTAGTGTGTAAACTATCTAGGATGTACAAAATCATAGCCTCTTTAAAACACTGTTCATTACATCATGACTTTGGATATATTAGGGTTTAAAGAGTGTTTAGATCCTAAAAATGTATATAAGAAAAGAAAAATAACCTTTTAAGGATCTTATTTCTGTATTATCTATATATACATTTTTCTCTGGAATTAACATGACATTTTTCACGAAGACCGAATTAGGACTTCGAAGATCGAGAACGGAGTTTACACGCTGGGATGTTCTCAACGTTACCTTTAACTATAAGTTATCTGTAATAATAGGCGTATCTAGCAAAACGAAGAAAGCAGTGTATTTTGCCCAAACTGACAGTTTTGAATTCACATGAGACGAAGTCTCCAGATACTTGCCTATGGCACAGTCTCCAGAGAACTGACCAGAGGCAAAGTTTCTACTGGACTCAACTTAAGCCTCACCAACTAGTCCTGGGGTGAATATCCAGACTCATCTCCAGGGAACTGACAAAAAGCGGATACTGCAGGGAAGTATTATGAGGCGTAGTCCGCGGGGGAAATCACCTCAGGCGAAGTCTCTAGGGAACTCCATTAAGAAAACACGCCTATTTAAATAAACTGCAAATGTTACCGCCGAATTTTTTTTTTTTTTTTTCAGATGAAAAATTGTTTAATTTTCTTATTTCTGCTCAAAATATAGATTGTGGCTACACGTTAGAACCGCCCCGTTGAGGCGGTTCTAACCAGTGGGCTATAGATTGTGGGTACACGTTAGAACCGCCTCGTTGAGGCGGTTCTAACGAGTGCCCACAACCTATATTTTAGCGCAGAAATAAGAAAATTAAGGTTTACTCCTGTAAACCCCAGTTTTACTTTATAAAAGTGGGGTTCAATGGGTTCAAATTTATATAGGCGTGTTTTCGTGATGTCACATGAGCGAGGTCTCCGTGGAACTTTTGTTTAAATTTAGAATTAATGTCCCCGTTAACTCTATTTCATTCATTTTGAGATTTAACTTCCTTCCTTTTTTATTTTTTTGTTTGGAACTTTTATCCGACATTGAAATGAAATGACATCTCAAGTCCTGTCGTAGGGCTTATATGCATTGAGCGGTCCAACACCACTTTGTCTGCAGAAGCTGTGTGATAAGCGGTTTACCAGTATACATGTGCGTCAGTTTCACGTCTGCGCGGAAGCACCATGCAGCCGAATCTATTTCCGACGGGCGAGACCTATATTCTCCAGGGAACTCACATAGGTGAAGTCTCGGTGTAAGACGAATGTATCTCCGGAACACGCATATGCAAGGTCTGAATGCAATGTACACAAGACATTTATTTATCTATTTTTTTTATTTTACGTCCCTTTCAAGATCATTTCACACATTTCGAGCCGATCGTTTAAGTTTAAAGAAAACCGAAGTACCCGGGGGGGGGGGACAATCTGACCTTCCGTTAGCGTCAGACATTTGACCTTAGCGAGGTTCGAATCAACAGCGGTGAGAGGCCTAATGATAAAACTGACAGCAAGTAAAACCTACAGGCATCTTATCTAGGACGAAGTATGAGCGAGGTATGTATAGGGTAATTTCATTTTGCGGGGTCTCCTGAAAAAGTAGCATCAGCATCGGAAGTTGCGTGAAAGGAAGTTTCCTTGGAATTCACCTAAGTAGAATCTCAAGGTGACTCATCTTGTTACGAGCCAGGAGAGCCCCCAATTTCTGTTAGGAGCCAGGTGTAGCAGAAAGATGAAGCAAACAAGCCTTTTCGAAAAAAGAAAAAACAACATTTATTTACAAACTATTTTTAACCTGTTGAAGTAAGAAAAATAAATGTATTTAGCTCTGTTATGAAATACCATTGCCTTGACCCTACATAATGCACAGTCCTAAATGAAAATCAATACAAGTACCCTTAAACAATCAAACACAGAATTCAGAAGTAAATTTTCTGAAAAACCCAAACTGACCCAAAGAAAAAAAAATCCAGCTCTTTTTATACACTTGCAGAATTTTGTGGAACATTCCAGAGGGCTGTGGAACAAGATTAGGTAATATTCTAAAAAATAATGTAAACCCGAAAATTCTGCATGATGCCATAGTCTTTCCTCTTGTCAAAAAGTTATTTTCCAACTGAAATTAGTCCGTGACTCATTTTTCAGATTGTTCTTTAATAAGTAGGTAATTTATCACTTGAATTCGCCGGGGAACTTAAAAGAGGCAGAATCTGAAGAGAACTCGCCTGAACGTTTTACAATGGAACTCACCTGATGCAAAAACAAACAAAAATGAACCTGGGTCTCTTTGACCTATTTTTCGTTTCAGTTATGCTGAATATAAAAGAGAGAGAGAAAAAAATAGAAAGAATGGAATGGAGTTTTGTTTGTTTGTCAACACTATAAAGGCCACTTTGGAGACGTTGATTCCAATTTTGTCGGATTTATACCCGACATTGAGATGAAATGACATCTCAAGCCCTGCCACCCAATTGAACCAATAGGGTTATAGGCATCACCGGTCCGACTCGCACCTCTTTTCCTGGGCAGGCTTAGAACCTCTTAGCAGTTTACCAGTACCAATGTGCGGTCGATTTCAGCGTTGCGTGGAAGCATTATGTAGCCCAATCCATTTCTTCAAGCCCCGATGGGCGGGGCCAAAATGGAATGAAGCAATCGAATGTATACATGTTTTACACGGCGGTGGAAAACCCATTTTCTATCGTGCAATAAACCAGTGTATCATAATTGCAACAAAATTTCATTATCATTTGCTGTGTTTTACTAAAATTCTTCGGTCGCCGGCTGACTTTGATCCACTATGAAAGGAAGCATATTCTCTCCTATATGATTACGATAATAGAAAACAAACAGCAAATACAAGCCACAGTAAAAGTGCTGACAGCGAAGATTCTGAACATATTATGATGATTAGTATACTGATCTTTCATCTTGTCGACCGGACAGGTCATCATTACGAAATACACGTATGCAAATGTAGCGTAAATTTTAACACCCAAAACTCGAACGTGTTCAGATGCAAAGTTTCAATGTTTTCCCTATTTTGGCGCAAAACACAAACTGTGAGTACTTTTTTAAACCGCCTCGATTAAGCGGTTCTCACGTGTACCTTTAGCAGAAAAAAATAAAAACAAGGTTTACTCACGTAAACCCCCAGTTTATATTTTCTTGTTACCTGGGATCATTTATTTCATTGCTGAGTTTTGAACATATTGGAGGGTCACTGAGGACACTTGTTTGTAGGGGTTAGGCCTAAACAATATCCCTTAAGATGCCATTCACAAGTGTCGTATGCTCTGTCGTGTGCTGGTTACTTGTCAGGTTGACGATCGGCTCTTTATTAAGAAAATAATCTTGAACGGGCCGTAGAAATAATAAAATAAAAAAAAAATCGTCAGTGACTTTTATTCAGCTGCATACGCATTTTAGATGTTGTAACAAATAATGTTGAGATGATCCCAGCTGATAAAGTCCATTTCCATCTCCTACGTCCTTTCTCCGTCCTAGTGAAAAATGTCTAGTTGTAAAGAGGTTGAGGTGTATCTTCAGTGAGGTATTTACACTAAATATTCGGATACTAAAGATTCAAGAAAATAAATGAGACAGCTCCCAAAGGAGCAGTCTGATCAGGGTTTCCACTGTTGCCACTGCAAAAGTTTGTGGTTGAAAATATAATGAGATATTTATGACACTAATGGCCTTATTAAAATATTAAAACGTTTTGTTTGTTTGATTGATATGAGGTTTATCGTCCCCGACAACACTTTGTAGATCATTTTGGAGACGTTGCTTTTTTTTTTTTTTTTTTTATGGTTTGGGTTTTACGGCCCTTTCAAGATTATTTCACTCATATCGAGCCGATCGTTAATCATAGGTGGGCGAAAACCGGAGTACCCAGAGAAAAACCACCTGACCTTCCGTTGCAGAACTTGGCGTCTCACACGTGACCCGAGCGAGGCTCGAACCCACGGCGGTGAGAGACCTAATGACTAAGAGTCAGCGCTCTTATCCATTAGGCCACGGAGGCCCGTATGAGACGTTGCTTTCAAATTTGTGGAAGTTTTACCCGACATTGAGATGAAATGACATCTCAAGCCCTGCCGCCTTATTAATCAGTGTCCGAATATGTAGGGTAAATAGTGATCAGTATCTACACTATTTGCCCGTATGCAAAGACATGCAGAGACGGCATTTTAAGATGTAGTTTTTCTTGGCATCTTAGAGGTTAATTAAACCTGGAAACCGTAACTGATACCTGTAATACTATTCAATGTATTGGTCACTCAAAGGTTAAGCAGTACAGAAAACAATTATGCTTGATTGATTGATTGATTGACTGAGGTTAAACGTCCCCGTCCAAACTATATAGTCAATTTGGAGACGTTGCTTCTAATTTGGGGGACTTTTACCCGGCATTGACATGAAATGACATCTCAAGCCCTGCCTCTCTATGAAATCAAAATGTTTTATAACACAAAACAGTTTTAGATAACTGGGGTTTACAGGGGTCTAGATAATTTTTGCGTCCCCGCCCATCGGGGCTTGAAGAAATTGATGGACTGCGTGATGCTTCGACTCAGAGCTGAAACCCACCATACACGAGTACTGGTAAACCGCTAAGAGAATCTATGCCTGCCCAGGAAAAGCGGTGTGAGTCGGGCCGTCCATGCGTATTAGTCCTGTTGCTTTCATTGAACGACAGGCTTGAGATGTCATTTCATCTCAAAGTCGGGTAGAAGACCGTCATAATTGAAAGCAACGTCTCCAAAATGACCTATTCAGTGTTCAAATCAAACAAACAAAAGCAAACAATATTTTGCTTATTTTTGCCCCCAAAACATAGCTTATATATACTCGCTAGAATGGTCTCAATGAGACGGTTCTAACGCGCACCCACATCCTATATGTTTTGAGAGCGAAAGCACTATGTCGCACGAATATGTTATTATAATATTTTCCACGCGGACTTCGCATCTGTTTCCGTTGTGTAGTGGTTATCACATCCGCTTAACACGCGGAAGGTCCTGAGTTCAATCCTCAGCGGAAACATAATTTTCTTCTCCTTTTCTTTTTCATTTCTCTTTCTTTTGTGTTAAGTGATGTAACTACATCATTCAGCCTGTTAACTAAATGGGACATTGACAAAATCAGACGCTGTAGAACATGTGTTTTATTAGGGTCTACACCGTTTATATAAAGTCAAGGAAAACGAAAGTACAGGATCAGAACTTTTTTCAAACAATCAACCAACCAGGAATAGCGCATCACGTAAACATGCCCGTGAAATGAACACCCTACTTAACCCGACTTATATAGTGAAAACTGGGGTTTACTTTACTTACTTCAGCTCTAAAATATAGGTTGTTGGTACTCGTTAGAACCGCCTCCGCGAGGCGGTTCTAACGAGCACACAAACCTACGTTTGCAGTATAAATAAGAAAAATATCACGAAAAGAAGCCATTTTGGAGATGTGCAAAAATGCACTTTGTCGTACGGGTGTGTTGTCGTAATGGTAGGGCTTGAGATGTCATTTCTTTCTTTCTTTCTTTCTACTGGTACTGCGTCGGTCACATTTGACCATTACCGCAGGTGTACTGTAACGGATATGGATAAAATACCACTTCTACAGCCTTGCTGTAGGAGGCCGGCTCTTTTAGCGACGCGGGTAGAGTGGTTGGCTTATTCACGAAGTTAAGCAACGGAGATTGCGGTTAGTACCTGGATGGGTGACCGCGTTGCTTGACTTCGTGGACGACCCGGTACACGCTACATTGGTGGCAGCGGTGTGGATGGAAACAGTGCCGCTGGTTTGTTACATAGACTCCGCCCTCGGGTTTAGACTTGTGAGGCATGTGTGACTTCGGGACGAAGTCAAGAGATGAGGGGGAGAAATGTAACGGTTATGGATAAATACCACTTCTACAGCCTTGCTGTAGATGCCGGCTCTTTTAGCGACGCGGGTAGAGTGGTTGGCTTATTCACGAAGTTAAGCAACGGAGATTGCGGTTAGTACCTGGATGGGTGACCGCGTTGCTTGACTTCGTGGACGACCCGGTACACGCTACAGTACATTACATACACTCCGGGTGTTGCAGGATGAAAGCCTACACAGTAATCATGTAATTACGATAGGTACCTTTAACCTGCACAGGGGATGGTTCTCCCTGCACAGGGGGCCTCCAGTTAGCGTCCCGATCCGAAGGATGATGCACTTTATGACATTCCTACTCAGTGCCGGGTAAATTTCCCACAAGCAACGTCTCCAAAATGGTCTAATCACGCGCGCGCGCGCGCACACACACACACACACACACACGCACACACACACACGTTTACTGTATGTTTGACAGTATTAAAAATTCAATCGTCCGCCACAAAGGCGTTGTGGATCTTCTAACAGACGGACGAACGGACGCCAACATGTTCATCGGCCGAGAATCGAACCGCCCGCGTTGCAGGTGAGCATTCTACCACTGAACCCTGATGCTGTCAACAACAGGATTCGTATGGTGACGGAAATTGGGGCGGGGGTTGCGGCCGCATAGGATCGGCTACGGCCCCTCGGTGGGGGCCAAAATCACATGCACATCGGTAAACCATGAAGAAACTGCCAGCGACGTTTAAAGGTGCATTATTGAGCTGTCGGAAAAAAAGTGCTTAATTTTTTTTTTACATATATCGGGTATTTTTTGTTTAAATAATACAAATGAATGAGTTTTATGTAATATTGCGAACAATTATGATCACAGGTTAAGTTTTATGAGACGGTTTTCCTAACTATGCTACGAACACAGTTAGTCTATTTTTAATTTCGCGACAAAACTACAACGCGCGTGAATAATGACGTCATGCGGTAAATACCTAGAAAGGTATGCAGGGGTCATCTCAACATCGCTACACACAATTGTTGTGACTGAAATCGTAGATCGTAGTATAGTGAAATTCTTTTAAACTTTTTATGGCGTACACGTTCCCCCAGTGCTCTCTCTCTCTCTCTCTCTCTCTCTCTCTCTTCTCTCTCTCTCTCTCTCTCTCTCTCTCTCTCTCTCTCTCTCTCTGAAAGTGCTATGGCCAACATGTTGCTAAGTTTTTTTTCTCTCACTCATTATGGGCTACATGTTGAAACAGGGGGGTCAACATCGGGCAGACAGCGATACGACGTCGCCATGTCGTATCGCTCTCGGTCAGACGCACCGTTCAGGCGATTTACTCTCTCTCTCTCTCTCTCTCTCTCTCTCTCTCTCTTCTCTCTCTCTCTCTCTCTCTCTCTCTCTCTCTCTCTCTCTCTCTCTCTCTCTCTCTCTCTCTCTCTCTGT
>OY757017.1:140080952-140199823 GCA_963580285.1 Lucinisca nassula | reverse complement strand
AACCAGTGCTTCAGCTGAAGTGCGCGACCCGCCGGATGCTTTTAGCGTTATGAGCGTTACCATATATGGGTATGGCGGCCATTTTGGTCATGTGACCTAGACCTAAAACGGTTCCCCCAATAAATGCGCCTTATCGTAAGGAGCAAAAATATATCTTATACTTTAGTACTGTATTCTGAATCGTTTGCAGGACAAAATGCATTCTCACTTTTCCAATACCAAAGGATATGTGTCAAAGTTTGACCTAGGCACAAAGAAGGTCAAGGTCAACCCAGGGTCACCATTTTAGCAATTAATGATGGGCCTACGTCCCAGATGCTATTTATCAAGTTTCGTGGAAATCTGCCCAGTGGTTCTGGAGAAGACTATTTTTGAAGGGTTTTTACCATATATGGCTTGGCGGCCATTTTGGTCATGTGACCTGGACCCCATGAGCAAATTTTTGTTTCCCCCATCCCATAGAGGCTCCATATGAAATTTGACTTCAATCGGTCCAATGATTTCCGCGGAGAAGCAGTTCGAAAATTTTCACATTTTTCGCCTCGGCGAGGCTATACTAAATGGAATGTAATATAACGCAAGTTCATTATTTAGGTCTCATTAATATCCATCAGTAAGCCAAAAATTGTTTAAATATTCCAAGCGGTTAAGTCACTATCACAAATTTTCACAAACGGGTTACGGACGGACAGACAGACAGACCATATATGGCTTGGCGGCCATTTTGGTCATGTGACCTGGACCTCATGAGCAAATTTTGGTTTCCCCCATCCCATAGAGGCTCCATATGAAATTTGACTTCAATCGGCCCCACGGTTTCCGAGGAGAAGCAGTTCGAAAATTTTCACATTTTTCGCCTCGGCGAGGCTATACTATATCGAATGTAATATAACGCAAGTTCATTATTTAGATCTCATTAATATCTATCAGTATGCCAAAAATTGTTTAAATATTCCAAGCGGTTAAGTCACTTTCACCAAATTTCACAAACGGGTTACGGACGGACAGACAGACAGACAGACTGACAGAATGACACGGTGATTTTAAGGCACTCTTAGAAAATCAACCGACTTCAGTCGGTCGCTTTTTCTACGGGTCGTGCAATTTATGTCATGTATATAACATCTTTCCCCACAGTTGCCCGTTCACCTGTCAGAGATCACCCTCAATAGTCTTGTCAGCATGTGGGTTTGTGGGACGCCGTAAAACCACATCATGTAATATACTCATTCAATTCACAAACTGCAGATCCATCTGATCTGGATCTACACAGTTTGCAAAGGTAGGTGTTGTCATGTTCTGCAGGAACAAATTATCTGACCCTCCATTTTTCTGACTGCGACCCAGTGCAATAATCATCACCTGTTTCAGACCCAAGCTTAATGAAAGGTCTGCGCCACAAAACATTAGTATGTTAACTATCTAGGATGTACAAAATTATAGCCTCTTTATAACGCTGTTCATTACATCATGACTTTGGATATATTAGGGTTTAAAGAGTGTTTTAGGTCCCAAAAATGTATATATTAAAAAGAAAAATAAACTTTTATGGATCTTATTTCTGTATTTTACATATTTCTCTGGAAATAGCATGGCTGTTTAACTCACATAGTTTCTTCTTTCGATCCTAACAGTTGTAAAGAGGCTGAGGTGTATCTTCAGTGCGGTATTTACCCTAAATATTCGGATACTAAAGATTCAAGAAAATAAATGAGACAGCCCCCAAAGGAGCAGTCTGATAAGGGTTTACACTGTTTGCCACTGCAAAAGTTTGTGGTTGAAAATATAATGAGATATTTATGACACTAATGGCCTTATTAAAACGTTTTGTTTGTTTGATTGATATGAGGTTTATCGTCCCCGTTAACACTTTGTAGATCATTTTGGAGACGTTGCTTCCAATTTTGTGGAACTTTTACCCGACATTGAGATGAAATGACATCTCAAGCCATGTCGCCTTATTAATCAGTGTCCGAATATGAATATGTAGGGTAAATAGTGATCAGTATCCACACTATTTTGCCTGTATGCAAAGACATGCAATGACGACATTTTAAGATGTAGTTTTTCTTGGCATCTTAGAGGTTAATTAAACCTGGAAACCGTAACTGATACCTGTAATACTATTCAATGTATTGGTCACTCAAAGGTTAAGCAGTACAGAAAACAATTATGATTGATTGATTGATTGATTGACTGAGGTTTAACGTCCGCGTCAACACTATATAGTCAATTTGGAGACGTTGCTTCTAATTTTGTGGGATTTTTCCCCGGCATTGACATGAAATGACATCCCAAGCCCTGCCTCTCTATGAAATCAAAATGGTTTATAACACAAAACAGTTTTAGATAATTGGGGTTTACAGGGGTCTAGATAATTTTGGCGCCCCCGCCGATCGGGGCTTAAAGAAATAGATGGACTGCATGATGCTTCCACTCAGAGCTGAAACCCACCATACACGAGTACTGGTAAACCGCTAAGAGGATCTAAGCCTGCCCAGGAAAAGCGGTGCGAGTCGGGCCGTCCATGCGTATTAGTCCTATTGCTTTCATTGGACGACAGGGCTTGAGATGTCATTTCATCTCAAAGTCGGGTAGAAGACCCACATAATTGAAAGCAATGTCGCCAAAATGACCTATACAGTGTTGACGGGGACGTTAAATCTCAAATCAAACAAACAAACAAAATCAAACACTATTTTACTTATTTTTGCCCCAGAACATAGCTTGTATTTAATCCATGTTGAACTTTTTCCTTCATTCGCCGGAAATTACCGAGATGAATATCGATTTCCGTAGGAAATCGGCAGTTAAAGTTACCTGTATATTTTGAAGGTTTTTATATTAAAATTATGAAGGAAAAAAATCTTAACTCCTCGTATCTTATTTATCCTTAACACTAGAAAAAAGTCACTGTTATCCTCATGTAAGAAAATTATTCAGTTTTTATTTGGTGCATTTCAAAGTGATGAATAATTAATTCTTATTGCTTCCATCTGCAATTTAATGTCATGCCTATATGCTCCATAGACGGCAATGTATTTTTGAAAATAACGTTCAGATTTCCATGTTTGGTTGCCAATATTAAATATAAATGATTTGTTTGGAATTAAGTCACTGTTATATACTGTTAGACTGTTGTTCAAAGTTTACGATGATATAAAGTTTATTTATACTGAAAAATGATAAACTGCTTCCCCGAGAGCTTAAAAATCGTTTATAAGCTGTTTTTCAGTACTGCAGTTCATGATGCGAAAATCGCTAAGTCCACATTATATGTATCAGAAATCGTATCAAACCTGTAAAGCTTTTTTGTATTAATTTTGAATATTACTAGTAATTAACAACATGCGGATAATATACTTGATACAGTGGTTATATTTCTCGGATTTCTTTATTATATTTTGTCTCAGTTTTGTTACATTTATTTTTTCATTCATTATGAATGGGCGGCAAATATGTCAAAAGGACAAAAATTGTCGAAATCATTAACTGTGAAATGGCGATTAAATGGCGATTAAAACCACCATGAAAAGTAAATTGGCAGTCTGAAGCCAGTGATTGATTTTGTTTGTTTGTATTGGGTTTTTTTTTTTTGTTTGTTTGATTTGAGGTTTAACGTCCCCGTCAACACTGTAAAGGTCATTTTGGAGACGTTGCTTCCAATTTTGTGGGACTTTTACCCGACATTGAGATGAAATGACATCTCAAGCCCTGTCGCCCAATGAAACCAGTAGGGTGTATTAGCATGGACGGTCCGCCTCGCACCGCGGTTCCTGGACAGGCTTAGATCCTCTAAGCGGTTTACCACTACTAGTGTGCGGGCCGGATTCAGCTCTGCGTGGAAGCATCGTGCAGCCCATATATTTCTTCAAGCCCCTGTAGGCGGGGGCCGGTATTGGAGTTTAACGGCCCAGTCAACACTATTTAGGTCGGTTTTGAGCCGGTCAGTTTACCTGTCCACACTTTTCCTGAGCAAGCTTATCCGTAAGCGGTTAACCAGTACAGTGCACATTCGCCTCATCGAGGGGGTTCAAACGAGCACCAACAATCTATGTTTTGTGCAGAACAAAACACTGTTTGCTATTCTGTTAATTTCTGTTAATGAGTTTCAACTCTGCCTGTCCGCACAGTTACTTTTCAAACAGTGTAGAACATGGTGCGACTGCTCAGGATGAGCCGTCTTTTCTCCAGATCTACACTGTTTGCCATTCTGTTGATGACTTTGACTAAACCACCGTCAATAAAAATGGAATTGTCTAAATTCACATTACGAAATCACGCCTATACTGACAAATATTACCACAAAAAAAAAGAAAATGTTTAGATATAAAATTCTGCTATTTTTAATACTTCCGTTCCAAAAATAAATTATAGGAACTCGTCAGAGCTGCCTCGGTGAGGCAGTTCTAACGAGTATCCACAATCTTTGTTTTGATCAAAAATAAGAAAAAAAAATAATGTATACTACTGTAAACCCCAGTTTTACTGTATAAAACTTATTTATCTTCACTGCAGCTGATTTGAGGTTTTAGTGTAATAGTCAAATAAATAATGTATACCCCTAAAAACCCCAGTTGTACTATATAAAATTGGGGTACACCTGGGGCAGAATTATATAGGTATGTTATCGTGATGACGAAGTTAACAAACGTGCTTTAATTTAACAATGAGTTGGCGCGTGCCAGTCGTCCCCCACTATGTGTTAATCTTTCAGGTGTCAATCATGTGTAATCCTTAAAGTGCCAATCATAATATTGAAGATAACAATTTGATTAATTAAAATAAATAAATAAATAGATAAATAAAGTAACAGTCTCATCATTGTTTACTTTTTGTGATTGATTTGAAAGACAATTTTTGTGGTGTCTTGATTTATGTACAGTTTTATTAACTCTTACAGTGTAAATCATAACTGGTGCAGATGACATTTTCCAGGTTTTGAGTTGATTAACTTCGAAAACACGTATATTAAAAAATATTGAAAATTTTACCACCAAAAAATGAAAGTAGTCAGATAAAAAACAAAAACAAAAAAAAAACAATTGCTACTTTTCGTTTTTCTTCTCGAAACATAAATTGATGGAATCGTTAGTTCCACCTCAGCGAGGCGGTTCTTACGACAAACAACAATACATGTTTTAGCAGAAATAAGAAAAATAATGATCCATATTTTACTACATAAAAGTGGGTAATATGGGGTGTTTTGAGATGTGATCATAAAACTATTGCAGCTCATTCACATATTAATTGCATGCCTCATTTTATTAAATAAATAAATATGCCGTATCTGTAATCACCTTCTGTGACCGACTTTGAAGGCACTTTTTATATCTTTCTTGAATTCTTAAAGTGTCAACCATAGCTCGACAAAAAACATTTTTCGAAAATGTGTTAAAATTAATTAGGACAAACATTACAGCCGATTCATAAATAGGCTTATCTGTGTTTACACATTATGTAACTTTTTTCTTTCAATTATTCAGGGAATATCTTATACAATATACTGTATATTGGTGTAGTGTTAACTCTTAAGGTGTCAATCATGACTTGGGAAGACAACATTTTTCAAAATGTGTTTACCTATAAGTTACTTTTTATGGCGTCCTTTTAATTATTCAGGAAATATCTTATACAATATACTGTATATCGGTGTAATGTTAACTCTTAAGGTGTCAATTATGACTTCGGCAGACCATCACGAAAATTTGACCCCCTATAACCCCACTTTCATATAGTAAAACTTGGGTTTGCAGGGGTATACATTATTTTTCTTATTTCTTCTTAAAAACAAAGATTGTGGGTACTCGTTAGAACCGCCTCACCGAGGCGGTTCTAACGAGTATCCACAATCTATGCCTTGAGCAGAAATAAGAAAAATACCATTTTTTTTTCATCTGAAAATTTTCTTTTTTTGGTGGTAAAATTTACAATGTATATGTATAGGCGTGTTTTCGTCATGGAACAAAATTGGTTTTAATGTAAGAACTTTCTCGTCTGAGTTCATCTCCGCTCCCGCCCATAGGGGCTTGGAGAAATATATGGGCTGCATGATGCTTCCACGCAGAGCTGAATCCGGCCCGCACAATAGTACTGGTAAACCGCTTAGAGGATCTAAGCCTGCATGTCCAGGAACCGCGGTGCGAGGCTGATGCTAATAAACCCTATTGGTTTCATTTGGCGACAGGGCTTGAGATGTCATTTCATCTCAATGTCGGGTAAAAGTCCCACAAAATTGTAAGCAACGTCTCCAAAATGACCTTTACCGTGTTGAAGGGGACGTTAAACCTCAAATCAAACAAACAAACAAAATTTTAGTTCATCTTGATCGAGTCTTATAGGCGTGTGTTCGTGATTGGCTAACAATATTTATCATGGCGTTATTCATTTAAATAAATAGATAAAATAAATGCATAAAAAGATCGGAGTCAAGAGATTTCACGTATCATATTTGACCTTAATCCTTGTTTAAAATCACCGGACAAGAGACTGACAAGAGATATTGACCCAATATCCTACATGTCAAAAAAATAAAAATAAATAATAATAAAAAAAAACCACTACTACTACTACTAATAATAATAATATTGATAATTATATTTATTATTATTATTATTATTATTATTATTATTATTATTATTATTAAGCAATTCTACATAATGTAGCTCTTCAATATGTTAAATATGTTCGTTCATACTCGATGGCTCGAAATAAAAAGGCATGGTTGTTACTTCAAGAAGTTCTTTTTCACATTTAGATAGCCTTAATTTGAGCACTACTTAAGCGCTCCTTTGAATACCTACAGGTAGACCATAGTGTCTTATCTGCAGAAATATGATTAATGATTCCCTGAGGTCAGCGACTAGAGAAAAAATATTGGCTATTCTGTACCTTGATCCCAGTGGTGTACAGGGAGATAACTCGAATATCTCGCTCAAATAGGTTTTAACGGAAATTCACGACTTATTCCGATCGCCGCCTATGAAGGAAAAAGTTCGGTATGCGCTAGAATGGTCTCAATGAAACGGTTCTAACGAGCACCCACATCCTATTTGTTTTGAGATATCGAAAGCACTATGTCGCACGGATATGTTATCATAATATTTTCCACACGAAATTAGCATCGGTTTCCGTGGTGTAGTGGTTATCACATCCGCTTAACACGCGTAATGTCCTAAGTTCAATCCTCAGCGGAAACATAGTTTTCTTCTTCCTTACTTTTTTTTGTTCATTTCTCTTTCTTTTGTGTTAAGTGGTGTAAATACATCATTCAGCCTGTTAACTAAATGGGAAATTAACAAAATCAGACGCTGTAGAACATGTGTTTTATTATGGTCTACACCGTTTATATGAAGTCCAGGAAAACGAAAGAACAGGTTCAGGACTTTTTTCAAACAATCAACCAACCAGGAATAGCGAGTCGGGCCTTTGGACGCATCACGTGAAAATGCCCGTGAAATGAACACTCTACTTAACCCAACTTTATATAGAGAAAACTGGGGTTTACTTTACTTACTTATGCTCCAAAATATAGGTTGTGGGTACTCGTTAGAACCGCCTCTGCGAGGCGGTTCTAACGAGCACACACAACCTACGTTTGCAGTATAAATGAGAAAAATATCACGAAAAGTAGCCATTTTGGAGATGTGCAAAAATGCCCTTTGTCGTATGGGTG
Organism: Lucinisca nassula; assembly: GCA_963580285.1. NCBI lineage: Eukaryota > Metazoa > Mollusca > Bivalvia > Lucinida > Lucinidae > Lucinisca > Lucinisca nassula. The sequence continues at coordinate 140,192,148 of OY757017.1, read as the reverse complement.
TGTTGTCGTAACGGTAGGGCTTGAGAAGTCATTTCTTTCTTTCTTTCTTTCTACTGATACTGCGTCGGTCACATTTGACCATTACCGCAGGTGTACATTACATACACTCCGGGTGTTGCAGGATGGAAGCCTACACAGTAATAATGTAATTACGTTAGGTACATTTAACCTGCACAGGGGATGGTTCTCCCTGCACAGGGGGCCTCCAGTTAGCGTCCCGATCCGAAGGACGATGCACTTTATGACATTCCTACTCAGTGCCGGGTAAATTTCCCACAAGCAACGTCTCCAAAATGGTCTAAACACACACACACACGCGCGCACACACACACACACGCACTTACGCACGCACGCATACGCACACACACGTTTACTGTATGTTTGATAGTATTAAAAATTCAATCGTCCGCCGCAAAGGCGTTGTGGATATTCTAACAGACGGACGAACGGACGCCAACATGTTCATCGGCCGAGAATCAAACCGCCCGCGTTGCAGGTGAGCATTCTACCACTGAAACACCGTATGGTGACGGAGGCGGGGGTCGCGGCCGCATAGGATCTGCTTGGGCCCCTCGTCGGGGGGGGGGGGGGGGCAAAATCACTTGCACATCGGTAAACCATGAGGAAACTGCCAGCAACGTTTTTAAATTGATTGGTATAAAACTGTATGAGGACTTGCGCACACAAAGTACCCACAATCAAATTCCAAATGCCAAAGTCACAAAAGAGCAAATAGGGCAATAACTCCGCAAGATGAACCCCCAAGTATTTCCCCTTTATAATATTTTCGAGGATTTCAAACTGAAACTACAATGTATAGGCAGAAATGAATTTTAAATTGTTCAAAATTGAATTAAATATTTTTAAATTATTTAATGTCTGCTATTTGTTTGTGGGTTTCCTTTGGCTTAACATATATATACATATTGTTTTATTAATAATGAGAGAAAAGTTTAATGAAAATGAAATTTATAATAATACAGTTACCAGTCTATGGTATGACTTAATAGTGTTGATGGGTCGTTGAACCCTTATATAGGGCCTTGGTGGCTTCCTATACGCGCGTATTTATTAAGTGATAAATGGCAAATTGGTCACCAGTTTTAAAACTAAAACCATTCCACCTACTTAGACCCTACCACTTACGGGAGCTTTCCACTAAATGTTATCCATAGGCGACAATAGTAACCTTTTACCTGCTTCCACAAAAACTACACATACAAAACTTTTCAAACCTTACTTGTTTATAGAGCCGTCCTAGCCCAACAAGTTAATGAGAAAAAATCCACATGTTGATCTGCTCATTTACCATGTTTGTTTACCTACTAGAACGGAGTAAATACAAACCAACATTTTTAATGAAGGGGTGATCATATAAAATCAGCAAAAATTTCTTTGAGCTTGCAGATATATTTATATAACATACATAATTTTAGTCCCTTATACCTATCATTTTCTCACATTGAAAAAAAAACAAAAAAAAAAAACATGGGATATATATCCAATTGAAGCAACTCTGGTATTTAGAACGCAACTAAAAGCTCTGTCCAAAAGTGATAAAACCCGGTACCTTCCAGTATTTAGTGCAATGCTTCCTATACCAAACCCTTATTTTCTTTATGATGCATCAAAAGAATTGCAAAAAGAAATTGTTTAGGTCATATCTGATAATTTAGTCATGCATAATAAAAGTTCGGTCACAAAGAATCTTTCAAGTTTGCGAAAAAGTTATCGCTTTCAGATTCAACAATGGAAGCCGAACAAACCATAGTTTTTGAAAAGCGCAAAGTTTATCTCTTTCTGGAATGGAACCCAGACACCGGCTTGCATCAGTGGTTCTTCTCAAATGTCTTTGGAAAAATTCAATACTAAAATGCACAGAATTATGCCTAAATAGCCCCAATACTCATTGTATGGCTATTTTCACACCTACACCCCCTATTTAAAGTATAAAAATGGCATTTTGAGGATATTTTGAGGATAAAAATGCCAAGAAAGTGTATATAAATGCCTTAATGCCATGAGGAATAGCTGAATATATCTGTTCACATCCTTTTTCATGAATACAATAAAATAGAACTTATAACGGATGAGAAAACTTATCCGGATATTGCAGCGGGTTGTTTCGGAGAGACAATTTTGAAGTTTTGCTTTGGTCTGAGACATAGTCCTAGTGCCATGAAACCCTACTCTTATATTCCAGATGTAGTAGATTCTTTCTTGTGTTTGTGCAAATACAATTACTGCAAGTCTCCTTTCCAAACACATCAATAAAAACTAATTTACATTGCTTTAAAGTACACCCCCCGCACACACACACTCCCAAGAACATAGACCAGAGGCAAATGTTCATCAAATGCACCCAGTTAGACCTAAATTAGCACTACCATCACATTTTTACAGAATCTATGGCAAAATACAAATGTGTGGAAATAGTATGTAATGACTGAAAACAGTACAGCCACGACAGCGGTCCTACTTTTGTTATAGGGAGCATTCCACTAAATGTTTTCCATAGGCGACAATAGTAATCTTTTACCTGCTCCCAAAAAAACTACACATACAAAACTTTTCAAACATTGCATGTTTATAGAGCCATCCTAGCCCAACAAGTTAAGCGAAAAAATCCACATGTTGATCTGCTCCTTTTGAAATTACAGTCAACCATGCTTGTTTACCTACTAGAACGGAGTAAATACAAACCAACATTTTTAGAGGAGGGGTGACCGTATATAATCAGCAAAAATTTCTTTGAGCTTGCAGATATATTTATAAAACATGCATCATTTTAGTCCCTTATACCTGTCATTTTCTCACATTGAAAAGAAAAAAACATGGGATATATATCCAAGGGAAAAAAGTCTGGTATTTAGAACGCAACTAAAAGCTCGGTCCAAAAGTGATAAAACCCGGTACCTCCCAGTTAAGTGCAATGCTACCTTACACATTACTTACGCAAGATTTACGAGAAAACTGCATCTGAAAATGGTCATTATCCACATGGTTTTAAAAAAGCGTGAGGGGATGTTGTAAACGCCACGGTCCGTCCGTCACGCTATCTTCTCCTCAACCACTTGCCATTAGTTACATAGCTTCATTACATGATGGGGGAGTGCGAGCGCTGAGTTAAATTTGGGTGCGCCAGGGCCTTACCCACCGCCCTCCACTTTAGATCCCCACCCCTAATCCATATATGTTCTTGTTCATCATGATAAGACGTTTGCAGTGGCACTAACTTGGAGGTCCCCGTGGGTGCGCCGGGGCCATCCCTGCCCACCCCCTCCATTACATCTCAGAAACCGTTAAGAGCTCCACCCCTAAACCATATATATTCTTTCTCCTTATGATAAGACACATTTCGAGACACCAACTAGGGTGACCCCTGGGTTGCGCTTGGACCATGCCCCATCCCCTCCACTTCATAAAAGGACATTTATTTTAGAAACAATTCAGATACCCAACCCTTATCTACGACTACGCGCTCTAGTCTGTTTATGTCGTCTGCTACTTCTTCGCATACGGGCAAACAGTGTGGACCCAGATCCGGCTGTTCCTAGACAAGCCCATATTTAAGGCAGGCTGATCTAGGTCCACACTGTTGCAACAATGGCTTTTAAAATAACCGGTAGACGACAAAGCAGACGACATTTGTTGTGATTGGTATCTCATGGGTTAAATGTGAATGTACAGCCCATATTCGGGTCGATTGTTTCGACCCAAAGTTACAGTAACTGAATAAGTGCTGTTGTACACGTGAACAACACTGATTTGGGGATTTGGTTTTGGTTTGATTTGATGTTTAACGTCTCCGTCAACACTATAAAGGTCATTTTGGAGACGTTGCTTCACAATTTTGTGGGACTTTTACCCGACATTGAGATGAAATGGCATCTCAAGCCCTGTCGCCCAATGAAACCAATATGGTTTATAAGCATGGACGGTCCGACTCACACCGCTTTGCCTGGGCAGGCTTAGATTCTCTTAGCTGTTTACCAGTACTCGTGTGCGGGTCGGATTCAGCTCTGCGTGGAAGCATCATGCAGCCCATTTATTTCTTCAAGACCCAATGGGCGGGGGCCCTACTGATTTGGGGAAACCAATGTTATGGTTATTAATTGAAAAAAAAAAAAAACCAACAAAAAACGTCGCGACTATTTTTATCGATTTTACATGTATTTCAGAGCGTTGCATTTGGCAAAACCAGACGCAGCAAAATGCGGTGTCTTCCCAGTCGGCTGCTCATGGTCTACACTGTTTGCTTTAAATAATGGCATTTAAGGTATAAGTCTCAGTGAACATCAGTGCTGTTAATGTTAATGATATATTCTTGATTTATATTTTTTTCTATAATCGAAAACTGGTCGGTTTTGATGATTGTTTTGATTTTGGTTGGTACATGTACAGTCCTGATATTTCATTGTGGAATTGTCTCAAAATTAAAATTCAGTGTTTGAAATAGATGACGGTATGTCAATGTATGTTTGAAATAGATGGCATGTTCCAACATAGAGTGTCAATATACGATTGCAAATTATTCCTTTTGGTTCCTATGTACATGTATGTTACTGCGTAATATTAATTTAGCCTGCCTCTCGGAACAACATCAGTACCTTTAAGCCCGGTACAGATACTAATGCAAACAGTGTAGATCATAATGTGACGGCTCTGAGCCATCTTATCGGGATATATATTGATTACCATTCAGTTAGACGCCCCATTTAGTAGCATTGACGTACCCAACTTTAGTGATGGAAGAGAGCAGACCAGAAACACAAGGGTTAGGTGGTTTGAGGGTAAGTAAATCAAAGCACTGAAAAATGAAAATGGGGTTTATTGGGGTTAAACATATATAGGCGTGTTTTCTTGATGCTTCAAACTAAACCCCACATGATAATCTGTGTAAATAAATAAATAAATAAATAAACGACAGGAAAGTAAATGCAAAACATTTTATTACACTCTTAGGTAAATTCTAATATATCAAATCAGACAGATTATCCCGTGATTTTTTCAAGGGTGCAATAAACGCTCTTGATGCTCAATAAAATTTGAAATTATTGAGTGTTTACACAGCATGAATTGGACAGGTATATCAAAGACGCCGCAAGAAAGATAAGAGCCTTATCCAGATTTTTTTTAACTAAACATTGTTCGTAATGATTTTTATTTATTTATTTATTTGCCCGTATTTATTTGCCCGTTTTTTTTTTAACATTTAATCATTTTGTGCATAAAGTAAAGACTATAAAATTGTCAACATTTTTTCTCAAAAATGCACAACCAAAAATGTGGATATGTAAGCGGCATTTTGATTGGATAATTGGAAAATAAGAAATAGCGGTCTACTTGCATTTTACGGGTAGACCGTCATTTTACGGGTACACTCCTATTTTTACGGGTATACACGCATTTTAAGATGCGGGTACACCCGTAAATTTAGGGGTGTACCCGCAAATATAGGGGTGTACCCGTAAAATGCAGGTGTACTTGTAAAATGCGGGTAGACCGCTAAATGCGGGTGTACCTGCAAATTTACGGGTACACCCGCATTTATGGATACGCATTTGAAATGGGCGTGTACCTGCAAATTTAGGGGTGTACCCGCAAATTTACGGGTATACCCGTACATCTAAAATACGGGTAGACCGGTATCGGTCATTTTGACCCTTTTGGTACACCATAGAAAACACTGATTGGCTGATTGTGTGAGTGCAGGATGTGAAAATGGTCATGAACGGGCACTTGGACTGTTTCGATATCTGCTTAAGTTCTTGTACCTAATGCAAACAGTGTAGATCCTGATCAGACGCCGCGTTCTGCAGCGTCTTATCTGGGCCTACACGGTTTGCCAAACCAAACTCTTGATTCCAGTTCAGATTTTACAGATAACTCTCTTACATGTATGCGACACTCTGACCTCATAGTGGAACAAGTAACACTGCTATTGTTTGTTAATCGACCCAATGTTACTAAGCAAAATAAAAGTCTTCAGTGCTAAAGTTCATGTGACTATCACTGACTTGTCGGAATAAAATTTTTCTTTATAGAAATAGCCGCAGTGATGTTAGAGTGTTGCGTAAAAGGGTTATTTTGGAATCATTGGTTGGGCTTGGCAAACAGTAAATACCCCACAAATTCGGAAGCGACGTCTCCAAAATGGCCTAAATAAACGCACACAAAAACACAGGCTTACTGCGCGTGGACAGTATTAAATCAACGTACTGAAAGTACTGAGGAAAGTTGATTTATGAAGAATACTTATTATGATAACACGGTCAGTCGTAGATCAAGCAGGGTTGAAAATTCGACGAAGAAAAAAATGATTCATCGATTGGTTTTAGTTTAAAGACAGGTCAACCCTTGTGGATCATTTTTGTCTTCTCCAAGAGAAAGGGAGAAACGCGATAGAAAAGATAGTAGAGGAGATGAAAGTGAGGGACAGAGGAGAAAGCAGAAAACGAATGGAAGTGTAGAAACAGAAGAAATAAAAACAACCCCCATCCCCTGTACCGTTGCCTGATGCAAGGACAGCAGGCCTTGCCCCAAGCTGTTAGTCAATATCAGCTGGACTCCCTAGTGACACAAGATACACATCACCGTTGCCTCGCCCAACTACCCCCCACGAAGAAAAAAAAAGGAAGAAAGACAGAAAGATAAATCAGTCTGCTAATTTCTTCATGGTAAAACCATAAATTACTAAATTAGCTCAGTACATTCTGTGCTTGTCCAATCTGCTAATAAGCTGACAGAGAAGTTCTCCCCAACGGGTACATGACGTCTTAGCAACGTCGCATCAACGTCGCGTTGATACGACGATGCACATACGTTGTGCAGCCGCTCGGGGTGTCGGTACATAAAAAGGAGAATAACTTGACGAGAAAAAAAAAAAGAGATCATTTTTAAACCATCTGATTTAGACATTATAACCCTGATCAGACGCCGCGTTTAGCGAACTACGAAAAATACATTATTCCAACCTGTACGGGGTAAAAAAAAATTAACCCATTAATGCCAATTGTTTCAATTCAGGGACATTCGGAAACAGTTTAAGACAGGTTAGAGACCACAGACTTTAGCGTCTGGTCGGTGTCTTCACTATTTGCTAAATGTACGGAAGTTGATTTAAAACTCACAGCTTACAATACATGTTTTGTAATTAGAGCTACTCCTCGGTTCCGCTTAGCTCGGTCATCCCGAGGGTTGGAGTAGCCTCGGTTCCGCTTAGCTCGGTCATCCCGAGGGTTGGAGTAGCCTCGGTTCCGCTTAGCTCGGTCATCCCGAGGGTTGGAAACGCCCATCTACAACAGAACCCCATATTGGATTCTTTGTCTTACACAACACCTCCCAAACAATCCCTTTTTATTTTGTAGCAAATAGGAGAACAACAAACAGTATTTCTTTTCTTATTTTTAAGATTTCATACAAAAGTCCTGTATTCAGTGTCCTTTAACAATAAATGAGTCAAATAATTATCATTCTTATTGATTGTTTTATTTCGTTTTTTTGCCGGTAAGTTTTGACAGCTCGCACATGTATATTGTTTGCAAAATAAAAGTAATGCGGAAGTACTTCCGGCAGTTGCATAGAACTGAAGCGCACTTATGTTAGTAGCCTGGGTCGGAACAGCAGGGTCAGAACATAAATTTCTATCCCAGGGTAAACTCACGGATTTCCTTGTCTGGTGTGCTAGAATACACTGTATCTATGCAAACCTTGCAGATCCTGATAAGACGGTACGTAGCTAGCACGAGTCAAGCCAGATTTTACATGTACACATGTCAGTGAACTAATCAGAAATCTCTTTCTATAAGAATAGATAAGTCCTGTTCAGAAAATCAGGGATGAAAGAGTAAAATCTCAAACCAGTTACATAAATATCATCGGAAAGCGCGTAGTAAATAGTTCCAGAGTATTGTTTTCTTTACAGAATTCGTCTTTCAGTGCCAATTTATATTCAATCCGTATAAAGTCTCGAAAAATGAAATATTTTGAAAGACGTTCCATGCCTGCAAAATTAATTTTCAAGAGTTCCTTTGGACTAGTTTATTCAGCGAACGAACAGCGGAAGTGGAGTAACGCGGTCCAGTACCGGAATTAGAATTGTTTTGACATAGAAACTTGATTTTAAAAATGAAATCGTCCGCCGCAAAGGTGTCAAGGGTCTTCTTACAGACGGACGACCGGACGATTACCAACAAAAATATGCATCGGCCGGGAATCGAACCCGGCCCGCCCGCGTGGCAGGCGAGCATTCTACCACTGAACCACCGATGCTGCTAACAACAAAGTTTGTAGGTTGACATGACAATCATGTGACAGCTACATTTATCATCGACGGTAACTATGGAGAAAAATTTGGATTACGTGGATATCCATTATTATGCCCCAAACTTCAAAGAAGCTGGAGGGGCATATTACTTCTGGGTCGTTCTTCCTTTCGTCCGTTCGACCATTCGTTACGCTTTTGATGCATAGTATAACTTAAGAACCGTGTATGCTAGGGATTGGAATTTCAAATATGGACTTCCTCATGGAAAATAGCTGACGCGTATTTTTTTCTCACCCGGATTGTGTACTCCTTTCAAGAGTTAGTGCCTTTGAAAAGCATTGATAAAATATTGTCAGCACAATATCTAAAAAAATTATTAGAGCTACATCTTTGGACGTTGGTGAATAGACTGGTGGTGATAAGTATATGACCTGTTTAACGTTTGACTAAATTCTGAAAAATTCTTCATGAGAAATGACCCTTTGTCAGTTTGGGTATTTGTGCATTGTATGCTTTGTGATGCATAACATAACTTTAGAACCGTGTATGCTAGGGTTTTGAAATTTTATATATGAATTCCGCATGGCAAAGCAGATGGCGAGTATTTTTTTTTTCTCATCCGGATTATATATCTTTCGAGACTTATTGCCCTTTGAACAAAATTTGATAAAACTTGTCGTCAAAATATCTAAAAAACCTGTTGGAGCTAGAGCCTTAAAGTTGGGGATTAGATTGGTAATAGTGAGTAGATGACCTGATTAACTTTTGACTAAATTCTGTAATGGCCCTTTGTCACTTTGGTTATGCTTTGTGATGCATAGCGTAACTTGAGAACCGTGTTTGCTAGGGTTGTGAAATTATATATAAAAATTCGTCATGGAAAAATAGCTGACGCGTATGTTTTTTTTTCTTATCCGGATTAATCCCTTTTCAAGAATTTTGCCCTATGAATTTTTTTTTTTTGGATAAAATCTGGACAGCTAAATATTTCAAAAACTATTGGACGAGCGCCCACAACCTATGTTTGCAGTATAAATAAGAAAAAATGTCACGAAAAGTAGCCATTTTGGAGATGTGCAAAATGCCCTTTGTCGTATGGGTGTGTTATCGAAATAGTAGGGCTTGAGATGTCATTTCATCTTAGTGCCGGGTAAATGTAGCTGTTGTAGAAATGGGACAGAAAATATTGATGTAAAAGTTAAAAAATAAACTTATAGGCATAATAAGGTGTATGTGTGTGTTTAAGTTTTACGTCCCACAAATAGCTAAGGTCATATGGAGACGGGACCTCGATTTAAAGACTCATCTGAAGAGATCGAGCTCATGTCCCCAACATATAAAACCACTACACAACACGGGCTCCTGTAGAATATTAGATTGCCTACATATACATAGAACTGGAGGCAGCAAAAGCTTTGGCTATAATCGATATTTGCTTCTTTTGGAGTTTAACGGTCCAGTCAACACTATTTTAGGTAATTTTTGAGGCGGTCAGTTTACCTGTCTACACTTTTCCTGGGCAGGCTATACGTAAGCGGTTAACCAATACAGTGCACATTCTTTCGCCAGAAACTGACAACTGCCCTTCTTGAATCAGCGGAAGGGAGAGAATGACCGTAGAAAAGATTTCATGATCAATCTCCACGAAAGAATGTTGCCGACCCCGGCAGGTTTCGGATCCGCGTCCTCCTGATCACCAGTCATAATGGATAATCATTACGAAAACACGCCTATATAAATTTGACCCCCTTGAACCCCAGTTTTGTATAGTAAAACTGGGCATTCCGGGGTTATTACTTATTTTTCTCATTTCTGCTCTAAATTATAGATTGTGGGTACTCGTTAGAACCGCCTCGATGAGGCGGTTCTAACGGGTGCCCACAATCTATATTTTGAGCAGAAATAAGAAAAATATCACAATTTTTCATCTTAAAATTTTCATTTTTTCAGCGATAAAGGTGGCAATGTATTTATATAGGCGTGTTTGCGTAATGAACCCTAATAATAACGAAGAACAAGCACTTCCTGTAAGAAGAGCCGTGATCCATAAATATTATTTTTTATATTTACAGTTTGTTTTCGGTAATGAAAAATTGTTTTTGGTTGTTTCCGGTTCCAAAATAGCGGTCGGCCCCCGCCCATCGGGTCTTGAAGAAATATATATGGGCTGCACGATGCTTCCACGCAGAGCTGAAACCGACCCGCACACGAGTACTGGTAAACCGCTTAGAGGATCTAAGCCTGCCCAGGCAAAGCGTTGCGAGTGGGTCCGTCCATGCTTATAAACCCTATTGGTTTCATTGGGCGGCAGGGCTTGAGATGTCATTTCAACTCAGTGTCGGTTAAAGTCCCACAAAATTGGAAGCAATGTCTCCAAATGACATATACTGTGTTGACGGGGACGTTAAACCTCAAATCAAACAAAACCAAAATAGCGGAACCGTAATGAGCTACGTTGTCGGTCCGGTCAATTAGAGAGGAACACACCAAGGTATGTTTTAATTAAAAGGGAGGGGTCTGATCACATAGCCCTAACCATGGATGGGTACAGGCTAACTATATGGAAATTAAAACGAATTGGTTCCCTGAGGGTGCACTGAGGGATCCAGCAGGCACTCAACGCGAAATCAACGCCGAAAGAACTCTGAAAACTTTGTTTCAACGTCGACTCAACACCGAGTCAATGCCGCGTGCCCGTGAGGTTGTTTTGAATTTGAATTGAGCCCGCCATATTGGGGTAAAAACCAGAGATTAATGAAATAATCGGCGAGAGAGGCATCAGTTTTCCATAAATACAGTAAATAGAGATATCTGCATTTCAACGTTAAATACAGATAACTGTTACTAACATGAAGATATCTATATTTGAAAGGCAGATATCAGTATTTAATAGTGTAATTAAGATATCTTTAATGCAAATACAGATATCTGTATTTCAATTAGATATCTCTAATTACCTGGAAATACAGACATCTGTATTTAAAAAAAAAAACAGATATCTGTATTTTAAATGTAGATATCTGCATTTATTATGTTTAAATCAAAACGGGACACACGACAGGGAGGAGCACTCTCTACATCCTATTATAAGAGGTTTAACAACCCACTCCTGATTGAAGTTGAGAACCGCGATTGGTCATGAACAAATCCCGCATGTCATAGTGGCAGATGATCTTGATTTTTTGAAACACTCACAGACAGAAATGCAATATATGCTAGACTGTGGTCACAGTTATGGAACGAGGGAATCAAACTAAGAGTTGTGTCTTGTCAGAGGACCCGCGTTATAACGGTATTCGTTATGACGGCAAAACTCGTTATAACGACAATTTCAATGGAATGAATTCTTAGCCCAATGTTTAGCCTCAATTCCGAGCGGCTTGGGCTTCCCTTGGGCTGGGAAAAGCCCAAATCTAATCCATAATCATGGAAGATTCTTTTGATTTAATACTCCAAGTTCTTGGAGTAATGATGTGGAAAAGACCTTTTATAACCTATCATAATCCTAACTGGGAGTCTTTATAACGACAAATTCATTATAACGCCACAATAATAGGGAAAAAATACTGTCATTATAACGCGGGTCCTCTGTACCATGGGAGGTGAACAAGTAAAACAGGGCAGTAAAACATAGCACCTCGGCATACTAAGAGATACCACCTAGAAACCCAATAGTAGTAGCAAGATAAAATAGCAGCTTATTAACTATCTTTATCACAAACGTCTGGAACCAATTGTCACTTGGCGAAGGGTAACGGGTTCTCGCGGTTTCCGGTCTTATTTCTCCCGATTCGAAGTCAGTTCCAGCGGCCTGTTCCGTTATAAAAGCCCCACTGACGTCGATAACGACGTGTGTGTTTCCAGAGATTGTAGGTTTATTGCAATTACCTGTCACATCACAAACCTTCGTATTGGTGAATTGCTTTTGGCACCCCGTCCAGATTGGCGAATTTTGGGCTTGTCACCTGCCCACCCCCACCCCCACCCCACCCACCCCCACACACACCGTAATGATTTGGCCGTGAGGTAAATTGTGGGCGATTGTAGGATCTCTAAACGTCCGGCATCCCTAAGTGTCCGACAAAATCAAAGTTTTTCGAGAAGCTGTTGCAAACGGTGGGGATGATCAATAATGACATATTAAGTTACATATTAAAGGTGCATTATTGAGCTACCGGGTCTCAATTTTTTTCTGGTTTTTATCTTCAATGCATACTCCTTTGTCATGTGTACACTTTTGGAGCCAAATACAGCTTCAGAACTTTGTGAAAATGGACGTTTTCATTCGTGTTTACCCTTCGATCTGAACATGTGTTCGGAATTTCTGTTCTAAAAATAAATCTGTCACTTTACACATTCATGGCGACAGTATCGTCTCTGAGAGTCGTTACTTATGGCATGGTATTCAGCGTCATATTGTTTTCCGATTCAGGCATGGCCTAAGCAAACAAGGCCAAAAATGAACGTCGCATGTCATATATGGAGATTCTATTTTTGTCACAAACTAAAAATAGATCTAACTAGTGTTCGAAACCTAGTTAGGGAATCCCTCTCAAACTCGTTTACCTGTAATCATAATTGTTCGCATTTTTGCATAAAATGCAATCATTTGTATTGTTTTAAAGAAAAACACCGGCTATATGTATTTTATTTTTGGAAGCATTTTTTCCGGATAGCGCAATAATGCACCTTTAAGTGAAAAATTCGCCAAATTAAAAATGTATATACATGCTAAATTTAACTTGAATTCTGTTTTTGATTGGACGCCTAGGAGTGACGAAAACATCCCTAAATGTCCGCCAAAATAATAATATAAGACGAATACCGCTGTAAACCCCACTTTCTCTCGATATATAGTGTTGTTTAGATGCGTGTTTATTAGATGGACCGGTTAATCTGATTTTTTTTGCATTTCTGCTTCAAATAAGCCCAGAGAGAACTCGAGTTCATATTGCCTTCGTCGAATACCTTTTTAGTCGATAGATCTTATACCCATTAGCTTGGGACAGGTCCATCCCGAATTCCTATACTTAAAGCAACAGTGTACACTCTGCGGGGTGTCTGATTTGGACCTACACTGTTTGCCAATGTCCCAGTTTTTGGACGCTATGTTGTTAGCAGCTCATATATCAATATACAGTCGAACTTCAATGGCTCGAACACCTTTGGGACCTCGAAAATCTGTTCGAGACAAGGGGTAGTTCGAGCCACTGCGGTTACTGTCAGGAGGCATAACGAGATACTTTTAGACATCTTTTCGGTGTTCTATAATGAATATCTATGCTGTGTGTACTCATTACAATCGCCTCATCGAGGCGATTCTAATGAGTACACACAGCATGCATTTGCAAGATAAAAGACTAAAATCTCTTTAATTATCCCCCACTATTTCTTATGTAGAGGATTTCGCTAGGGGCTCAAGAATGGGTTCGACTCATCCATGGTAAACGAGCCATCGGTGTTCGAGCCATCGAAGTTCTACTGTAAATGCCTCTTCTGATCTGGGTCTACATTGTTCTCCAAACCCAACACATAATTTTAGTCCAGATTCTATAGAAAATCCTCTTACGCTACACACGGAGCCCACAGCGATTTGAAAAGCGATACTATTTTCTAACCAGTCAGTAATAGTCAGGTGGACTTTTGCATTAAAAAGCTACCGCGCTTTAGATTTTTGGGCCGATTGACCAAAAATGCACAATCCTACTCGTACACCAGAAGCAGATTGATTGTTGTTTAAAACATCAACGACCGCAATCATTAATGATAGAGGAACCACACGTGTTGACTGATTTCTCTGACAATAAAAATTGAATCTTTGAGAAAAAACATGTCATTTTTTCACAAAGCACATACTTAAACGGTGGTTTAAATTGTCGGTTAATGCTAAAAGCAGCTATAAAGTCTTTCATTAAGCATTGATGACTTTTACTAAATAGTATTTATTATACGTATCGTTTTTAAATAGTCTTTCAAGTTTGTTCATGTTTCTTTTTCTAAAGCTTTCTCGACATCGCGTAAATAGAGGTCTAAGTAATGAATACCCTTAAAAAAACTAAGTAGACCAAGAAGGCCATTACGAAAACACGCCTATACAAATGCATTGTAAATTCAAAAAAAAAAAACAACAAAAAAAAACAAAAACAAAAAAAAAAACGAAAATTTTACGTTGAAAGATGTTGATATTTTTCTTATTTATCCTCAAATATATAGATTGTGGGGGCACTCGTTCGAACCGCCTCATCGAGGCGGTTCTAACGAGTACCCACAATCTATATTTTAGAACAGAAATAAGAAGAATAAGGTTTACCCCTGTAGACCCAAGTTTTACTTTATAAAAGTGGGGTTCAAGGGGGGTCAAAATTATATAGGCGTGTTTTCGTGATGTTTATAAGCATATAATTTTTTTCTTTTCTCAAAAGTAAAGACCGTGGATACTCGCTAGTACCGCCTCAAGTCCGTGCTAATGAGGCATGACAAAATATCATTATTTCACATTGATATACATGTATATATGTCCTAATCCTAACACTGTAGATTATGATCAGATGTCGCATTGTCCAAAGGAACAATCTGATATTTTTGTTTTTAATTTCTGCTCAAAACATGGATTGTGGGACTTCATTAGGTTCTAACGAGTACCCAAAATTTATGCTTTTGAACAGAAACAAGAAAATGTATATCCCTGTAAACCCCTGTTTTTTTCGGGTAAAAGTCCCACAAAATTGGAAGCAACGTCTCCAAAATGACCTTTACAGTGTTGACGGGGACGTTAAACCTAAAATCAAACAAACAAACAAAACCCCTGTTTTACTATATAAAAGTTGGGTTTAAATGGGTTGAACTTATACAGGTGCAGTTTTTTTGAAACTTAACCCAACAGGCACACGTCGCTAGGGCAATGTCACATCAACGCCACACCAACGTGAGTACGACGTAGATGTGACGTTGCATAAACGTCACGACATTGCACCGATGTCGATGTGACGTCACAATTACGTCATGTGCCTACTGGGTCGTTTAATTTGGTATAAAACAGTATGCCATCGCCGATTTTGTTTCATATGTCACCGCCATATTTTGAAAACCGTAGAAAATGGATGTAGAAAAAGATGTCTGTTACGATTAACTGAAAATGTAATCTGATACGCCAGTGTGAAATAGACAATTTCATTACAGAAAACCTGATATAAAGATCTTTCAATGTCTAAAATGCTAAAAGCTTCATGTCTGTGCCCTTTATTTGTACTGATGCAAGTAAACGCATTTTAAAGTAAAAAAGAGTGTATCAGATATGACCGACTCAGTATAAGAAGAAGATAGTATCTGACTAGTCTGAGAACAGCTTAAACGACCTGCAATTTCATGAAGCGAAAGTCCGACTTTAACCATGCATTTACAGTAAGCTTTTAACAAAGCAAATCCGTTTTTAATTAAACTCATCTCTTTAGTATGTACCCTAACTTTTAAGTGATTTGAGTTTTATGTCCCGTCATTAACTAGGTTCATATAGAGACGGGACCTCGGTTTGAAGACTCAACGGAAAGTCTGAAGAAGCCAAGAATCAATCCCACAACCCCTGGTTTGCAAGGCGAGAATGACTGATTTGCGATAAAAGTTGCGCACATGTGGAATTCGCTCTTAAAGGTAATTTTGCACGAGTAACCTATGAGACAAATTGGACAAATCTTGGCACCGGTGACAACTCACCTGGGTAAAAAAATATCGCCGTGTGAATTTGTTTAAACATAAAAGCTCGAGTTTAGTTCGGTTGTTTAACAGTCGATCCAAATATACTAAGTACAAGAGCTTCCGGTATACATATGGGAGGATTGGAGACAGAAGCTGATTTTGTTGAAGCATATTTCAATTAAGTTATTGCACAACACAATTATAAATAAAATATGCATTCGAACTTCGACTGGACATTGTGTTTGTAAAATGTTATGTCCCTAACCATATGCTTGTCCCGAAATGTCGAAATTTTCAAAGAGCCATAACTGAAGAAAAATTTTCAGATATTTTGTGTTCAGATTTTTCTAGTAATTACTACACACCAAGGCTCTAGCTCAAATGGTTTTTGAGCTATTTTGCTGAAACTGTAAAAATGCCAAAATTGACAAGGGACCATAACTAATGAAAAACAGAAGTGAAGGCAATGATCAGGAATCGTTACAATTAACCCACAGCTCGCTCCCATCAGAGACACCAGATGGAAAGAAAGACAAACATGAAATAACTAGACCCTAATGGAAACATCAATAGTGGAAAGCCAAAAGAACAGTTACTCATAAAGAATTGTTTTCAGAATTTATTCAAAAGTTAATCAGGTTATCAACTCACCATTCCCTAATTTCAAAACTTTAACATGCATGGCTTTTAAGATATGGCAAGCATCAAAATGCTTGATGAACTGATGGATGAACCAATGGACAAACAAAGACAAACCGATATGCTAAATCAACTTTTTCAAAGTTGGGGGCTCTAGCTCCAATGGTTTTAAAGGTATTTTGCTGACAAGGTAAAAATGTCCAAATTTACAAAGGGCCATAACCCTTTGAGTATTTTCCAAAACTTTTAAAGGTAATCATGTCATCTCCTCATCACTAACAATCCCTTTAGTTGTTAACCAGGTCCTCTACACATCACTAGCAATCTAATCACAAACAGCTTGGCTGTAGCTATAACCGAGTTCGTTATATTATGCTGACAAGGTAAAAATGCCCATTTACAAAGGGTCATGAGGTATTTTTAAGAATTTATTCAAAATTTAATTCAGGTCATCTACTTGTCAGTAGCAATCAAAATGTTAAAAAAAAACAAAAAAAAAAAAACAATTTCATCGCTAATATATATTTGCCCCCCCCCCCCCCCCCCCTTGAACCACACTTTTGTATAGTAAACCTGGGGTTTACAGGGGTAAACCTTATTTTTATGATTTATGCTTTGAAATATAGATTGTGGTTACTCGTTAAACCGCCTCGATGAGGCGGTTCTAACGAGTACCCACAATCTATATTTTGAGCAGAAATAAGAAAATTATCACAATTTTTCATCTTAAAATTTTCATTTTTTTTCAGCGACAAAGGTTACAATGTAATTGTATAGGCGTGTTTTCGTAATGTAACCAATTTTGCTGGCATGGTAAAATGCCAAAATTTACGAGGGTAGGCTGAAAAGTTCTGTGCCTGACCAAGATCCAATGGTTTGTCCATGCTGAAAGTGCCTTATTTTTCAACATAGTCTCCCTTCCTGTCCACACACTTCCTCCAGCGATGTGCTTGGATCCCAGTGGTATAGAAGGTCTCATCTTGGTCCCTGAAAAACTCATCCACAGCAGCTATCACCTCCTCGTCTGACCGATAATGCTGCCCAGCCAAGTGCTTTTTCATGTTTGGAAACAGGAAATAATCTGATGGAGCTAGATCAGATGTATACGGAAGGTGATCGACAAGTGTGAAGCCACGGTCATGCACAGCAGCCATTGCGACAACCGATTTCTGAGCAGGCGCATTGGTCCTGATGGAACAAGACCCCTTTTGTCAATTTTCCGGATCGTTTAGCCTTAATTGCTTTGCGCAATTGTTTTAGCAGATCTGCATAATACTCCCCATTAATTGTTCTGCCATTTTGAAGGTAATCTATGAATATTATACCATTGGCATCCCAGAACACTGATGCCATCACTTTCCCTGCAGAGGAGACGACCTTTGCCTTCTTTGGAAGGGGTGAGCCAGGGTGTTTCCATTGCATGGATTGTCTTTTGGTCTCTGGCTCAAAGTGATGAACCCAACACTCATCCTGAGTCACAAAACGGTCAAGAAAATCATCTTGGTCTGCTTCAAAAATAGCCAAGTTGGCTTGTGACAGGTTCAGTCTGGTCAGGCGTCAAAAGCCATGACACCCATCTGGCGGAAACCTTCGACATTCCTAATTCACTGTGTAGAATGTTCTCTACTCGTTCAAGGGAGATGCCAACAGTGTTAGCTAACTGATTCACAGTTAAACGCCTATCATCCATCACGGCCCTGTGCACTTGGCTGATGGTTTCCTCAGTTGTTGCCGTTGTGGATCGTCCACACCGGTCATCATCTTCAAGGCTGTCCTTGCCCATCTTAAAATTTGCTGCCCACCTTATACAGGTTGCATACGAAGGAGCATCATCCCCTAATGTAGCAACCATATCTGCATGAATGTCCTTAGCAGCTAACCCCTTTTTATGGAGGTACTTGATGACACCACGATGCCAGATTTTGTCCATTTTCTCAAAAACGTACTAGTTTAAATTTTCAAAGTCTAGAATTTCTACGTTATTTCAGGTAAACTTGAACTCATTTGAGTCAAATCAAGTAATAAAGGTTTGGATTTAATGAATACAAAATTTCATGGCTGTTCGATGCCTGCTTCTTGGTCCGGCTCAGAACTTTTCAGCCTACCCTCGTACAAAGAACCACAAAACATGAAGTTTTTTTTTATCAGGATGTATACAAAAGCAGGTCATCTATTTATCACTTCTTAAAACTGATGAACTATTTTTCAAAATTTATCCAAAAGTTAATCAGTTTCCTACTCATCAGTATCAATTTATCACTATAAACCAAGGCTCTAGCTCCAATAGTTTTTGATATTTTTGCTGACACTGTAAAAGTGCCCAAATTTACAATGGGCCATGACTCGTGAAGAAGTGGCAGGTATTTATTCAAAAGTTAATCAGGTCATCTTCTTGTCAATAATAATCTAACCATTAATAAAAGCACCGCAGACACTGCATAATACCCCGCCACTGCTAAGCAATGTAACTTATTTGAAAATATATCAAGGCTAAATAACTAGAATGGGGATAGCAGAGATATGATCCGCAAGTGTAATGTCTTAATGTTAGTGGATGAAGTTGTTAGAAGATGTAGGAAGCATATGTAAAAATCCATTTTTCAGACATTTGATGGGAAGGCAACTCAATAAGTTGACATTATTAGAAAATTATGGAGGCAAGTATTTACCTTAAATGGCTGTGGAACATGTATCTTTATGTGGTACATGTAAGAATTTCATGTTTTTCGATGTACTGCGTGTCTGACTATATTCTTTCGTGAAGACTGATCATGAAGTAATTTCTACGGTCATTGTGCTCCTTCCGCTGATTCAAGAAGGGCAGGCATGAAATATGTGTACTAAGTACTTGTTAACCACTTAGAAGGGCCTTTATTTTAGGCATCTATTTGGTTAGGCTTTTACTGCACATTCCAAGGGTGAGGTTGATTAGGCTTCAATCAAAAGGATTAAGCATAAATGGCAACCAATCATAAATTAAGATGTTTGTTGGTGATCTTTTGGCATTCTCACAGGGCAAGATATTGCAAATAATAAAGGAACTAGAGTCTAAAATCGATTTTTAATACATCAAGGGCAAATAACTAAAGAACTGGAACAGCAAGAGAAGTGGTCCTTGGCCACAATATGTACCCTTTACTCCTCTGTATGGTCCTTGGTCACAATATGTACCCTTTAGTCCTCTATATATCTGTAAAGTTTAATCCAAATATTTCATATAGTAAGGAAACTAGAGGCCAAAAACTATTTTTCAGACATACAAATGGATGGACAGACAGACAGACAGACAACAGAGGGTGTAGAAGTTTTATCCATATATTTCAAATAATAAATGAACTATAGGCCAAAATGCCTTGTTTATATATTTCAAGGGCAGATAACTCAATTGCTGGGAAAGCCAGAGTCATGTTCCTTTGCCACAGTATGTAACATTTAATCAACTACATATCTATGAAGTTTCAGCAAGATATTGTAAATAATAAAGGAACTACAGTCTAAAATGCATTTTAAATACTTCAAGGGCAGATAACTCAAGAACTGGTATAGCCAGAGTAGCGGTCCTTGGCTACGATATGAACAATTAAGTCCTCTATATGTCTGTGAAGTTTCATCGAGATATTCCATATAGTAAGGGAACTAGAGGCCAAAAACCATTTTTCAGATATTTCAAAGGCAGATAACTCAATCGCTGGGAAAGCCAGAGTCATGTTCCTTTGCCACAGTATATAACAATTCATCTACTACATATCTATGAAGTTTCAGCAAGATATTGTAAATGATAAACGAACTACAGTCTAAAATGCATTTTTAAATACGTCAAGGGCAGATAACTCAAGAACTGGAACAGCCAGAGTAGCAGTCCTTGGACACAATATGAACCGTTTAGTCCTCTATATATCTGTGAAGTTTCATCCAGATATTCCATATAGTAAGGGAATTAGAGGCCAAAAACCATTTTTCAGATACTGAAAAGGGCAATAACTCTGCTAAAAATTAACGGATTTTGCCCATTAACAATCCCAAACCACTCATCCCCGATACCAATATGTATGAAAAATTTGAACAAAATCCGTGAAAAAATACTCAAGTCGATCGGAAACGAAGTGCGGACGGACGGACGGACGGACATACGGACGGACGTACGGACACCGGAGGGTATAACATAATACCCCACCACTATCGTGTGGCGGGGTATAAAAATCAAGGATCTAGCTCCAACGGTTTTTAACACATTATGCTGGCAAGCTAGGCCATTTTACAAAGGGCCATAGCTCATAATGTATTTTTTTTATTCAAATTTTAATCAGGTCATTTAATCATCACTAGCTATCTAATTACAAAACTACAAGGCCCTAGCTCCATTAATTACGAAAACACGCCTATACAAATACACTGCAAACTTTACAAACAAAAAACGACAATTTTTAGATGAAAAATTGTGATATTTTTCTTATTTCTGCTCAAAATATAGATTGTGGGTACAAGTTAGAACCACAACCTACATATTAGAGCAGAAATGTGAAAAATAAGGTTTACCCCTGTAAACCCCCCCGTTTTACTATATAAAAGTGGGGTACAAGGGGGTCAAAATTATATAGGTGTGTTTTCGTGATTGGTTTTCAGATATTTTGCTGACAAGGTAATACTGCCTTAATTTACAAATGGTCATAACTCATGATTTTTTTTTTTCAAAATTTATTCAGAAGTTATTCAAGTTTACTCAAACTAGAAATCTAATCACCAAACGACAAAGCTGTAGCTGGAATCGTTTTTGAGTTATTTTGCGGACAAGGTAAAAATGCCCAAATTTACAAAAATGGGATGAGTAGCAATATTTGTCTTGGTTACGCGTTTTATAGTGAAGCATGATTTACCATTTATCATAGAAAGATATCCTTAGCTAAACTATCTGAAAAGGTAAGGATTAGTTCCTTAGGAGTCGTTCACTCTTGTCATCACAGAAAAATATTTTTTTTGTGGGGGGGGGGGGGGGGTCGTTTATTTTGAAGGGGCATTCATTCATCTTAATCCTTCAACCGTGTAGCACGGTACAAGCATTACGCAAAATGTAGACCCGTATGAGGTAACTCATAATGGACCATCCCATCAAGATTTACCCTGCTTGCCATCGTGTTCATGATTCGCAACTAAACGTCCTGTTAAACAAATTCAGCGATGGAAAAATACACTAAACTTCAGAAACACGTCGTTGAAAGGGTTAAATGAGTATTTCGTTTTATTAGCTCGCTTCACGAAAGAAAGGGGCGCAATTGTCATATTCCCGGTATAAGGTGTCGGCTTCAAGGTCGGTGTTGTCGGCATCCGCATTAGGTAAAAGTTTACCTGCCAGCTCTTATTCGTAATATTTTACAAATTAATTTTCAAATCAACTTAATAACAGGGAAAAGACGATATTTTACTTGCAGCTCTGTTAAAATCAGGAAAGTATGAATTTCATTTTTTTAAATGCATAGACTTGAAAAAAGGATTTCTTGTTTATACATGTATGTTCTTAGGGCATTTTTTCTTTCTCACGGCAGTATGTTAAGCTCTTGTACGTAAGATTTTTTTTTTTTATTGGGGGGGGGGGGGGGGGGGGGTAAAAACTGCAAAATCTAAATTTTTTAACAGTTAGAAAACACGCATATTCAAGTATATTGTAAATTTCACCACGAAAAATGAAAAATTTCAGAGAAATTTCTGATATTTTTCATATTGATGCTCAAAACATAGATTGTGGGAACTCGTTAGAACCGCCTTGCCGAGGCGGTTCTAACGAGAACCCACAATCTATGTTTTTTCAGCAGATATCAGAAGAAAATATATACCCCTGTTAACCCCAGTTTTGGACGGGTTTTTAAAAACAATCCGTCCTTTAAAATAGCGATATCCGGCCGGACGGGCGGACGTCGGGCGGGCGTCGTCCGAGGTTGACCTTTTGGTTAACCTTTTTTTTTCAAAGTGATATGTTACCTTTATTTTTCAATGGATTGCTTTCATATTAGGACTGTTGCTTCATTGGAGGTATTCCTTTCGAATACAATCTATTAATGACACCAAGGACCAAAGTTTTGGTGAAGATTGCCATTTTTCGAAACTTAGTTTGTTTAAAAGTTTACTCTGTATTACCTCCCTCCTCTTTAAAGCTTGGTAGTGCTGCGGATAGAGTGCTTGACTCTGGACCACATGATCGTGCGTTCAAACCCTAGTGGAGGAATTTTTTTTTCTTTTTTTTTTTCTTTTTTTCTAAAAATAACCAGTTATTATAACTTGCAAATTTGCAGATATTTTTTGTCAAATATAAATTTCGTTTTTTACAATGCAAAGCCTTGAAAACAGGATTTAATTCTTGTTCATTTGTTCTTTGGGGTACTTTTTGGTACTCTCTCAACTGCTGCAGTCGGTTTAGCAATTCACATAAGAAAATGGCTTTTTGGAGTAAAACCGACAAAATTGGATTAGTATTTTGTTTTAGAAAAAAAATAAAATAAAATAAAACACTTAACAAGGGCATTATATGCTCGTGGCAATTAGTAAGATGGAGCATATATATATATTGACTGTTGTACAAGTTTGGGTTTGTAGAATGTAACCAAGGAACAATATGTGCTCCACATATTCTTACCTGGTACTGTTAATTACCCTCAATGGCTCAATGGATCGCTGTGGTGTAGTGGTAAAGCATAGGATTTGAGATCGAGAGGTAGCCGGTTCGATCCCCGCAGGCGCCAAGTGTGGTTTCCTTGAGCAAGAGACTTTATCCACATTGCTTAGTACTGGTTTCTACCCAGGAAAAAAGGGTCACATGGAAGATTAGCACTAGTACTAAATGTGTTACCCTCTATAAATAAGGTCCATTATTAATAGCTCAAACTACCTGCCTGAATAAGCCCAATAAATACACTTTCATGGGATATGGGATGATTTTCATTTTGAGATTGTAATTTTTGCTTTCTCGGATAATGTTGTTCCTCATGCACCATCCTATGATGTTTATATTTCGCAATAAATTCGATTTGCCGGAGTGTCTAGTCCTGTAATTGACATCCGCGTAGATCGATTCAAGTTCCCCAGTGAAATTCTTTTCATCGTCAGTTCCAAGGTGGTTCTTCTGTCGCGGTTTAAATTTGTTATTGTTTGTCTTTGACTGTGTGCATCGCTTTTATTATTTTGTTTTGGATAGCAAATTAGACATTGTGTAGGAAAGAAACTGTCCTGTTGATACTTCCACTATTGTCTACATAATTCTTGTTTGTATTTCTTTTCCTTTGGTTCTCTGATAGAAGGTTAGGGGTATTTGTATCGATTGCCTTCACTTCTGCTTTTCAACACTCGTAATAAATTGTTAATTGATAAACGTCTTACCTCATCGTTGTTTCATCTCTGCTGTTGATTGACTTTTGTGTTCACGGAGATGCTGCACTGATGAGTTAGCAGGCCTTCATGCGGACTGAACAAACTATTTGTCTAAATCGAGGACGAAGTAAGGGTGAAGATTGTGGCCACGTAAATCGATTTAGGCCCCCACCAATCCAGTGAGATTTGTTTCAATGACCGTTCCAAGGTGGTTCTTCTGTCGTGCATAATTTGTGTTATAGCTTGTCTTTGAGTGTGTGTATCGCTTATATTATTTTGTTTTGGATAGCCAATTTGGCCATTTTGTCGGAAAGTAACTGTCCTTTTGGCTTTCCGCTAGTGATGTTTCCATTCGGGTTTAGTTGTTTCATGTTTGCTGTGGGTGAATTGTATCGATTCCTGACCATTGCCTTCACTTTAATTTTTAAACAGGATTGCAGCTACGTAAAATCGATTCAAGACCCCCAAGTGGAATTCGTTTCACTCACCGTTCTAAGGCGGTTCTTCTGTCGCGGTTTATTTTTATTTTGGTTTGTCTTTGAGTGTGTGTTTCGCTTATATTATTTTGTTTTTGGATAGCCAGTTGGCCATTTTGTGGGAAAGTAACTGTCCTTTTGGCTTTCCGCTATTGATGTTTCTACAAAGGTCTAGTTGTTTCATGTTCGTTTTTCTTTCCATTTGGTTTCCGTTTTTCTCCCTGCTGGGAGCTGTGGGTTAATTGTATTGATTCCTGACCATTGCCTTCACTTCTGTTTTATCGGTATCATAAACTACGAAAAGCAATTTCTAAGTTTTATAGTCATCATTCCGATTAGGTCCTAAACTCAATGTTGGACTTGCTCTATCCCTGGTTGGGCCCACCGGATCTAACTCATCACGAAAACATGCCAATATAATTTTGACCCCCTTGAACCCCACTTTTATACAGTAAAACTAGGGTTTTAGGGGGTATACCTTATTTTTCTTATTTCTGCTCTAAAATATAAATTGTGGGTACTCGTTAGAACCGCCTCGATGAGGCGGTTCTAACGAGTGCCCACAATCTATATTTTGAGCAGAAATAAGAAAAATATTAATTTTTTATCTTAAAATCTTCATTTTTCGGCGATAAAAGTGGCAAAGTATTTGTATAGGCGTGTTTGCGTAATGTGTTGGTGTTCTTTTGCTCCGGTATTTCAGTTATTCCATGCGATCGAGCCCTCACGCGTAGTTCATCTCTGTAATTGATATTTATCTTCTCGGAGATATAGCATTGATGAGTTGTGAAAATAGAAGTGGAGGCAATGATCAGGAGTCGATACATTTAACCCACAGCTCCCATCAGAGACACCAAAGGGAAAGAAATACAAACACGAAACAACAGAACCTAATGGAAACATCAATAGCGTAAAGCCAAAAGGACAGTTACTCCTAGGCTATCCAACATAAAATGATATAAGCGACACAAACACCCAGAGACAAACCATAACAAAAATAAACCGCCACAGAAGAACCGTCTTGGAACGGTCAGCGACAACGAATTCCACTGATGGGGGGGGGGGGGGGGGTTAAATCGACTTTACGTGGCCACAATTCTCGCCCTTACTTCCGTCGCGATTAAGACAAATAATGTGTTCAGTCCGAATGAAAAACTCATCAGTGCAACATCTCCGAGAACACTAAAATCAAACAATCACAGAGATGAAACAACGGTGAGGACTCGACAGCAAGAAACCACTGAAATGCTGGAGCAAAAGAAAACCAACAGTTAAACTCCGATGGGCCCGACCAGAGACAGAGCATCATGTACCTTCCTTTGGACTAAGCAAATTATTTGTCTAAGCCACGACAAAAGTAAGGGCGAGGATTGTGGCCACGTAAAATCGATTCGCTCCCCCGTCAGTGAAATTCTTATCACTGGCTGTTCCAAGGCGGTTTATCTGTCGCGGTTTATTTTTGTTATAGTTCCCACTCCCCGAATGTGTGTATCAATTATATATACGTTTGTTTTGGATAACCAGTTGACCATTTTGTGGGAAAGTATCTGTCTTTTTCCGGTAATGATGTTTCCTTTAGGATCTTGTTATTTCACGTTCGTGTGTCTTTCCCGTTGGTGTCTATGATGGAAGGTGTATGGTTAATTGTATCGATTTTTGATCATTGCCTTCACTGTTTATTTGTTAATTTGTGGAATCTTCGAAACATTCGATAGCACAACATAATACTGCAAACACATCTGCAAGTATTTCATATCTGAAGTGTCGAGGTAGTTTTTTTTTTTTTTTTTTTTTTTTTTAATTTGAAACCTTTGAATGCCATATATAAGTTTTAATGCTCGTGAAATTGCTCATTTAATCTGTCATGGCGCTTTGATATTTATTTTGTTGGTAGTTAGATGGTACTAAAACCAATCTATTGAGTTCTACTTTATCTGAATTTAAACGAGGTTAATGTCTGAAATTGAAACAAACCGCACAATTCGAAACGGACCAAAAATTAAGTACCAAAACTGCCGCCTCCAGACATTTGGTAGCGATTGAAATTACAAAGCTGCTCCATGTACTTGAATCAAATACGGAACTTATTTAATAAAGAAACACTTTCGTACAGTATTAAGCCTGTTTTTCTGACTATAGGTATTGTCAAGGGTATCATTTTCGTCAATACGATGATAATTTCAGTTAAAACTTGAAACTAATGTCACACCTCTCCAAACCAGAAACATTTCAGGCAAGAACACTTAATTGTTTTTTGTTATTAACGTAAGTCTACGCGCTATCCGAGCCATAATGAAGACTACAATTAAAACATGCTGTCTCTGTTTGGTGATATTCATCCAAAGCTTTTAACAACTTGCTACTTTATGCCGCCTCGTCAACATGCCCACTCAGAAACAGAGATTATAGAAGTGAAGGTAATGTTCAGGAATCGTTAAAAACACAAACAATGAAATTAAAAGACTATAATGGAAACATCCAAAGCGGAAAGGCAAAGGGCAGTTACTTTCCCATAAAATAACCAATTGGCTATCGAAAACAAAAGATATAAGCGATACACACATTCAAATACAAACCATAAAAAAAAATCGCCACAGAACAACCGCCTTGGAACGGTCAGCGAAAAC
Source organism: Lucinisca nassula (assembly GCA_963580285.1). Lineage (NCBI taxonomy): Eukaryota > Metazoa > Mollusca > Bivalvia > Lucinida > Lucinidae > Lucinisca > Lucinisca nassula. The sequence continues at coordinate 140,165,089 of OY757017.1, read as the reverse complement.
TATTTCAATAGGGGGCTTAAATCCTCGCCGTTACTTCCGTAGCATTTTATACAAGCTTTTTTCAGTCCGCATGAGAAATTAAGGTAATGACCAGGAACCGATACAATCAGCACACACCTCCCATCAGAGACACCAAAGGGGAAAAAAAAACATGGAATAACCAGACCACAATGGAAACAAAAACAGCGGAAAGCCAAAAGGACAGCCACACTTATCCGGCTACAAAATGGCCAAAAGGGTATCCAAAACAAAAGATATACGTGATACACACATTAAAGACGAACTATACAAATATTAAACCGCAACAGAACAACCGCCTTGAAGCGTTGGGGTGGGAGTGGGTGGGGTGGGGGCCTTAAACCGATTATACGCGGCCGCAATCCTCAAAATCAAAATCATCGCGTTTATCATAAATGTTGCAAGAAACGAACCCATCTACAATAGATAGGTGTGAATCCAAAAACGGGGCCTCGGTATCAGAACAATTTGCTTTATCTAACTGAAGTTCTGGTAGATAAATTTGACTGATCAAACCATCGAAATAGGTACTGTCAATAGTTAATAAATCATCTAAATATCTAGAAGTCGAGCTAAAAAGCTTCAATGATTTCACATTTATTTTCAGCAGAAAGGGACATCATGAAGTTCCTCTCATAACAACACAAAAACATATCAGTCACAAGGGGTGCGCTATTTGTGCCCATCGGAATACCCACAACTTGTCTGAATAACTTAGTACCAAATCTTATGTAAATATTGTCAAGCAGACAGGTGAGAGCTTCACTCACTTTCTATTCGTGTAAAACAAGAGGTTGAACAAGGTTTTAATGCAGTTTGGCCTTGTGTCCTACGTTTGACCCAACATGATCCATATTCAAACTAAACAAGATATCATCATGGCAAACATTTCCAGTAAAGTGTCAAAAAGAGCACAAGTATGGCATCTAAAGGGTGAACAAGGTTTGATCGGAGCTGTAGGTTAATTGTATCGATTCCTGATCATTGCCTCCACTTCTACTTTGAAAGAAAATTAACCTAGTGACCCAGTTTTTGACCTGACATGACCCATATTTAAACTCGACCCATATATCATCAAGGGAGACATTCTGGTAAAGATTGACGCAAAAGTATGGCCTCTAGAGTGTGAACAAGGTTTTCATTCAATTTGACCTGGAGACCTAGTTTTTAATCTGACATGACCTATTGTCAAACTCGACAAGGTTCCTCTTGATTCACTGCTCGCATAGGCGATAAGTTCCAAAATCGCTTGACGGGGCCCATATATTTCAATACTGCTAAGAAGATTATCCCTTGTCTGAAATATTAAAGGGGGCTAATCAAAGGGTATATATTTCACGACAAATCATGTACGTGGTTCGTAATATTTTAAGTATTCGAAAGTTAATAAGGGTTGTTCTTTGGGATCATTGATTCCGTTGCGAATTTTGAAATATTTGGGGGTCGCTAATGAAAAACTAATTTGCCGAAACTAGCTAGTCTGACCCAGGAAACTTGTTTACATACTTTTCAGTTCTGTGTTGTATTCCTTGCTTCCAAAGGATAAACTTTTTCAGGAACATATGTCACTACAGCTGATGTTAAGGGAATGTGTGGTGGCCGTAAAAAAGTCTCCCTGCCCTTCATTATAGTGTAGGTTATATTTTCTTGGCCTTTTGAACCATTGATTCCATTGCGGAATTCTGAAAATATTTGAGAGTCACGGATGAGGTCTAATTAAGGTAATATTGGTTGTGCCTGATGCTCTGTCTCAAGTCGGGCCCATCGGAGTCTAACTGTTGGTTTTCTTTTGCTCCAGCATTTCAGTGGTTCCTCACTGTTGTCTCACCTCTGTGGTTCTTTGATTATTTGTGTTCACGGAGATGTTGCACTGATGAGTTAGGAGGCTTCATGCGGACAGAACAAATTATTTGTCTAAATCACGACGGAAGTAAGGGCGATGATTGTGGCCACGTAAAATCGATTAAAAGCCCCCCCCCCGCACCCCCCCCCCCCCCCCCCCCGCCCACCAGTGGAAATCTTTCCACTGACCGTTCCAAGGCGGTTCTTCTGTGGCGACTTATTATGTTGTTGTTTGTTACTTACTGTGTGTAGTACTTGTGTCTTTTTATTTTGGATGGTCATATGGCCAGTTTGTGGGAAAGTAACTGTCCTTATGGCCTTCCTTTGTTGTCTTTGATGGGTGGAGTAAGTTAACTGTATCGATTCCTGATCTTTGTTTTATTTCTACTAATTGGCAGAAACTAGCTAGTCTGGCCCAGAAAACTTGTAGACTAAAATTTGCAGTTTGTGTTGTAGTCTTTGCTTACAAAGGGGTAACCATTTGTTAGAACTATTCAACGTTACTGCACCTGATGTTAAGGGAATATGTGGCGACCTTAAATAGAGTCCTTGTCTTTCATCACAGTGATTTTTATACTTTCTTTTCAGTTCCCTGTTGTTTTCATTGCTTCCAAAGAATAGCCCTTTTCTAGAACATTTTCCTGGAAAAGTCAGCGGACTGATTTTAAATATAAAGTTAATTTTCAAAAGGGAAAATAATGGGCAAACGCAAGGTTGGCAATGAATGAACTAGACAACAGATGGTTTGAGATTGAGAACATATTGGGGAAGTAAAATGCATAGAGAATATAATATAAAATATTGCTTAAAGTGCGCTTTTTACTTTTATTTAAGGTTTTATCTAAACATGGACAATATAGATTATTAATGCACCCCCGCCCCCATATCGGGGCTTGAAGAAATAAATGGGCTGCATGATGCTTCCACGCAGAGCTGAAGCCGACCGCACACGAGTACTGGTAAACCGCTTAGAGAATCTAAGCTTGCCCAGGCAAAGCGGTGCGAGTCGGACCGTCCATGCTTCCATGCTTATAAACCCTATTGGTTTCATTTGCCGGCAGGGATTGAGATGTCATAAATGTCGGGTAAAAGTCCCACAAAATTGGAAGCAACGTCTCCAAAATGACCTATATAGTGTTGACGGGGACTTTTAACCTCAAATCAAACAAAACAAAATATAGATTATTAAATTAGAAATTATTACAATTGAGGAGGATTAATTTTAAATATCAAGTTTATCTTCAAAAGAAAGAAAAAATGGCAAATAATGGCATGGTTGTCACTGAAGGAACTACACAGCAGACGGTTTTAGATTGGGAACATATGGTTGAAATGAATTAATAAAGAGCCTAACCAAAAGTATGGCTCAAGATTCAATTTTTATTTCATGTAAGATTCAATTTACTTATAGGACAGTCAGATCATTACACCCACGCATTAAAATTTGACGGAGGTAGGAGTCAGCATTTTGTCCCATCTGTCTGTCACTCAGCATTATTTTGGCCGGATGATGATGCAACATCACGAAAACACGCCTATATAAATTTGACCCCCTTGAACCCCACTTTTATATAGTAAAACTGGAGTTTACAGAGGTACAACTTATTTTTCTTATTTCTGCTCTAAAATATAGATTGTGGGTACTCGTTAGAACCGACTCGATGCGGCGGTTCTAACAAGTACCCACAATCAATATTTTGAGCAGAAACAACAAAAATATCTCAATGTTTCATCTTAAATTTTAGTTTTTCGGCCATAAGTTTACAACGTATTTTTATAGGCGTGTTTTCGTAATGAAAACCGCTAGAAATATTTAAATGAAACTTCTAACACTTGTAGAGGCGACTGATGAGACGTGCATTGCACAAGGACAATAACTCAATCTGCAATATTAGCGGACTTTTGCATTTTTTTGTTTAGAATTTTGTTCAGACGATAACTCGAAAACCGCTTGAGGTATCCAAATGAAACTTCACACACTTGTGGAGGGCACTGTGGAATGGTGCAGTGCACAAGGAACATAACTCTATTTACATATTAGCGAAGTTATTGGACTGTGTTTTTGTTATGTTTAGAATTTTATCTGGACAATAACTCAAAACCCGCTTAAGGTATCGAACTTTCGGAGTTAAAGGGATTTTATATTTTCGGCTTAGAATTTTGTCCAGACGATAACTCAAAAACAGTTTGAGGTATCCAAACGAAACTTCGCATATTTGTAGAGGGCACTGTGGAGAAGTGCGGTGTTTAAGGAACATAAATCTATTTGCAATATAAGCATAGTTATTGGACTGTGTAGAGGAATACAAATGGAACTTCGCAAACCTGTTTAGTGCCCTATGGAAAAGTGCAGTGCACAAGGGCCATGACTTTATCTGCAATATATACGAGTTATTGGACTTTTTATTATGCCCCCAACTTTGAAAAAGTTGGAGGGGCATATTGCTTCTGGTTCGTTCGTCCGTTCGTCCGTTCGTCTGTTCGTCCGTTCGTCCGTCCGTTACGCTTTTGATGCATAGCATAACTAAAGAACCGTGTATGCTAGGGTTTTGAAATTTCATATATGGATTCCTCATGGAAAATTAGCTGACGCGTATTTTTTTTCTCGTCCGGATTATGCCCCCTTCAAGAGTTATTGCCCTTTGAAAATTTTTTAATAAAATCTTGTCAGCAAGATATCTAAAAAACTATTGAAGCTAAGGCCTTGAAAGTTGGTGATTATATTGGTGGTGATGAGTAGATAAACTGATTAACTTTTGACAAAATTCCGAAAAATACTTTGTGAGTTATGGCCCTTTGTCATTTTGGTAATTTGTGCCCATTGTAATGTATGCTAAAAGTGATGCATAGCACAACTTTAGAACCGTGTATTCTAGGGTTTTGAAATTTCATATATGGATTCCTCATGGAAAATTAGCTGACGCGTATTTTTTTTTCTTGTCCGGATTATGCCCCTTTTAAGAGTTATTGCCCTTTGAATTTTTTTTAATAATATTTTGTCAGCAAGATATCTCAAAAACTATTGGAGCTAGAGCCTTGAAAGTTGGTGAATATTTTGGATGTGATGAGTAGATGAACTGATTAACTTTTGACAAAATTCCGAAAAATACTTTGTGAGTTATGGCCCTTTGTCATTTTGGTAATTTGTGCCCATTGTAATGTATGCTAAAAGTGATGCATAGCATATCTTTAGAACCGTGTATGCTAGGGTTTTGAAATTTCATATATGGATTCCTCATGGAAAATTAGCTGACGCGTATTTTTTTTCTTGTCCGGATTATGCCCCTTTTAAGAGTTATTGCCCTTTGAAATTTTTTTTAATAAAATTTTGTCAGCAAGATATCTCAAAAACTATTTAAGCTAGAGCCTTGAAAGTTGGTGAATATATTGGTGGTGATGAGTAGATGAACTGATTAACTTTTGACAAAATTCCGAAAAATACTTTGTGAGTTATGGCCCTTTGTCATTTTGGTAATTTGTGCCCATTGTAATGTATGCTAAAAGTGATGCATAGCATATCTTTAGAACCGTGTATGCTAGGGTTTTGAAATTTCATATATGGATTCCTCATGGAAAATTAGCTGACGCGTATTTTTTTTCTCGTCCGGATTATGCCCCTTTTAAGAGTTATTGCCCTTTGAAATTTTTTTAATAAAATCTTGTCAGCAAGATATCTCAAAAACTATTGGAGCTAGAGCCTTGAAAGTTGTTGAGTATATTGGTTGTGATGAGTAGATGAACTGATTAACTTATGACAAAATTCCGAAAAATGCTTTGTGAGTTGTGTCCCTTTGTCATTTTGGTAATTTGTGAAAAACATTGTCATCGTTCTAGTGCCTACATTTCTTCACCAATTTCAATATAACTTCACACAAATGTTCCTTATAAAAAAATCTCAAGCGAGTTCGACTTTCAAGGTCATGACCTCAAGGTCAAGGTCACTGTGGCTATTTTAAGAAAAACTTTGTAAACACTCTAGCGCCAACATTTCTTCACTGATTTCAATATAACTTCACACAAATGTGCCTTATGACTATATCTTGAGCGAGGTCGACTTTCAAGGTCATGACATCAAGGTCAAGGTCACTGTGGCTATTTTTAGAAAAACTTTGTCATTGCTCTAGCGCCTACATTTCTTCACTGATTTCAATATAACTTCACACAAATGTTCCTTATGACAATATCTCGAGTGTGTTCGACTTTCAGGGTCATGACCTCAAGGTCAAGGTCACTGTAGCTATTTTTAGAAAAATTTTGTCATCGCTCTAGCGCCTACATTTCTTCACCGATTTCAATATAACTTCACACAAATGTTCCTTATGACAATATCTCTAGCGAGTTCCACTTTCAAGCTCAAGGTCACTGTGGCTATTTTTAGAAAAACTTTGTCAATGCTCTAGTGCTTACATTTCTTCACTGATTTCAATATAACTTCACACAAATGTTCCTTATGACAATATCTCAAGCCATTTCATCTTTCAAGGTCAAGCTCACAATGGCTATTTTTAGAAAAACTTTGTCATCGCTCCAGCGCCTACATTTCTTCACCGATTTTAATATAACTTCACACAAATGATCCTTATGACAATACCTCGAAAGAGTTCGACTTTCAAGGTCAAGGTCACTGTGGCTATTTGAAGAAAAACTTTTTCATTGCTCTAGCGCTTACATTTTTTCACCAATTTCAAAATCGATTCACACAAATGTTCCTTATGACAATATCTGTAGCGAGTTCCACTTTCAAGGTCAAGGTCACTGTGGCTATTTTTAGAAAAACTTTGTCAATGCTCTAGCGCTTACATTTCTTCACCAATTTCAATATAACTTCACACAAATGTTCCTTAAGACAATATCTCGAGCGATTTCGACTTTCAAGGTCAAGGTCACTGTGGCTATTTTTAGAAAAACTTTGTCATCGCCCTAGCGACTACATTTCTTCACTGATTTCAATATAACTTCACACAAAAGTTCCTTATGACAATACCTCGAGTGAGTTTGACTTTCAAGGTCAAGGTCACTGTGGCTATTTTTAGAAAAACTTTGACATGGCTCTAGCGCTTACATTTCTTCACCGATTTCAGTATAGCTTCACACAAATGTTCCTTATGACAATATCGCAAACTTTTTCGACTTTCAAGGTCAAGGTCACTGTGGCTATTTTTAGAAAATCTTTGTCATCGCTCTAGTGCCTACATTTATTGATGGATGTTAATAGAACTTCACACAAATGTTTCTTATGGTAATATCTCTAGTTGCTTTGACTTTCAAGGTCATGACCTCAAGGTCAAGGTCACTATGGCTATTTTTCGAAAAACTTTGTCATTGCTCTACCGCCTAAATTTATGATTTTAATCTAACTTCACACAAAAGATGCTTATGATAATATCTTGAGCAAGATCTACTTCAATGCAAGTATCCATTTCTGACCTTGACCTACATTTTATGGTTCACTGACTTTGTAAAATAGTGTGACAACCCTAACTTTCACCCTGATGTAAGAGTCTGTTTTTAAGAGTTTCATTGATGATACTTGGTACATGCTTGCAACTAGGAGTGAAATTTTTATGCAGGCATCCATGTTTGACCTTGACCTAGATTTCATGGTTTGGTGACTTTGCGCCCCCACATGCGCGACATAGCCTTCAGGGGAATTCTTGTTGTATGTTTTTGAGTCTTTAACAATATTTGTTGAATATTTTGCCATCTAAGGACAAGCAAAGGTTGGGGGCATTGTGTTTTACAAACACCATTTCTAGTTTCTGTTTAGAATTTTGTCAAGACAATATCTCAAAAACCTCTTTAGTTATCTAAGTAAACCATTTAAAGTCTTGTAAAGGGCTGTGTGTAAAAATGCATTTCACAAGGGACACGACTCTATCTGCATTATCAGCGATGTTATTGGACTGTTCAGAATTGTTTAGTTTAGTCTGGACAATAACTCGAAAACCGCTGGAAGTGTCCAAATGAAACTTCACACACTCGTCGAGCGCATTATCTAGAAGTGAAGTACACAAGGTGCAATATTAGCGGATTTATTTATTCTAGTTTACATAGTGAAAGGTCCCATGTTCGATCCCCTTTTTATTAAAATGCACTAAAACGGGAGAATAGCTGTCAGGTGCTCTGCCTATTGTAGTTTAATTAGGCACCATTACACTTCATGTGGGATGCAATACAAAGGTTAATAAAACATAACTTCACAAAATAGAAGTGAAGGCAATGATCAGGAATGTTTCGTAAGCCAGACACAAAGTCAGAATTTTTCGTAAGGATTTGAAAAAAAAGAAAAAAAAAAAAAAAAAAAAAAACAAACACCCCCCCAAAAAAAAAACAAAAAAAAAAAACATTCATGCATGTTATTGATCCTTTGCCCGGCCATCTTTCATTTTTAGCTCACCGTCACGTAGTGACGAGGTGAGCTTTTGGGATCACTTTTTGTCCGTCGTCCGTCGTGCGTCCGTCCGTGCGTCCGTGCGTCCGTGCGTCCGTGCGTAAACAATTTCTTTAAACGACATCTCCTCCTAAACCACTGATCAGATTTTGACCAAACTTCACAGGAATGATCCTTAGGTGGTCCCCTTTCAAAGTTGTTCAAATGGTTCCGGTCCGTTGCACATCTAGGTCACAGGAGCCAAAAATAGATTTTTTTCACCAAAAACTTAAAAAATCTTCTTCTCTGAAACCACAAGGCCCAGGTCTTTGATATTTGGTATGAAGCTTCATCTAGTGGACCCCTACCAAGATTGTTCAAATTATAGTGCTGGGGCGAAAAATGCCCCCGCCCCGGGGCCCTTTGGTTTTACATGGGCTTATATAGGGAAAATCTTCAAAAATCTTCTTCTCTGAAACCACAAGGCCCAGAACTTTGATATTTGGTATGAAGCTTCATCTAGTGGACCCCTACCAAGATTGTTCAAATTATAGTGCTGGGACAAAAAATGCCCCCGCCACGGGGCCCTTTGGTTTTACATTGGCTTATATAGGGAAAATCTTAAAAAATCTTCTTCTCTGAAACCAAAAGGCCCAGGTCTTTGATATTTGGTATGAAGCTTCATCCAGTGGACCCCTACCAAGATTGTTCAAATTATAGTGCTGGGGCCAAAACTGCCCCCGCCCCGGGGCCCTTTGGTTTTACATAGGCTTATATAGGGAAAATCTTCAAAAATCTTCTTCTCTGAAACCACAAGGCCCAGGACTTTGATATTTGGTATGAAGCTTCATCTAGTGGACCCCTACCAAGATTGTTCAAATTATAGTGCTGGGACAAAAAAATGCCCCTGCCACGGGGCCCTTTGGTTTTACATTGGCTTATATAGGGAAAATCTTTAAAAATCTTCTTCTCTGAAACCAAAAGGCCCAGGTCTTTGATATTTGGTATGAAGCTTCATCTAGTGGACCCCTACCAAGATTGTTCAAATTATAGTGCTGGGGCCAAAAATGCCCCCGCCATTGGGCCCTTTGGTTTTACATGGGCTTATATTGGGAAAATGTTCAAAAATCTTCTTCTCTGAAACCACAAGGCCCAGGACTTTGATATTTGGTATGAAGCTTCATCTAGTGGACCACTACCAAGATTGTTCAAATTATAATGCTGGGAAAAAAAATGCCCCCGCCACGGGGCCCTTTGGTTTTACATAGACTTATATAGGGAAAATCTTTAAAAATCTTCTTCTCTGAAACCACAAGGCCCAGGTCTTTGATATTTGGTATGAAGCTTCATCTAGTGGACCCCTACCAAGATTGTTCAAATTATAGTGCTGGGGCCAAAAATGCCCCCGCCCCAGGGCCCTTTGGTTTTACATGGGCTTATATTGGGAAAATCTTTAAAAAATCTTCTTCTCTGAAACTGCAGGGCCCAGGTCTTTGCTATTTGGTATGAAGCTTCATCTAGTGGACCCCTACCAAGACTGTTCAAATTTTAGTGCTGGGGCCAAAAATGCCCTTTGGTTTTACTTAGGCTTATATAGGGAAAATCTTTAAAAATCTTCTTTTCTGAAACTGCAAGGCCCAGGTCTTTGATATTTGGTATGAAGTTTCATCTTGTGGACCTCTATCAAGATTGTTCAAATTATAGCCCTGAGGCCAAAATTGCCCCCGCTCCTGGGCCCTTTGGTTTTTCATAGACTTATATAGGGAAAATCTTGAAAAATCTTCTACTCTGAAACCACAATGCTTAGGTCTTTGACATTTGGTATGAAGCTTCAGCTAGTGGACCTCTTCCAAGATTGTTCAAATTATAGCCCTGGGGCCACAATGCCCCCACCCCAGGGCCCTTTGGTTTTACATAGACTTATAATAGAGATAATCTTTGAAAATCTTCTTCTCTGAAACAACAAGGCCCAGGTCTTTGATATTTGGTGTGAAGCTTCATCTAGTGGACCTCTATCAAGATTGTTTAAAATTATAGCCCTGAGGCCAAAAATGCCCCTGCCCCGGGGCCATTTGGTTTTACATAGGCTTATGTAAGGAATATCTTTAAAAAAATCTTCTTCTCTGAAACCACAAGGCCCAGGTCTTTGATATTTGTTGTGTAGCTCTATCTAGTGGACCTTTGCCCAGATTGTTAAAATTATAGCCTTTAGTTGATATTTGGTATGAAGCTTCACCTTTTCAGACCTCCCTCAACATTATGCACATTATAACCCTGGGGTCAATAATGGCTTTCCCCGTGGCCCACTTGTTACTCTATGGATCAGGTGAGCGATCCAGGGCCATCATGGTCCTCTTGTGTTTAATATTAGGATCACTTTTTGTCTGTCATCCGTGCGTAAACAATTTCTTCAAATGACATCTCCTCCTAAACCACTGATCGGATTTTGACCAAACTTCACATGAACGATCCTTAGGTGGACCCCTTTCAAAGTTGTTCAAATGGTTCCGGTCCGTTGCACATATAGGTCACAGGAGCCAAAAATAGATTTTTTTCACCGAAAACTTTAAAAATCTTCTTCTCTGAATCCACAAGGCCCAGGTCTTTGATATTTGGTATGAAGCTTCATCTAGTGGACCCCTACCAAGATTGTTCAAATTATAGTGCTGGGGCCAGAAATGCCCCGGCCCCGGAGCCCTTTGGTTTTACATAGGCTTATATAGGGAAAATCTTTAAAAATCTTCTTCTCTGAAACCACAAGGCCTAGGTCTTTGATATTTGGTATGAAGCTTCATCTAGTGGACCCCTAACAAGATTGTTAAAATTATAGTGCTGGGGCCAAAAATGCCCCCGCCCCGGGGCCCTTTGGTTTTACATAGGCTTATATAGGGAAAATCTTTAAAAATCTTCTTCTCTGAAACCAGAAGGCCCAGGACTTCGTTATTTGGTATGAAGCTTCATCTAGTGGACCCCTACAAAGATTGTTCAAATTATAGTGCTGGGACAAAAAATGCCCCCGCCCATGGCCCTTTGGTTTTACACAGGCTTATATAGGGAAAATCTTTAAAAATCTTATTCTCTGAAACCACAAGGCCCAGGTCTTTGATATTTGGTATTAAGCTTCATCTAGTGGACCCCTACCAAGATTGTTCAAATTATAGTGCTGGGGCCAAAAAAGCCCCCGCCCCGGGGCCCTTTGGTTTTACATAGGCTTATTTAGGGAAAATCTTTAATAATTTTCTTCTCTGAAACCACAAGGCCCAGGACTTAGATATTTGGTATGAAGCTTCATCTAGTGGACCCCTACCAAGATTGTTCAAATTTTAGTGCTGGGACAAAAAATGCCCCCGGCCACGGGGCCCTTTGGTTTTACATTGGCTTATATAGGGAAAATCTTTAAAAATCTTCTTCTCTGAAACCACAAGGCCCAGGTCTTTGATATTTGGTATGAAGCTTCATCTAGTGGACCCCTACCAAGATTGTTCAAATTATAGTGCTGGGGCAAAAAATGCCCCCGTCCCGGGGCCCTTTGGTTTTACATAGCCTTATATAGGCAAAATCTTTAAAAAAGCTTCTTCTCTGAAACCACTAGGCCCAGGTCTTTGATATTTGATGTGTAGCCATTTAGTGGACCTTTGCCAAGATTGTTCAAATTATAGCCTTTGTTGATGTTTGGTATGAAGCTTCACCTTTAAGACCTCCCTCAACATTATGCACATTAAAGCCCTGGGGCCAATAATGGCCCTCTCAGAGGCCCACTTGTTACACTATGGATCAGGTGAGCGATCCAGGGCCATCATGGCCCTCTTGTTAAATGAACCATGGACCAGTTCAAAAGACCCAGGACAGGGTGGTCATAGAGTCCGAAGTCCGGCCCTTCGCCGGGCAACCGAAGAGCGAAGCAAAGCTGTCTACTGTAAAAGCGCTGTGGTACAGTGGCAAAGCATTTGAGTTGAGATAGAGAGATAGCTGGTTTGATCCCCGCGAGCGTCATGTGTTGCTTCCTTGAGCAAGATACTTTATCGACATTGCTTAGTACTGTTTTGTACCCAGGAAGAGTAAGAAAAAGAGAGCCACATGGAAGATTAGTACCAGTTTACTAAATGTGTTATTTCCTATAAATAAAGTCGAGTACTGTTATCTTATTATTATTATAGGGCCGTCAACCAAACATGCGGTCTGTCGCATAAAACCTTTGCTATAACAAATTGTATTTCGCAACAAATGTCCTGAACTGACCAGAAAAATTAACACTACCTAGTATTCTACCGATTTTGTAAAGTGTCTTCAAAGATACGTCATACATGTATTTAGAAATATTGTCAAAAAGTCGACGATCAAATTTTGAAAATGTGTTGCCAGTTTATGATATCGATAGTCCTGTTTTAGAAGTTTTTTTCTGTTAAAATACAGTTTCGATCATTTAGGATTTCAACATGACAACAAGCAAAACGGAAAAGGCTATGGCATACAATCTCCATAAGACATAGCTTTAGGGACGGCACCATCCACAAAGGACAATTTACAGTCCATCAAGTAAGCAAAATAGAAATGAAGGCAATGATCAGGAATCGATACAATTAACCCACTGTTCCCATTAGAGACACCAAAGGGAAAGAAACACAAACATGAAACAAAAGACACAAATGGAAACATCAATGGCGGAAAGCCAAAAGGTCAGTTACTTTCCCACAAAATGGCCAACTGGCTATCCAAATCAAAATAATATAAGCGATACAAACACGCAAAGACAAACCATAACGAAAACCAGTGCTTCAGCTGAAGTGCACGACCCGACGGATGCTTTTAGCTTTATGAGTGTTACCATATATGGGTATGGCGGCCATTTTGGTCATGTGACCTGGACCTAAAACGGTTCCCCCAATAAATGCGCCTTATCGTAAGGAGCAAAAATATATCTTATACTTTTGTACTGTATTCTGAATCGTTTGCAGGATAAAATGCATTCTCTCTTTTCCAATACAAAAGCATATGTGACAAAGTTTGACCTAACCACAAAGAAGGTCAAGGTCAACCCAGGGTCACCATTTTAGCCATTTATGATGGGCCTACGCCCCAGATGCTATTTATCAAGTTTCGTGGAAATCTGCCCAGTGGTTCTGGAGAAGACTATTTTTGAAGGGTTTTTACAATATATGGCTTGGCGGCCATTTTGGTCATGTGACCTGGACCCCATGAGCAAATTTTGGTTTCCCCCATCCCATAGAGGCTCCATATGAAATTTGACTTCAATCGGTCCAACGGTTTCCGAGGAGAAGCAGTTCAAAAATTTTCACATTTTTCGCCTTGGCGAGGCTACACTAAATGGAATGTAATATTTCTCAAGTTCATTGGTTAGATCTCATTGATATCTATCAGTATGCCAAAAATTGTTTAAATAAACCAAGCGGTTAAGTAACTATAACCAATTTTCACAAACGGGTTATGGACGGACAGACAGACAGACAGACAGACCATATATGGCTTGGCGTCCATTTTGGTCATGTGACCTGGACCCCACGAGCAAATTCTGGTTTCCCCCATCCCATAGAGGCTCCCTATGAAATTTGACTTCAATCGGCCCAACGGTTTCCGAGGAGAAGCAGTTCGAAAATTTCACATTTTTCGCCTCGGCGAGGCTATACTAAATGGAATGTAATATTTCGCAAGTTCATTGGTTTGATCTCATTGATATCTATCAGTATGCCAAAAATTGTTTAAATATTCCAAGCGGTTAAGTCACTATCACCAATTTTCACAAACGGGTTACGGACGGACAGACAGACTGACAGAATGACAGAATGACACGGTGATTTGAGGGCGCTCTTTGAAAATCAACCGACTTCAGTCGGTCGCTTTTTCTGCGGGTCGTGCAATAAACCGCGACAGAAGAACCGCCTTGGAACGGTCAGTGAAACGAATTCCACTTATCTTAAAGGAACATAAATATAGATGAATGTCGACGAGTAATCGCAGATTCCTTAAAGTGAAGGCAATGATCAGGAATCGATACAATTAACCCACAGTCCCCATCAGAGACACAAAAGGGAAAGAAACACAAACATGGAACAACAGACCGCAATGGAAGCATCAACAGCGGAAAGCCAAAGGACAGTAATTTTCCCACAAAATGGCCAAATGGGCTATCAAAAACAAAATAATATAAGCGATAAACACACTCAAAAACAAACCATAACAAAAATAAACCGCGACAGAAGAACCGCCTTGAAACGGCCAACGAAACGAATTCCACTGGGGATGAGGGTTGGGTCTTGAATCGATTTTATGTGGCTTGAACAAATTATTTGTCCAAAATCTGTAGTAAGTAAGGGCGAAGATTGCGGCTGAGTAAACTCTATTTAAGCCCTCACTTGGGCTCATTTCTCTGGCCGTTCAAATGCGGTTCTTCTGTCACGGTTTATTTTTGTTATGGTTTGTCTTTCGAGTGTGTGTATCGCTTGTATTGTTTTGTTTTGGATAGACATTTTGTGGGAGAGTAACTGTTCTTCGGCTTTCCGCTATTGATGTTTAAATTAGGCTCTAGTTATTACATGTGTGTGTGTTTCTTTCCCTTTGTTATCCCTGATGGGCGCTGTGGGTTGATTGTATCAATTCCTGATCATTGCCTTCACTTCTATTTTGAATATACTGAATCTAGTTTATCACCTTACGATGTTTCTACTCGTTTCTTCAATTTTACCTCATAATCTGTTTAAAGAACAGCTATTTATTTTAACTGAAACAATTTTCCTTGTATTTGGCCTGCAATTATTGAAATGCTTATTTTGCTTCGAGATATGCCATATGTCGTTATGAAATAATATTCATGTTGCCAGTAAGTACATGACAGCAGCTGCGTAGGAAAATTCTGAATTTTTACAGTCACAGGTTTCAGGAGTATTTGGTTGAACATCAAAATTGGAAACAAATTTATTGAAGTTGCATATTGTGGTTCTTATAGGTTTATTGTATGTATAGCAAATGGTGGGACATTCGGTACTTCTGAAATATGATGGTATAGGAGATAAAATGGAATACACTGGGTCAATACTTTAACTGACGAAGGAATTGTCAGAAGATGAAATATCTATAGAGCTAAATGTCGCCCTGATGCTTCCCATCATATTCAGCTCTGTCCAACGTTTGGTTTGGGTGAAAATGTCGTTTGAAGAATTTTAAGGCCATAGCGGCTATCCTGGAAATCGGAACGGAACGATTTAATCTCCAAGTCACCCCAATGCCTACCACCAAGTGTCAGTTGGTTTGTTTGTTTGATTTGAGGTTTAACGTCCCCGTCAACACTGTAAAGGTCATTTTGGAGACGTTGCATTGAGATGAAATGACATCTCAAGTCCTGTCGCCCAATGAAACCAATAGGGTTTATTAGCATGGACGGTCCGCCTCGCACCGCGGTTCCTGGACAGGCTTAGATCCTCTAAGCGGTTTACCAGTACTAGTGTACGGGGTGGGATTTAGCTCTGCGTGGAAGCATCATGCAGCCCATATATTTCTTCAAGCCCCTATGGGCGGGGGCAAACCAAGTGTCAGTTGGATCCAAAATTTCGTTCAGGAAAAGATGTCTTTCAAATAATTACAATTTTGACGACATTTTGGAAATCGGAACGAAATGATTTTAGCAAATTTAATCTAATGTATTTTTAAATGGAACCATAACATGAGAAAAAAACATCAGATTCTTCAATGCAAATTCGAAAACTTCTCCTTTATTTTAGACAGATGTTATAAAAGGAAAAGGGTTGCCGGTTCGAGTCCGGTTCTGGTCGCATTTTTCAACTTCCCTTCTTTAAGATTTATTACTTAATTGCAACAGCCGGTGTTAAGTGCAGTAGTGGAACCTGTAAAATGGCTCCTCGTACTTCACCATAAGTGCTGTATATTTACTAAGTTGAAGAAATGTTATCAGCGGCCGGATAGTCCAGTCGGTAGAGCACTTACATTTTAGTCAAAGGGTCGCCGGTTCGAGACCGTTTCTGGTCGCATTTTTCAACTTCCCTTCTTAAAGATTTATGTATTTGAAATTCCGATCGTACCCTTTTATAAGCTGATCAGAGCCGAAGGCCCCGGGGAAGCTTATAGTAAAGTCCGTCGTCAGCGTCGTCGTCAGAATTTTTAAATAACATCTCCTCTAAAACCAACTGGGGCAATTGAAACTATATTAAATGTGGACCCTCCATTTGACAGGGGATTAAAAGGTTGTTCATGCGATCATTCTCCCATTACCAAGATGTCCGCCATGCCAATATATGGTTAAAACCTACAAAAATCTTCTCGCTCAGGAACCGATCGGCTGATGGCTTTGAAATTTGATATGCAGCATCGGGGACTCGGGCAATACCAAAATAGAAGTAGAGGCAACTAGAATTTGTTTTTCTTCAAAAGCACATATGTCTCCCCCTTTTTGACCTCTAAGTATGACCTTGTCATTGGAGGTAATGACCTGGGTCTTGTGTGCAACACATCATCTAATGAAGATGAACATTTCTGCAAAGTAACTTTAAAGTTCAAAGAGAAATAAGAGTTATTGACCGTACACAAAAAGCCCTTTTTATACCTCTGACCCCTAAGTATGGCCTTGCCCTTTGAGGTACAACACATCGTCTCATGATGGTTAACATTTCTGCCAAGAAATTACATAATCCATCAAAGAATAAGAAAGTTATTGACTCTACACAAAAAAGGCCATTTTTTACCTTTGACCTCTAGGTAAGACCTTGACATTGGAGTATGGACCTTGGTTTTGCACACGACTCGTCATCTAATGAAGGAATACATTTCTGCATGGTTACTTTAAAAAAGTCCATCCAGAAATAAAAAAGTAATTGACTGGACACACAAAAAAGACGTTTTTGACGTTTGACCTCTTAGTATGACCTTGACCTGGGTCAAGCGCGCAACACATCGTCTCATGATGGTTACAATTTCTGCTAAGTAATTTCACGATCTATCTAGGAATAAGAAAGTTATTGGCTGAACACAAAAAAGACCCCTTTTTTGGCCTTTGACCTCTTAGTATGACCTTGACCTTTGAGGTACCAACATGGGTGATGCAAGAGACACATCGTCTCATTGTGGTTCACATTTTTGCCAAGTAATTTATAAATCCATCTACAAATAAGAAATTATTGACCAAACACGAAAAAAGGCCCCTTTTTGACCTTTGGCCTCTAAGTATGACCTTGACCTTTGAGGTACAACCTGGATCATGCACGCAACACATTGTCTCATGGTGGCTATCATTTCTGCCAATTAATTTCAAAATCCATCAAAAAATAAGAAAGTTATTGACCGAACACAAAAAGGCCCCTTTTTACCTTTAACCTCTATGTATGACCTTGACCTTTGAGTTACCAAACTGGGTCTTGCGCGCAACACATCTTCTCATGGTGGCTAAGATTTCTGCCATGCAATTTTAAAATCCATCAAAAATAAGAAAGTTATTGACCAAACACACAAAAAGGCCCTTTTTTGACGTTTGACCTCTATGTATGACCTTGACCTTTGAGGTACCAACCTGAAGCATGCACGCAACACATCGTCTCATGGTTGTTAACATTTGTGCCAAGTAATTTCAAAATCTATTTGAAGATAAGAAAGTTATTGACCAAACACGAAAAAAGGTCCCTTTTTCACCTTTGACCTCTAAGTATGTTTGTGTGTTTGTTTGATTTGAGGTTTAACATCCCCGTCAACACTGTGAAGGTCATTTTGGAGACGTTGCTTCCAATTTTCTGGGACTTTTACCCGACATTGAGATGAAATGACATCTTAAGCCCTGTCGCCCAATAGGGTTTATTAACATGGACGGTCCGCTTCACTGACCTCTAAGTATGACCTTGACCTTTGAACTACCGACCAGCCTAATGCGCGCCACACATCGTCTCAAGGTTGTTAATATTTCTGCGAAGTAATTTCAAAATCCATCTGAAAATAAGAAAGTTATTGACCGGACACGATTTGCCCATACATATATACATACCGACAAACATTCAAGGAGGATAACTCAAAAAGTATAAATGCGAGAATTATTGTTCTTGCGCACTGCACGTCGTCTAATATTGATTAATATTTATATGAAGTTTCGTGAAGATAGCTTGAATGGTTTTCAAGTTATAGAGCGGACACGATTTGTGACAGACGGACAGACAGACAGACGCCCGGGGGAAAACGATATATCTCTCGGGGGAGACATAATGATCAGGAAACGATTCATTTAACCCACAGCTCTCATCAGAGACACCAAAGGGAAAGAAGCACAAACATGAAACAACTAGACCCTTATGGAAACATCAATAGCGGAACGCCAAACAGACAGTTACTTTCCCACAAAATGGCCAAGTAGCTATCCAAAACAAAATAATATAAGCGACACAGACATACACACAATCAAAGACTTACCATAGACAGAATAACCGCCTTGGAACAATCAGTGACACGAATTCAAACATGTGTGTGTGTGTGGGGGGGGGAGGGGGTGGGGGTAGGTTAAATAGATTTTACGTGGCCACTATCTTTGCCCTTATTTCCGTCGCGATTTAGACAAATAATTTGTTCAATCCCCATGAAGGCATGCATGATAGTTAACCCAATCGCGGTTGACTACTTTGCTTCCTTCTTTAATTACACGCAGTAGGGTTAGGCCTCAGATTCTTTGACGGTTCCAGCGAAAAGACTTACTGACAATTAGAATTTAATCTTATGCAATGCTAGTTGGTGTGTGTCTGTTTCATGTTTACGTCCCACCAACAGCTAAGGTCATACGGAGATGGGGCCTCGGTTTAAAGACTCATCCAAAAGTCTGGAGAAGCCCGGGCTCGATCTTGCAATCCCTGGTTTATCAGGCGAGTAGCATGACCACTACACCACAGAGGCGTCTAATGTTAGTTTACGCCTGATGCTCTGTTTATGGTCGGGTCTATCAGAAAGAAACTGTTTTTTTTTTTTGCTCCAGCATTTCAGTGGTCTCTTGCTGTCGAGTCTTCACCGTTGTTTCATCTCTTTGGTTGTTTGATTTTTGTGTTCTCTGAGATGTTGCACTGATTAGTTAGGAGGCCTTTATGCGGACTAAACAAAGTATTTGTCTTAATCGCGAAGGAAGTAATGGCGAGGATTGCAGCCGCGTAATACCGATTCAACCCCCGATTTGAATTCGGTTCACTGAACGTTCCAAGGCGGTTCTGCTGTCGCGGTTAAATTTTCTTATGGTTTGTCTTTAGGTGTGTGTATCGCTTATATTTTTTTTTTGTTTTGGATAGCCAATTGGTCATTTTGTGGGAAAGTAACTGTCCTTTTGGCTTTCCGCTATTGGTATTGCCAGGGTCTTGTTATGTCATGTTGGTGTCTTTCCCTTTGGTGTCTCTGTTGGGAGCTGTGGGTTAATTGTATCAATTCCTGATCATTGCCTACACTTCTGGTATCATAAGCTAACGGTTATTTCCAGTTTAATTGTGGTTAAAACAAGTTTTGTCGCTATATCAAATGAGCCCCGCCAAGCGAATTTGTGTCTTCGAACATTCCGTCATGACAAATTTTAACTGCGCATGCCCAGCCATTCAGAGATGCCAAGGATATGGCTTTCTGTCTGAAGGTTCCTCTTGATTCACTGCTTGTATGAGCAAGCAGCGAAGGTTCTGGCGAGATGCGATCCGCGCCTGAACCTGCGCTGCTCGCATGGGCGATAAGTACCAAAATCGCTTGTCGTTATATCATATGTCAGTTTAAGTGCATTCATTTGCAAATAAGACAATTTTCTTCAAAATTGTTTAATTATGTTTTGTATCTTGACATTTTCAAAAGATTTGCTGCACATGACAGCTTAATTTGTTTCTTTTTTAATTTAGAAACGATTGCAACTCCATAAATATTTTGCAAGGGAAGCATATGATTATGTGATTACGTGATCATGCTGATCAGACTGCGAGAAGAAAATAGTTTTCATATTGTGCTTGTTCTTGTTGTCTACAAAGGATAAGAATGAAGACAATTTCTGACCAAGTATGCATTTTGTTGAGATTGGGGGTTAGGGGGTGGGGTGGGGCTCGGCGTGGATATCGGGGTAGGTAAATGTTACCTTTTATAATTGCACAGGGGTCATTTGAAAAAATGTAAGAGTGAATCATATGGTCGAATATCTGAATAACTCCTGAACGAAACAATTGTGAGGATAACGCATACACGTGTACATTTTTAAAATTCAAATTCTTCAGCACAGAGGCATTTTAGTTAGTTTTTGTGTAGAAAACAAGAATACTTCCAAAGGCAACCTGTGGCAGCCACGATTGTCTTTACAAGGGATATCCTTTGGAAGCGACGAATACGGCAAAGAACAGAAAATTATTCAGCGACAAGTATTTTGGGCCAGACTAGTTAGTTTCGGCCAATAAGGCCTCATTAATGTCCTCAAGTACATCAAAATAGAATTGAAGGCAATGATCATGAATCGACGCAATTAACCTACACCTCCCATCTAAGACATCAAAGAGTAAGAAACGCGAACCTGAAATAACTAGACCCTAATGGAAACATCAATAGCGGAAAGCCAAAAGGACAGTTACTTTCCCACAAATGGCCAATTTTCTATTATTCCCCCGACCAATATATATATATATATTTCGGTACACACACTCAAAACAAATCATAACAAAAATAAACCGCGATAGAATAACCACCTTGCAACGTTCTTACTTCTAAATCAAATACGGTGAATGAAAGCAAAAAATTACCGTTTGTCGTCTCATGTTTGTAACTCCGTAGTCTGATCCAATCCAACAAGCTGTACACGCATTGGTTCTGAAAAAATATTTTCTTTACCAATAGAATAAGACAGATACACACGATTTTATGTCCTTTAGAGTATATTCGTGCCCTGTAATTATTTTATAGTTTTGCAAAGTATGATTACGACATAATGCGAAACTGTTTGCTTTTGGAAGGGTTCTAGTTACATTTGAATGTACGTATTATTTGCGACACACACACACACACACACACACACACACACACACACACACACACACACACACACACAGAGGAAAGGCCAATTAGTCATTTTGTGAGCTTTTGGCTTTCAGCTTTTGATATTTCCATTAGGTTCTAGCCTTTTAATTTTTGTGTTTCTTTCCCTTTTGGGATTCTCTGATGGGAGCTGTTGGTTAATTGTATCGATTCATGATCATTTACCTTCTTGATAGTTTACAACAAGATATTTTTGAAGCAGCGAGTTGATGAACTCAAAACTGTGACGAAACTGAAATGTGGTATGAAATATTCAGTTCACTATTGTTTAAACACAAAGCTTTATTGGAACAAAGGCAAATAGAAAGATAGTCTTTGATTCCGCTTGTTTTCAAAGTAACTGACTCATGAAAAAAGGATTGAAAACAGAAGTAAAGGCAATGATCAGGGATCGATACAATTACCTGACTACCCTCATCCAAGTCATCAAAGGACAAGAAACACAAACTTGAAATAACTAGACACTACTGGAAACATCAATAGCGAAAACACAGACACAAAAACAAAAATCAAAAACGAAATCCATTACGCTAATACACCCGTGCGACATAGTGCATTTTTTCACATCTCAAAGTGGCTTCTTTTCTGATGAAAATCAGTGATATTTTTCTTATTTATACTAAAAACATAGGTTGTGGGTGCTCGTTAGGACCGCCTCATTGAGGCGGTTCTAACGAGTACCCACAACCTATGTCTTCGTTAGGACCGCCTCATTGAGGCGCCTCATTGACAACCTATGTCTTGGAACAGAAATAAGGAAAATATTGTATACCCCCGTAAACCCCAGTTTTCTCTATATAAAGTGGGGTTTAGGCGGGGGCTTCATTTTATGGACTTGTTAGCGTGATGACTATGCTGAAAACTTAACAAGCGGAAAGCCATAAAGGACAGTAACTACCGCCCCGGTTATGAAACCTACCGTCCCAGAAATGTGACATTAGCAAAGAGTTTAAGCCCTGATTCGTCCCTGTTTTCCATTTGGTGTCGATGAAGGGAGGTGTGAGATAATTGTATCGATTCCTGATCATTGCCTTCACTTTCATTTTGCTTACATTTTTTAGGATAAAACGCCCTGCAATCGAAACAAATCTGACATCCATAAGATTGGAAATATATTTGTCCCAAGACAGGATGTTAACAGTCTATCGCCTTAGAATGTTGCTGAGTAATGAACAGTGATTTGGAAACAAATATATATGGGCCCCATCAAGCGATTTTTGTACATATCGCCTATGCGAGCAGTGAATCAAGAGGAACCTTCAGACAGAAAGCCATATCCCTGGTCCCTCTGAATGGCTGGGCATGCGCAGTTAAAATTTGTCATGACGGAATGCTCGAAGACACAAATTCGCTTGGCGGGGCCCAATTATGACATCGAATTAATCATGAATGGCATACAGCTTGTATAATCTCCATGACTGCCATTTACCCGTAACAGATTCATAAATTATGTAAAAACAGATAAGGTATGAATGCATACAAAACAATAAATCAAACGCGCGCACGCACACACACACACTCGCAAAAAGACGCGTTGTAAGTTTTCAGACGGAGCTATCAAGCACTCAGTACGAACCTTCACGACTAGTACTAGTCGTTCCTATTGCTTTGGTTCTACACAAAATTAACGAAAGGCAAGGGGGCGCCTTGTTAAACACTGCTGCTTTTTTTAAAAAACTCATTGAAATAAATTTGAAAACACAAAAACAAAAAAAAAAAAAAAAATGGTAAACAAAAATAAAAAAAAATAACATTAAATTGGAGTATAGGTGACCCCACACCACAGTTAAAATTTTACTGACCGTTCCAAGGCGGTTCTTCTGTCGCGGTTTATTAATCTTAAAGTTCGTTTTTGGATGTATGTATTGCAGATGTCTTTATAACAATGACATCCATTTGGCCATTATTTGGGGAAGGGACTGTCCTTTTTGTTTTACGCTTGTGACGTTTTCATTATAGTGAAGTTATTTAATGGGAATGGGAGCACCTGCAGGGGAGGCAACTCCTGCAAAAGTTTGTCTCCCATGTCAATAGGGGTCAAGTCTTAAAGGCAAGAATTTGCTCCGTAGGAGCGGACGCCTTTTTCAGTGGGACTGGGCTTATATAAAAGAAAACAGGAAGTCCCGAAAGTTGTCTCCCTTTGAAAAATGGTGAAAAAATGTGCCAGGTGTTCCCATTCCTCTTAATAATCGTGTTTATTTCCCTTTGTCGTCTTGGATGGTAGTTGTTAGGTAATTGTATCGATTAAAATCACGTTCATGCAGTTTGGGTGCTTTTGAAGTGAAGGAGAGACTGCTGACACTGCATCAGGAATAATAGCGGGAGTTGAAATGGCAATGATTGTTTTCATGCTTAGCCATACCAAAACGTTTCGGAAGCTCTTTCTGTTCCGATGAATAGCATTTATGTCCAATTTAATAAAATATACAGTTCGCATTTCTGAACACATTTCAGGCATATAGGAAGATTTGCTTGCGTATTATAGAACATATTTCTCGCAAGTTGGAAGTTTTGTTTGCAGTCTCATATCGCTTACTACCGGGAATACCACTAAACTTCGGAAAAATCAAATTTGAAAATCTGCGTAAAATGATGACTGCATCTAGCAGATTCAGACCGCGATCTAGGCATGCTTAAGGAGGGTCGCGCATAACTGATTCCTCCGTAATCAAAGTAGAAGTAAAACAAAGATCAGGAATTGATACAATTAACTTACTCCATCCATAAAAGACACCAAAGGGAAAGAAATACAAACATTAAGCGACCAGACCATAATGGAAACCTAAACAAAGGAAGGCCATATGGACAGTTACTTTCCCACAAAATGGCCATACGGCCATCCAAAATTAAAAGACACAAGTGATACACACAGCAAGTAACAAACAACAACATAAATAAATCGCCACAGAAGAGCCGCCTTGGAACGGTCAGTGGAAGATTTCCACTGGGGGGGCTTAAATCGATTTTACGTGGCCACAATCCTCGCCCTTACTTCCGTCGCGATTTAGACAAATAAGTTCGAATTTTTACCTCAAAATGATTTTAGTTTGTATTTTGTTTTTAAAGTGTTTTCTGAGGTTTTTGTAACATTTAATAACCATTACAGTGTGTTTTTTTGTGGTCAAATATTTTGCGACTTCATAGACTACTTTCCGGTCTAGTTTGCATGGCTGTAAGCACATGAAAATTAAGTGACAAACGGACTAACCCTGTTTTTTTCCAGCTACTGATTTGTTTCCTCCGATTGCAGCCCACCAGCTTTCTACGGCAAATCTGAACTCTCTTTAACGCAAGACGTTTACCTTATTTTTCCAGTGGTAGGGACGTCGGAGATCGACGCCATTTTTACATCCCCTTCTGACTCCATATATTTTCGACTCAAACTTGGACCTAGTTTGTGGCATCAAATGCGTGCTTAGGACAATATTTTCTGTATAAACAACAAGTTAAGGCGTATTTGCAACTATTAATAGGTCAAGGATTGTCCAACATTAAAGTTTTATCGCAAAATAGCTCTGCTGAAAATGTCGTATCATTGTTTACAAATCCTGCACAGGGCGCCGCCATCTTGAAATCACATGACATAGGTTGTTATTGAGATGGTGTCACGCTCTCAATTTTTCATGAATATTCATGAAATTTGTACCAATCGAAAGCCAAAAAGCCATTGTGTGTTGCCGTGTGCAAATTAGAGGGAAAATGAAAAAAAAGGATCGAAAATGGTGCACGAAAATAGGTGAATTTTCGCAAAGCGATTAAAGCCAGTAATTTTAGTGAGAACTTCATAGAACTGAAATCACAGAAACATGCGACCCTAAATGCCCAGAAAATGCCCCCCAAAACGACATAAACCAAAGCGCAATCGGGCGCAATGAAGAAATATCAGCGTACCTCAAACCGGAAGACAACGTGTGTTTGGATTGTCACATATTTTCGCGACCAATCTCCCCAATCCAAAAAATCGATTTAGCGGCTCCACAAACCAAATATATTGCATTTTGTTAGGATCGAGTTTTTTTATTGATATGAGGGATAATTAGTATCATTTATTGATGACAATTCTTCGTTCAGTTGAAAATCTACACGATTTTCTTTTAACTGGTTTATTGGTTTCTTATGTAACGTAAATTCGGAAATGATGAAACCTTGCACTCCTTTTCACCTGAAACTTCACTAAAGCGACTCATTTTATGCTTATTTCACTTGAATATTTAACATTTGACCAAATTTGACAGAAATCAACATTACGCAGGTTGTTTTTCTCTGTTTTCCAACCCAAATACAAGATGCATTATTACAGGCCTGACTTCCTCAATTTCCTCAGAAAATTTTCATTTTTTTCAGACATAACATCATCATGAGTTCTGAGTCAGAGCTCGATACAGACCCATTTGATAATAGTCAGGATTTATTCTCTGATTACTCTTTGGTAATTATTAAAAATTAGTTCCTATAATTCTTTGTCTATATGTAGCTTAATACATAATCTATCTATCTTCGAATACTGCCTACACCCTCACGGGCATTTTCGGCAGGTGTACAACATACACACCAGGTTTGCAGGATGAAAGCCTACACAGTAATCATGTGGATTACGGTAGGGTTCTTTTACCTGCACAGGGGATGGTTCTCCCTGCACAGGGGGCCTCCAGTTAACGTCCCGATCCGAAGGACGGTGCACTTTATGACATTCATCCCTGCAAATGATGCCAATGGAGCGTGCTCGGACACCGAAATTTTATCGCCGCTGCCGGGGATCGAACCCGGGACCTCTAGCATCAGAGGCAAGTGCACTAACCACTGAGCTATCACGCTCCACAATCTATGTTTTAATGCATAATTAATGGGAAACAGTGAACATTTTCACCAAGTATTCAAATCTTTAGCCAGTTTTGGCCTTTTTATATCATTCAATTTTAAATATTAAAAATGCAAATTCCTTGAAAAATGTATGCATGCTTATATACCTGAAGCTCCTAACGCATTATTGAATAAAATAAATAGATCTAGACCCCCCTTTTTTAAAGGGTGTCATTTTTGGACAGTCCGACTCTACATATAACCTTATGTACCCCGACAGGCAATCCCCTGCTTTAAAGATAGAATCTCTACCAATTTGTCCAGTAAATTAGCTGAGAAAGAATGTAATTTTTGGTCTCGTCTTCTGTTTCAGCACAGTCCAATATTCAATAAGCGTGCTAGAAAACAGCCTCCATCTCGTAGCTCTGAAGAGACTCACTCGCCTCCTAGCTCAGCGGAGACCGTAGCGCCATCTAGCTTTCCAGATACACAGCCGCCATCCAGCTTTCCAGATACACAGCCGCCATCTAGTTTTCCAGTAGACAGTCAGCCGCCATCTAGTTTTCCAGTAGACAGTCAGCCTTTTGGTTCTGCAGATTCACAACCCCCTTGTCCTAGCTCTGCAGAGACACAGCCGCCATATAGTTCTGGAGAAACACAGCCGCCTCCTTGTTCCATTCAGAAAAGAGCTGAACAGAATTTATTCGGAAGTAAGCACAAACAACCTCATAGTTTAGTTTAAACATATTCAAAATCTCATTAAATGTAGATTTTTGGGGGGGGGGTGTTATGGTTTTACGGCCCTTTCAAGATTATTTCACTCATATCGAGCCGATCGTTAATCATAGGTGGGCGAAAACCGGAGTACCCGGAGAAAAACCACCTGACCTTCCGTTGCAGCACTTGGCGTCTCACACGTGACCCCAGCGAGGCTCGAACTCACGGCGGTGAGAGACCTAATGACTAAGAGTCAGCGCTCTGATCCATTAGGCCACAGAGGCCCGTTCATTAAATGTACATATACAACAATGAACACAGTCCATACAATTTCGGATTAGAACGGAAGCTTTAAGCTTTTATTTAAACTAGCTCATAACTTAATCACCATACATTTCAAACAAATATGCTCACACTAGTATACATGCATGAAAAATAGCATAATGAATCAATGCTGTAATTGTGAGATAATCTGAATGCCATCAAAAGTTAATATTTTTACA
Organism: Lucinisca nassula; assembly: GCA_963580285.1. Classification (NCBI taxonomy): domain Eukaryota; kingdom Metazoa; phylum Mollusca; class Bivalvia; order Lucinida; family Lucinidae; genus Lucinisca; species Lucinisca nassula. The sequence continues at coordinate 140,137,807 of OY757017.1, read as the reverse complement.
ACATGTATAACAAAAATTATGCCTATTCAAATATACTGAATTGTTTTTTCCTTTAAAAACAAAATTTTCAGACCAAAACTTTTGATATTTTTCTTATATCTACTCTTAACATAGCTTATACCCGTACACGTTCGAACGGCTTCAGTGAGGCAGTTCGAAGGAACACCCACAATCTATGTTTTAATGCAGAAATTAGAAAATACTGAATACTACCGTAAATGCCAGTTTTGCATTACAAAAGTAGTGTTTGAGGAGTATAAATTATAAAGGCATGTTTTCCTGATTAGCTTCAGTAACAATTTGCCAAAGATTTCTATTGCATTATGTTATTTATTGTTAAATTTCTTACTTTAACCCATTTAACCCTAGCGTCCCATAAATGGGGCAAAGGCAAACAGTGCTGACCCAGATGTGACGACGCATAATGCGGCGTCCCATCAGGGTCTTCACTGTTGGCTTAAAATAAAATTAATTTCTGTAAGAATTGTTAGACAAAAAGCAACCTGACACCCCAAAATTAAAGACTGCACTCATCCAAATAATAGGGATGACCATTGGGCTTAAATGAGTTAAATGCTTTCATTATATCCACAGAGACCCAGCCCCCAAGAGAAGGGTCGTCATTTCGAAAGAGACTCTCATTCTCCCTGTCGCATAGAGAAAGCCAAGATCTCCATGAAATAATGGTAAGATTTGGTGCCTGTAGCTTGTGCTTGATATATAGTATAGTGTACTATTTTCTAGACAATGAACTATGTCACATAGCCCAAAACTAGTTTTTGTCGTTTTGTTTGTACCATCATGCACCTCTCTTTCATTTCTAATAGACAGTATAGGGCTTGTTTGGGACTGTATTTTTTGCGGTTAGTGCTATAAACCCTGTTACTTAAATAAACCTGTTGTATCTCAACCAAAATGTATTGATCATATCTATTTATCGAAAAAAGTATGGGCATTTTTGCTATATAATCTATAGATTTTTGGGACCCAACTTTCAACCATGTTAAATGCCAAACCTTGTTATATCAGAGCGTGTTATAAAGAGTAGAATGTCAATTTTCAGCTAATAATATATCTTGTGGATTTTTTTTTCTCAAAAGCCTACCTTCCACCCTAAAATAACTGACAGGGTCGAGAGACGGCAAACAGAAATATTTTCATAAATGCAGCCTATATACAAGTAGTCGTGTTGTATCAATGAAAAATTGTAAAGTACCTGTGATGTTATAAAAAGGCATGTTATAAAAAGGAGAGGTTCATGTATGGGATATGTGCTAACATTACCTCATATGCATGCTGTGCTTAAATGTACATTAACCTGCTGCTATTAGGCCAATAAAAATAGTTATGTTTTTGGTTCCTTGTCAGAAAAAGGGTCAAATAAACAAATGTGAATTGTATGTAGCTTACCACTTAAAAGTTTTGATAACACTTTACTGTGCTACAGGATGGTTTTACAGTCATAATTAAGGAGAGTGACTGATTTGAATGATCAATCTCAGAAGCCAATTTGGTAAATTTCAACAATTGTTTGAAATATTGAAAAAAAAGTTCACAGTCGGCACCAACTAGAAGAGTCGGTCAGGGAACCAGGAACATGACTATTTTTTTCTTGGCCTTAGTAACCTGGCACATACTAGCACATGTAGAATAGCTACTCTATTGAAGTAACACATTATATTCACCAAACTTCCAATTAACCTTGTATATAGTTTTGCATGAGCTGATATAATCATCTTTGCAACAAATACTAAAAACATCTAATAGATGCCCATGTTTTAACCCGAACCTTGTTGGTTGAATAAGCTACAAATGTTATGTGGTCCACACTGGACAACAGTTGCAAGATTTATTAATTTTTGCTTAAATACTGTAAACATTCCAAAATTTGGGACACCTAAAAAGGTTGCTGTAAATATTAAAAAAGTTGAGCAAAAGGATTTTACGATACAAAAACATGTCCAAAAGCTGAAGATGGAATGTCAAACAGTGAAGTCCCTGATCAGACTGCTCCTCTAGCAGTCTTATCTGGGTCTGCACTGTTTGTATATGCCACTATGTCCCAAACCATAGGATCAATACAGTAGCAATATATTCATATTATTCGCCATACATCAGTCAACCTTATGACATGATTGCAAAGGTCATAAGGTCAAGGTCACTTTATTTCACGGTCCAAAGATAGTGACACAACGAGTGACCTCAAACTAAATGTAGGTCGGTGTGACCTATATTCACGGGTCAGTGATTTCGCCTAATATCTTCAAGACTGTTTAATTGAGAAACATCGTACCTTGGCTTATTTTGCCATGTGACACAGCGAGTGACCTCAAGCAAAATGTAGTTCATTGTGACCTATATTTCATGGTCCAGTGTTTTTGTCGTATATCTTCAAAACTAAATGATCGAGAAACATCATATCTTGGATATTTACTCCATGTGACTTCAAACAAAATGTAGGTCAGTATGACCTATATCTTATGGCCCAGTGACATTTAGCTCTCCTCTTATTTACCCCAACAGGGAGCTACGCTATCCGAGAAATCTCTTCTTGTGAATGCCACTGATTTTAACAACTAGTTGGGCATCTCTTAGAAACTTTTTGGTATTATGGTATTATACCATATTGGCATGCTTATTAGAATAGGTTATGGGTTTTCTTACAGGTGAAAAAGGACGTTCGTACAGTTGAGGTTCAAACTGATTTAAACAGACTAACAAATATCCCAGGCCAGCTTTTCAACACCAAATTCAAATCAGTTTTAACTAATTGCTACTCTCTCATTGTGCAAAACACAATGGCAGATGATGAGACAGTTTTAAATGTAGAAAGAAACACTCAGACATTTGAAAGCGGTGGTCAGGTTAGGCAGAGTAGTAGCCAGACTGAAGTTGAAGATTACCAGTTATATGTATACACAGAGAACATTGTGTCGGAAACTTTTTCCGGTGTTGGATGTACCTCATCAGAGTCTTATGCCCAGACACTAACGAATAGCCTTACACCTAAGAAATACAAACACTAATATAAACAGTCTTGTTACTTATCTTCATATAATGGCTTCCCTTACTAACCCGATTAACAAAAAAGACATATTTAACATTTTCGATGCACATGGTAAACAGAAATGTTTGGAAGTTTTAGTGGACTCAAATCCTTGTAGTGTTCAGCCTTCAGAGAAATCTTATTAAAAGTCACTGAACAAAGTGATATCTGAAAGAAAACTAGTTAAAAAATCAATCAATCGCCCTGGGGGTGAATCTCGATATCAGTCATTTTTAAGTGAAGTGTTCACTTTTCCAATAGCCGAGCCAAATAAAAGAGTACCACAAGTAACCAATGATGAAAATCTAGATCTCAATACATCCCTTATACAAGGAAAGAAACAGAGGGTCGTTTTGAAGGAAAAAATACAGAACATTGAAAACACAAATAAGCAAGTGGAGGCAGAGTTACGGAGTACACATAGTACAAATAAACAATTTAAGTTAGAGTTGATGAAAACACAACAAAAACTTGAAAATTGCAAAACTGTTCTTAAACGTACAGCTGCAATGGAAAATTATGCACAAGTTAAAATTTCCAAGTTGGAAACGAAAATTGACGGCGATTGTTGTATTGATAGCAAATCACAAATACGTTTACTGAAAAAACAGTTACGAGAGAAGGAAAATGAGATTCAGGCACTTCAGGAACGCAATGAATATTTACAAGATATAGTAAATGATAATGAGAAAGAGAAGGAGCTTGAAATATTTGATGAAAAAAAGAAAACTTACAGTGCCAAATTCAAACAATGTGTGTATGAAATCTTGCAGAATAATGTTAGTGCATCTAAAGTTTCAGCAGTTGTGAACAGTGTCCTTAAGCTGGTGAATACAAAAGCTAATAGATTACCTTGCAGAACCACTGTGTTAGAAATGAGCATTCAAAGACTGTATCTTTCACAGGTGCAACTGGGTGACGTTTTCGCAAAGGAACAAAATACTGTACTAATCACAGATGAAACATCCAAATTCGGTAAAAAATTCATGGGATATGAAGCGGCTGACTCACAGGGTAACCTGTGGGTTCTTGGTTTAAGGGACATCGAAACGAAATCTGCGAATGACACCCTAAAGGTGTTCAGACAATTATTACAGGACCTTGATGATAGAAGTAGTGTTAATCAGAATGAAATTTCCAGAAGCATTATTTGTCATATTGTCGCCACCATGTCGGACCGAGCAGCGACCGAAGTGAGGTTTAATAGCCTACTGGAAAGCTTCAGGAAAGAAATATTACCATTGACCTATTACAATTACAACACTTTTACAGAGGCAGAAAAATCGTCTCTAGAAAGATTATGTAATTTTTTCTGTGGACTCCATGCACTTGTTAATTTTGCAGAAACGGCTAAGTCATGTCTGAAGGAATTAGAATCCGGAATATTTGATAGCGACATTCCTTGCTTGGACAAAAGTTTTAAGGATAGTGACCCAGGGACATGTCGTCTCATCAGAACATGTGCCAAAGCATTTGGTGAGGGATCGGGGGGGGGGGGGTGATGAAAAAAGTGGCTGCCAAGGACCCTTCAAAACATATTTATCACAATTTTTGCAAGAAAATAACATTAAGACAGTACCCTTAAGGTCATACAGGGGAACTAGATTCAACATATTGTTTCAAAATGCTATGTCTGTTTTTTTCTTGCATATGCAAATGAAGAACTTTCTAGAATCTTATGGGGCAGAAAACAGATTGCTTAAAGCAATACTGTATGATCTGAAGACTCCAGAATTTGTTGCAGGGGCCAAGGCACTGGGCCTCATAAGCAGGTTTGTGACATGCCCTCTGTGGCATTTGCTTGAAAGTAAAGAAATAACTGTAATTGACATGAACGTTTAGTATTTACAGTTGGTGAATTTCCTGGATGATGCATCAAAGAATGTCCAGAATTTCATGAAAGGAGAATTGCTGCCGTTTGGAGAGGACACATATTTAGATGAAGGAATAGTTTCAAAATCTTTTGATAGTATAGTTGAAGCTTTTTTAGGTGTATTATTATCAGCTCTGTGTAAAATCGGTAAAAGATTGTTTCTGGATCAGCTGCCTGGAGGTAAACTCAGTGATTTAACTGACGAGATGAAAGATAAGTTGAAAGCGGCACCAAAGACCTCTTGTTTTGCTGAAAGTGTTTTTGGCCAACTTGACGAGTTACTTAGAATGAAACCAAATATTAGTTCATTAGCTGCAGAAGCTTGTATTATGTTCTTGAACAATAAGACTATGGCATGGCTTGAAAATAAAGAAGAAGGTGAAAGGGAGTCTCTAGTAAAAAGTGCATCACTGGGTGTGAAAAAGTTACGTCAGGTATACAAAGCCAGGATAAAGGACATTGAAGAGAATAGACGTATTGCTGTTCAGGAACAAGTTCAGAAAAAAGAAGCCCAAAGGCAGGACAAAATCAGAAAGCAGGAGCAGTTTACCAAAGACATTCTGTTCCATGGCCTTTGGCAAAGTGAAAATGAAATTGAAATATGTTAACTTCATACAAAACTAAATCTGAACACACAAAGGCTCTAAAAGCCCAGTTAAAATTCCGAAAAGAGGTTCTTCAACAAATCCCGGACAGAAAGGGTACATATAATGTTACGACACCACAACCTGATGGCAAGTCGCGCAGAAGCTTAAATGTTAATGAACTAAAAGAGAGCCTGAAAAGTCTCATTGGTCAAGCTATTGTTAAAGACAATGAAAATGACAATGAAAGGCACATACTTGTTGGTAAACGTGTCAAACATCGCTTTGTGAAAGATGGTGCTGGAAAAGTCATATCGCAGGTACAGTCAATGGAATTTACTCTTTTCACATAAGATATTCTGACTTTTGTCAAAAGAATTTCCATTCACTTCATTATACACCCCAACCTCTTCATAATATAAGAATCTTATATGGGTGCGAGGGTTGGATTGAAAAATCTGTCCTGTGGATCACTGTCCGGCATCACGAGGCTTGCCGAGTGATGCCGGACAGTGATTCCGAGGGAAGGAATTTTTCTACCCACCCCTCACTCCCATATTGGATTCTTTTTCCTGCATACCTTCTGCTCCTGATCCTGGATTTTTATACTGCAGTCACTTTGGTTGCAACGGCTGCCATATTGGAATGACAATGACGTGATATTTAGTGACGTCACGTACGTGCAGTGACGTCAACTTAACGGCGGCGCATGTGAGGTCGTATACAACCAGTGCTTATCAAACACGTGAGAATATTCGGTCCCTGGGTCAGAACACCAGGGTCAGAACAGAAATTATTTCTATCCTAGGGTAAAATCACGGATAATCTGGTCTGGTGTGCAAGAACACTGTTTATGGGGTCCAGACTAAAACCTTGTCAGTTAAACAACTGTGTTATATTCAAGCTAAAAAGTCTAAAATAAATTATATCTGAATGTCATACAGGTCCCTCTTTCAACCATGCTATTTCCAAAACTGTGTTATATCCAACCATGGTATAAAGAGGTAAATGTGTAGACCTGTCACAAATAAACAAAAGGAAAATTGCAGTACACTACATACCCTTTTGACGCTTTTGATGTCCAAACAATAAGCTGTGTTATATAAATTCAATTTTAAAGCCATCTTAAATCACTTTATAATTAACTACTTATATAATTAACCATGTTATAAAAAGTTGAAACATTATGCCGCCTCACATCAGGGTCTGCACTGTTTGCCTGCCCCATTTTTGGGACGCTAGGCTGTAACCTTTAACCTGCTGAATATTCAATTAAGCCACACCCATTTCTGACTTTGAACCAATCAGATTACTTGATGTAGTTTATTTCTACATACATGTATTCATAAACTGAATGTCAAACAGTGTAGATCCTGATCAGATGGCTTCTGAAGAAGCCAGGATCTACACTGTTTGCAAAGTTAGGGCGTGTCGCCTACAGCAGGATAAAGGTTAAGGGCTTAAAGATTCACCAGACAAACCTGAAATAAAAATGGACTAAAGCATACAGATTTGTATTTCTCTTTGCTTTTGCTAAAATTGCTAGAGGTATCTTGTGTTCGTTTCAGGTACCAGGTTTCCCTCAATGGTTCAACATAGTGTATGACGGAGACGAAGCTGTGTATACATACCACCAGCTAGATGAGGATGTGGAGAGGGCTGACTTGCAGATTCTAGTTTAGACAGCAACTATATATATATAGCTTACAAGACTTGAATTCTGACAGGTATGAACAATTTTATCTAGCAGGTCAAATACATAAAAGAGACCAGTGTTCAGAAACTTAAAATGTGAGTTATATTGATAGCAGACCCACGGTGGACAGTAAACTTTTTATGTTGTTCGAATTCGTGAGATGAGGACCGTCTGTGCAGTTTTCAAAACATGACATTTTAAATATACAACAACCTCTTTATAACACTATTTTGGGGTTCAAACTATACACAGTGTTAGTTAAACAACCAGCCTCTTCTTATAAAAGTGTTAGTGTGTATTATGTTTTATTTACTCAAAGTGTAAAAATTATATTGAAAAATGGCCATTTATTTATTTTTCTTTATAGTTTATACATTTTTCATCCATCTTTGAACCCTGTAACCAACAATTATATCCAAAACTGTGTTTAATAGAAGCAGAATAAAGGTTAATGTGTACTTTGAAATGTATATTCCAATGGTTTTATGAACTTAGGAATTTTGCTGGAGAATTTTTCTTGAAATTTTCAAAACGATTGACAGAAATTTTACATTTTTTGTAAATTTCTAATGCTACAGCTGCGGACACAAAAGCATAAACGACCTTATGTGTATGATTTTATTGTAAAGCAAAGAATCAATCAATACAGTCACATATAATAGATCTATTTATTTGTGGTAAATCTGTTTAACTGTACTCAAGAGCATTTACATTTAGTAAAGGTATTTATTGATAAATTGTGATCCACGTAAAATCGTTTACACTTTTGTGTCCGCTGCTGTACCAACTTGCTATTTAATGAAAACACAATACAACAAAGACACTTCAAAACCTGTTATTAATTATATAAAAAGGCATATTTATACTTTTTCCTTTCAAATTTAAATCAGATACCACCCAGCAAATTTTTTGTAGGAAAAATTTGAATTTTTGAAATTTTCAAAATTTTCCAAAGTCCATAACTTATATATGGATTAAGATATCAAAACAAAACAAACATCATATTTTTTTCTTTTTTCAAAACCTACAATCTGATATATTATAAGATAGATTTATTTTGTTTCTAATGAAAATATTTGAGTTTCAAGCCACATGAAATTTCGACAGAAAAATTTCCATTTTTCGAATTTTCAAATTCAATTAACTTGAGAATGAATGAAGGTATCAAAACAAAACAAACACTATTGTTTTGCATTTTTGAAGACCTTTAATTTGATATATAACAAAGCATAGTTAACTGGAGGCCCCCTGTGCAGGGAGACCCATCCCCTGTGCAGGTTAAAGATCCTTACATGATTACTGTGTTGGTATTCATCCTGCAAAACCTGGAGTGTATGCAATGTACACCTGCGGTAATGGTCAAATGTGACCTACGTAGTATCAGTTTTGTTTGATTTGAAGTTTTACGTCCCCGTCAGCACTGAAAAGGTCATTTTGGAGACGTTGCTTCCAATTCTGTGGAACTTTTACCCGGCATTGCGATGAAATGACATCTCAAGCCCTGTCGCCCAATCGGGTTTATAAGCATGGACGGTCCGACGTGCATTGCTGGGCAGGCTTAGATCCTCTAAGCCGTTTACCAGTACTCGTGTGCGGGTCGGTTTCAGTTCTGCGTGGAAGCATCATGCAACCCATCTATTTCTTCAAGCCCCGATGGGCGGGGGCAAACGCAGTATCAGTAGATAGATAGATAGAAAAAAAAACACTGCCATATTTATCCACCTAGTTATTGGTATGAACTAAAAGAGCAGACACAACTGTAATGCCTGGCAGCGCACATTACTCTGTTAACAATCAATCGCAGTCTTAGTTTCAATTTCTGTTAACCCACCTCAGTGAACAAAAAGCCACCCACATTTAGGATCTTAGACTCAACAGGTCCGTACGCATTGGGGTTAGAGAGAGAGAGAGAGAGAGAGAGAGAGAGAGAGAGAGAGAGAGAGAGAGAGAGAGAGAGAGAGAGAGAGAGAGAGAATCAATATCGAGGCTCGAACTGTGGAATCGAGGAGGGAGAATTGCATCAGTGTGCTTTGTCGTCCCAAATACTTCTCATTGTTAGTCTGTACAGTACAAGATAGCCGCCCCCGCCGATCTGGGATTGAAGAAAAAGATTGTGCTGCATGATTTTTCCATGTAGAGCTGAAACGAATCGAACAAAACTAAGAGAATCCAGATACTTTCTTTGAGTGATTCAACTATGATTACAAAGGCCTCCAGAGCGGAACTCGCATGACAAGACGTAAAGCACAATAATGGAATGTATTTGACTGAGAAAAGCGTCTTGAGGAACACCGACATTCATTTCGAATTATTCAATGTAACCGACACAAACAAGGACACGTCTCCGCGCATAAGCAGACATCCAATGGACCAGTCGAACATTCAACTCCTCCACTTCAAATTTTCTCTGTGCCTCCTAAATGACTTTCCGAAACACTCAACCAAATGCCTTATCAAGGTCCACCAAAGCCTCTATGTGGGAATGTAACTGCCATTATGGCTTTCCGCTAGTTTCCATTACGGTCTAGTTATTTCATGTTCGTGGTTCTTTCCCTTTGGTGTGTCAGATCGGAGGTGTTGGGTAATTGTATCGATTCCTGATCATTGCCTTCACTGGAAAGTAAATGGATAACTTATCGCACCTCCCTATCACAGTTTGCATAAACAGGCAATATATAATTAAATAGCGTTTCCGGACAATATGGCATGACAAAAAAAAACTTGTAAAATTATAGAGAAAAAATTAACTAGCAGTTTTTCTACTTTCCCTATAACGTTGGCAGGAACTAAAACGGGAGAAAGGAAATTTGTATATTCTTTTTTGCATCAGCATATGGATTTTTTTTTTATCAATTTCAACTCATTTCATTAGGGTGGGGGGGGGGGGGGGCAAAAAAGAAAGCTAAAAATGTACAACAATGTTTCCAAGGTAAATTAATAACATATATCGGACTTTGTTTGAACGTCTGCGACAATGTTAATGGCTTCATATCTTTTAAACATGAACAAATCGACAATATGGCCATATGATTTCATGGATTTTTTGCCAGAAAAATTAATTTTTCACACCATAAAACTTATAAATGAAATTGTGTTTCATTTAAAATGAAATACTTTGATACATATCACATTAAGGAAGCAAAAGTAGGTGCAATAATAAAGGTATAATTCTTGTTCTTGTCATTTAAACAATATCTTAAAGCTTTTTAGCCATTTTTATTGGGGGGTGGGGTAACTTTTTCTGCTTTACTTCTTCCAGATGCCTAGTGACATTGTCAAATTTCACGCCTATTTCGTGTATCTAATATTATTACACGATATATGTGAAAATAAGAAAAAATCTAAAGACGAAAAATGCACTCTTTTATCAAGTATAGTGAAATTGCATATCAAAACAGCAAAAAATGCAGAAAAAGTAATTTGTAAATAGGTGTTCCGACAAAAACCCGTGAAAGAGTTTGTTTTTCACAGCTATGTACGCAAACATGACATTATCCTGCATTGTGTTTTTTAAACCAAACTGGGAAATATTGTTTTAAACAATTGTTATCGAAAATTTGTCAATGACTGGGGTAATTATTGAAACATTCGATAATTTCGAAAACAGTACCCATCTATAAGGCTAAAAAGCTAAAAAAAAGCATGGTATGTCTATATTTTTATACCGGCAAACGATTGCAGAGATTTCAAGCTACAAAATACAAGCAAATAAAAAAATCTAAAGACAAATGAATTACTCCCCACCCTCCTTAATTAACCCTTTCTAGAACATATGTAACGAAACGTCAGTCGACGTCGGGATGCAGCACGGGTAGGCATATGTTACAACCATTGGTAGACTTGTCTCGTGATTCCGTCAGACAGAGAGAACTGTAGATCTTGCACGTCCTTGTCAACGTCGCGTTACTATCGCTATATCCATTCAATCAAAAGTGGCGTCAAATGTCCCACGACCACTATAAGAAAACAATCGGTCAGCATGGGATAAGCATCAATGGGTGGTTGAAAGCTAGTGTATTAAACTGCCGACTCCCCAACCAGGGTCCAATGTTGACGCGAAGTCATCTTCCAGAAAGAATGCGATTTTGGGGTGGATACAGTAAGTCACTTTTTTCGGATTAAACGAGGTTCAGTTTAATCCATGGGGACGGCAGAATTCGAAGCCAAGTGAACGCTACAGTGAGAGCCGTGTCGTTTAGAGGATCAGTTTTTGTGTCGGTAATGTGATGGTTTGGGTCGCGATTGATCATAACTTCATGAGTAAACTCTATGTTGTTCGGCAAAGTTTTAAGGCAGACATGACGTCGAAAATGTTTTGAACTCATACTTGTTCCGATTATTTGGCATCATTTGCTGATTAAACAACATAACGCTCGCCGTCATACGACGTGGTTTATGCAACACTTCTTTGCTGCAAACAACGTCAACAGACTGAAATGACCGTTCTTATGCCCGGATTTTAATCCAATGTAATGCTTGTTGGACGTCCTCGAGACGCGTGTAAGTAACGAGTAGTTAAACCAAGAATTTGCAGGAGTGGGGGACTCCACTGGTAGAAAACTCGTCCAGAATGCTTGTGTAAGGTATCTGCAACCTTTGTTATACCCCCACAAATGAAATTTGGGGGGGGGGGGGGGTATATAGGAGTGAGCTTGTCGGTCGGTCTGTCTGTCTGTCGGTCGGTCGGTCTGTTGACTTGGTTTCCAGACGATAACTCAAAAACCGCTTCACCGATTTTTATAATTTTTGGTACACTGATGTAACATCATAAAATACAGGTCCAGTTCGATTTCCACTACAATTCGTCAATTTTCGACATAGTTATGGCCCCTTTCAAGTGAAAAATTGCAAAATGGCGCTGATGTACTATCAAGGCAGTTTTTGTGGGGGTATTCATCACCTTTAGTGATAGCTCTAGTTTATACTGCGTCGCGTCGCGTGCAAGAGTGTTTCTAAAAAAACTTGAGGCACTCGAGTTACGGTCGAACTTGATGTTGACCATGCACATCGGTTGTCATTTGTGATTTAAACACTCACCAGGTATGTGTTTGATTAAGGGTTTCATTACCAGATACTGGGAAATGGCTTATGATGCTAACGTTTATTTGTGAATTTTGGACTTACACATGGTGCAATACTTATATCGTTGCCATGACTCCAATGTTTACATCTTAGACTTAACGAATGTTGTATTAATTTGTGTTCAAAATACCAAGCCTAAAATACGTATATCTAAAATAAATGAAGCGTTTTAAACTGCATTCGGTATAGATATCAATGTAATTGTCCTTACTGCTTTCCGTTTGTGATGTTTTAACTCTTATCTTGCTGTTCACGACAGCCCCTATCTTTGCCAAGAGTGTAGATCCAGATCAGATGGCTTCTGAAGAAGCCATCTGATCAGGGTCTACACTGTTTGGCATTTAGTTTATGAATTTGTAGCAATAAGTTACATCAAGTAATTTGTTTGGCTGATAGACAGAAATGGGTGTGGCTTAAATGAATAGTCAGCAAGATAAGGGTTAATTACGGTGAAGTGGTTTTCCGTTGGTATTTCTCTGCTTTGATTGGTGGTTGAAGGTAATTTTATCGTTCCTGACTATTGCCGTAACTTCTATTTGGTCATCACGAAAACACGCGTATATAACTTTGACCCCCTTGAACCCCACTTTTATATAGTAAAACTGGGGTTTCCGGGGGTAAACCTTATTTTTCTTATGCATGCTCTTAAATATAGTTTGTGGGTACTCGTTAGAACCGCCTCGATGAGGCGGTTCTAACGAGTGCCCACAATCTATATTTTGAGCAGAAATTAGAAAAATATCACAATATTTCATCATAAATTTTCCATGTTTTCGGCGAAAAAGGTGGCAATGTATTTGTATAGGCGTGTTTGCGTAATGTGGACCAAATGGACACAAGCTATGTACTTCTTGTGGCACTTTCATTTCATTTTGGAAAAGACTTCAAAGATTTGGTATGGTGTCGAGTTTAACGACCAAGTCATCATTAATAAAGCCATATCGAGCAGGTAGGATAAAATGACCACACAATTATGAGGTATGGGTAAGAGACTGCTAACCATATCACACATGCTCGCATAGCTTTCCTCTTTAATAGCATGCCAGCGGGTTGTGCCTCAGACTCTATGACAGCTTTGGTCTAAAGGAGTGCTTCTTAAGATGGCAGTGAAGGCAATGTTCAAGAATAATGCCGATTTGTACCTGATGCCCTGTCTTTGGTCGGGCCAACCAGATTCCATCATTTGGTGTTCTTCTGCTCCAGCATTTCAGTTATTTCATGTTGTCGAGTCCTCATTTTTATTTAACTCTGTATTCGTTTGATGTTTATGTTCTCGGAGGTGTTCCACCGATGAGTTAGAAACCATAGCATTGAACAAATTATTTGTCTAAAGCACGTCAGATCCTAGGGCGAGGATTGGTGGCCAAGCAAAATTGATTTAAGCTGCCTATGATTTTATTCTGACCGTACTAAGGCGGTGCTTCTGTTGTGGTCATTATTGTCTTTTTTTGCTAAAATCTTTTTATTTTATTTTTTTTTATTTTCTTTATAGCTGTTTGGCCATTTCTATGGATAAGAAATTGCCCGTGAGTCTTTCCCCTTGTGATGTTTCAATTGCGTTGAATTTGTTTAATATCGGTGTTTCTGTCCCTTTGGTGTCTTGAATGAAGCTGTAAGATAATTGTTTAGTATTCTTCACTTCTGTTTTATAGAAAAGTAGCTACGGTGCAATTTTGTTCGCAAGAAACTGAAATATGAGCCCCCTTTGAAAGAACATCCGAACTGATATTATTATCGCGTCCTACTTTAATTATTGGTATTTAGAAGATCTTTTAAAAAGAAACAATTTTTATTTTGAATATATGCTTGAGCGGCCCCGCCCATAGGGGCTTGAAGAAATAGATGGTTTGCATCATGCTTCCATGCAAAGCTGTAACCGAATGGATCTAAGCCTGCCTAGGCAATGTGGTGCGAGTCAGACTGTCCATGCATATAAAACCTATTGGGTTCATTGGGCGGCAGGGCTTGAGGCGTCATTTCATACTTATATCGGGTAAAATAGAAGTGAGGGCAATGATTAGGAATCGATACAGTTAAACCACACCTCCCATCAAACACGCAAAGGGGAATAAACTTGAAATAGCTAGATCCTAATGGAAACGTCACTAGCAGATACCAAAAGGAAAGTTACTTTCAAAAAAATGGCCAGTTGTCTATCCCAAACAAAACTATATCAGCAATACACTCTTTAAAGATGAACTATACAAAATAGACCGAGATAGAAGAAAGCTGAATAAAACACACCAAATACACCAAAAGGACACTTTGAAATGCACTTTAACCGCAGCGAAAGATGAAGATGGTTCATCTCCCGTAAAACCAGTTTAACAACTTTTGGTTTATATTTGGTGCTGTTTAGTTTTAAAATGTTTAATTATAACAGATAAATGTTTTCATATTATCTGGTTAATTAAAGGTAACTAAGGTTGCACCTGTTTGGGAAAGAGCTGCTAACTCCACTTCTCGTTAGTGATTTTGTTGCTTGTTAACCCTTGTTCTGCTGAGCCTGGATATTTCTCATCTTTCAAACAATGTAGAGAAGCCATCTGATCAGGATCTTCATTAGTTGTCATCAGTTTATGAATTTGTTGCAATAATTTGCATCAAGTAATCTGATTTGTTGATAATCATTAGTGGGTGTGGCATAGTTAAATATTCGGCAGGACAAGGGTTAAGATGTGTGTGTCCGCCATTCCCTTAGATGTTGGATTTGGTTGATTTGTGGTTTAACGTCTCCGTCAACACTGTAAAGGTAATTTTGGAGACGTTGCTTCCAATTTTGTGGGACTTTTACCCGACATTGAGATGAAATGACAACTCAAGCCCTGTCGCCCAATGAAACCAATAGGGTTTATTAGCATGGACGGTCCGCCTCGCACCGCGGTTCCTGGACAGGCTTAGATTCTCTAAGCGGTTTACCAGTACTAATGTGCGGGCCGGATTCAGCTCTGCGTGGAAGCATCATGCAGCCCATATATTTCTTCAAGCCCCTATGGGCGGGGGCCACCTTAGATGTTGGAAACAAAGCTTTAAAATACATTACGCAAACACGCCTATACAAATACATTGCCACCTTTATCGCCAAGAAAAAACAAGAGGGCCATGATGGCCCTGGATCGCTCACCTGATCCTATTGTACAAACGGAATTGTGGGTAATATATGGTGGAGTGGAGGGTTTGAGCAATTTTGGTTGGACCCAAAGACCATTTCTGTGAAATTAATTCAAAATCAGTCTGCCTGTTTAGGAGTAGAAGTCATTTCGAGAAGTAGAAGCCATTTTTGATGAAATGACATCTCAAGCCCTGCTGCCCAATGAAATCAATGGGGTTTAAATGTATTGATGGTTCCACTTGCACCACTTTGCCTAGACAGGCTAAAACCTTCAAAGTGGTTTACCAATATTCCTGTAGAAGCACCTTGCAGCCAAGGTGGGTGGGGGCCAAAACTTTTAAAAGACATCCGTCTCTAAAAGGAAGCAATTTTATAGGAAAGTTCTATGAGTGACCCTCTAACAATATTGCTAAAATATTTTGCTTAACTGAACATGATGGCCACTACAGCTAAAAACCTCAAACCTCATTCCTGTCAAATAATTTCATAATCAATCCACTGGTTAAGGAGAAGAAGTTGTTTAAAGGTTTTGTTCACCAGAGCGGCATAGTTTGAGCAATTTTGGTGGAGGGTCACCCAAGGAACATTCCTGTCAAGTAATTTCAAAATCCATCCACTGGTTAAGGAGAAGAAGTCGTTTAAAGGTTTTTCTATTTTTAGCTCTGGCAGCCATCTTGTTCACCAGAGCAGAATGGTTTGAGCACTTTTTGTAGAGGGTCACCCAAGGAACATTCCTGTAAAGTTATTTCAAAATCCATCCATGGGTAAAGGAGAAGAAGTTGTTTAAAGTTTTTTCTATTTTTAGCTCTGGTGGCCATTTTATTCAACCGAGCAGAACGGTTTGAGCAATTGTGGTAGAGGGTCACCGAACGAACATTCCTGTGAAATAATTTCAAAATCCATCCACTTGTTAAGGAGAAGTCATTTAAAGGTTTTTCTATTTTTAGCTCTGGCGGCCATTTTGTTGACCTGTTTGTTGGAACGGTTTGAGCAAATTTGGTAGAGGGTCACCCAAGGAACATTCTGGTGAAATAATTTCAAAATTCATCCACTGGTTAAGGAGAAAAGTGCGTTTAAAGTTTATTCTATTTTTAGCTCTGGCGGCCATTTTGTTAACCCGAGCTGAACAGTTTGAGCAATTTTGGTGGAGGGCCACCCAAGGAACATTCCTGTTAAGTGATTTCAAAATCCATCCGCTGGTAAAGGAGAAGAAGTCGTTTAAAGGTTTTTCTATTTTAAGCTCTGGCGGCCATTTTGTTTACCGGAGCGGAACAGTATGAGCAATTTTGGTAGAGGGTCACCAAACAAACATTCCTGTGAAATAATTTCAAAATCCATCCACTGGTTATGGAGAAGAAGTCGTTTAAAGGTTTTTCTATTTTTAGCTCTGGTGGCCATTTTGTTCACCCGAGGGGAACAGCATGAGCAATTTTTGTAGAGGTTTGCCAAAGGAACATTCCTGTGAAATTTCAAAATCCATCCACGGTTTAAGGAGTAGAAGATGTTTAAAGGTTTTTCTATTTTTAGCTCTGGTGGCCATTTTGTTCACCCGAGCGGAACTGTTTGAGCAATTTACGTAGAGGATCCCCCAAGGAACATTCCAGTGAAATAATTTCAAAATTCATGAGCAATTTTGGTAGAGGATCACCCAAGGAGCATTCCTGTGAAATTAGATCAAAATCTGTCCAGCAGTTTTGGAGGAGAAGTTGTTTAAAGCAAAAGTTGACGACGGACGGACGCACGCACGAACGACGGACGACGGACGACGGACAAAGACTGATCCCAAAAGCTCACCTTGAGCACTTCGTGCTCAGGTGAGCTAAAAATGAAAATTTTATGATGAAAAATTGTGATATTTTTCTTATTTCTCCGGCAAATATAGATTGTGGGCACTCGTTAGAACCGCCTCATCGAGGCGGTTCTAACGACTACCCACAATCTATATTTTAGAGCAGAAATAAGAAAAATAACGTATACCCCCGGAAACCCCAGTTTTACTATATAAAAGTGGGGATCAAGGGGGTCAAAATTATATAGGCGAGTTTTCGTGATGAGAAGTAAAAGCAATAATGAGGTACCTCACGCCTCCTATCTAAGACACAGAAACGAAACACCACCATACAACAACTTCACTGTGACGTAAACGTCACAAGCGGAAAGCCAAAGGAACACTTACTTTGGGGCCTCTGTGTCACTAAATTTGGGCCCCGCCAAGCGATTTTGTGTCTTCGAGCATTCCGTCATGACAAATTTTAACTGCGCATGCCCAGCCATTCAGAGGGGCCAGGGATATGGCTTTCTGTCGGAAGGTTCCTCTTGATTCACTGCTTGTATGAGCGAGCAGCGAAGGTTCTGGCGAGACTGCGCGGATGCACACGCTCACCTGAACCTTCGCTGCTCGCATAGGCGATAAGTACCAAAATCGCTTGTCGGGGCCCATTTGGTATAGGCTGGAACCATCATAGAATCCGAGTCACAAAGTTTGAGGCACGACCCACCTGTATGCAATTAAAGAGGGAAGTAAAACTAACAGCAAACGTGATTTATTTAAAAAATGACACAATCACATCTCGTAATAAGTTTATTACTACATATCTGTTTCTTATCTTCAAAATTTGACTGCGCATGCCACCATTCTTTCTCAAGACAGGGTAGAAAATTCCTATGCTTCTTACCCTGCAATTTAAACTGAATGTTGTGCTTGCTAGTTATTATGTAGACTGTAACGGCTTTATTCCAACCATGGTTTCGAGATAGCCTAGAAAAGTATAAGGATCAAACCGCAGCGTCACTTGCTCTGAGAAAATTACAGCTGGTATATTTGATTTGTTATGCTTAAAAAAGTACAAAATAACACAAATTAGGACAGAATAATTACTGAACCTCGCAGTTTAAAGCGCACAAGCAATTATATATTTGATATCCGGATAATTATTTTATATAAAGTTGCCCTGGCAATAACGGCATCAATAATAAACCCAATGTATACTAGTGGCCTCTTCCATTGCTGTATGTAGGACAAGTCCATTTGACATATAAGGGGTGGTAGGCCTATTTCGTTTCGTTCTTACTCGCTGAAAAATTATGTTAGCAAAACATGCAGGTCCTGATCAGGATCTCGGCCTGCAATGTTTGCCAAGGCACCCCTTTAGCGGGTTTCCGCATGCAATGGGTTAAAATACCATCGGTGTTTTAACAAGTACTTGGAAGGGAAGATGTTCTTTTAGAATCATGCATTAAGGAAACGAAGATGTGTTTGTATTTCAGAAAGAATGCTACATATCGAAGGGATGTTTGTTTTTAAAATTGTCTTTTCTGAAGGTAGATCTGCGTTCTGTAGACAATTTCGTTTCACGGCAACGCGTCAGTGGAAATGTATATAGAAGATCTTACATGAGTGTCCATGCATTATTGAATTTATTAAACGAGTTGAGGATAAGGTATAAAACGTTTTTCATCAACGAAATTAATAAATTCAGTTTACTATAACAGTTGAGGAAAAGGTATAAAATGCAAGGCTTCGCCGTGCATTTTATCCCTTTTCCTCAACGAGTTTAATAAATTTAATAATACATGAGCACGAATGCCAGATTCTGTTTATCATATGACATTTAACACATATAATTGATGATTTTACGGGCCTCTGTGGCCTAATGGATAAGAGCGCTGACTCTTAGTCATTAGGTCTCTCACCGCCGTGGGTTCGAGCCTCGCTCGGGTCACGTGTGAAACGCCAAGTTCTGCAACGGAAGGTCAGGTGGTTTTTCTCCGGGTACTCCGGTTTTCGCCCACCTATGATTAACGATCGGCTCGATATGAGTGAAATAATCTTGAAAGGGCCGTAAAACCCACCCCCCCCCCAAAAAAAAATTGATGATTTTTGTACAAAAATGTCAATATTCCGCCATAAACAAACGCGACGTTGTTAATGACGTTTCACGTGTAACTTTACGGGACGTATCTAACAAATTTGCATATTTAATCCACTAGTGGATTACAGAATTTATTACATGGCGTGCCGGCCTCGGTAGCTCAGTCGGATGCGCGTCTGACTGGTGACCAGGAGGACGTGGGTTCGATACCTGCCGGGATCGGCAACATTCTTTCGTGGAAATTGATCATGCAATCTTTTCTTCGGTCATTCTCTCTCTTCTGCAGATTCAAGAAGGACAGTTACCAGTTTCTGACGACAGAATTTGCAATGTGCTGGTTTACAGCTTACGTATAAGCCTACCCAGGAAAAGTGTGGATAGGTTAACTGACCGGCTCAAAAATGACCTAAACAGTGTTGACTGGGCCGTTAAACACAATTACAAACAAACAAACAAATTACATGTGGTTGTTACACTCTAAGACGTGACGACGTCATATGATTAAAAGCACTTATTTATCTCTAAGATTTCAAATTTCTATTTGTTAAGCGAAAGTAGTATAAGCTCCTAGGTGCATAAAACGAATATCAGTCAGCCACGATCCTTGATCTAACGTCGAGTTTCTTGCAAATTACACCAACGCAAAAGTTTGAAGTTATCCTTTCAGAAAAAAAGAAGTGTCGTCAACGAGCAGAAATGAGCCACCCCATTAGCATGGTGGCCGTTTTTCAGAAAGGAGCTAAAATCATTTTCGTTTTACTGAAGAGAGAGCTATAGTAGATAAACATGTTTGTCTTTCAGCCACCAAGTTTGCTGTGTGTGTTAACGAAGGCCAAGACAAGCTTCCTACGCTATACTGGTTACCAAAACTTCATAAAAAACCTTACAAAGCACGGTTTATTGCAAATTCTAGTTCTTGCACTACCACTGAACTTTCTAAATTATTAACTTCCTGTCTTACTGCTATTAAAACGCATGTAATTAAATATTGTGATAAAGTCTTTGAAAGATCAGGAAGAAATCTGTTTTGGTCTATAAAAAATTCGAATGAGGTTTTAAATAAATTGAAATCTAGACAGTGTCGTGCTTCTAGTCTGTCTACCTACGATTTTTCCACTCTTTACACTACACTTCCTCATAATCTTATAAAAGAAAAGCTTAATGATTTAATTGAATGGGCTTTTCACAGAGAAGATTCTCTCTATCTTGCATGTAATGTCAGAAATGCATTTTTCACTTCTAAAGAGCATAAGAATTATACACTTTGGTCATGTCAGAAAGTGTGTGATGCCCTCACCTTTCTACTTGACAATATTTATATTAGATTCGGTCCTAAGTTATTTAGACAAATTGTGGGTATTCCGATGGGTACTAATTGCGCACCTCTTGTGGCTGATCTGTTCTTGTATTGTTATGAAAGAGACTTCATTTTGTCGCTTTCCATTGATAACCAATCTGAAATTATTGAAGCTTTTAGCTCTACTTCTGGATATTTAGATGATTTATTAAATATTGATAATACCTATTTTGATGGTTTGATCAGTCAGGCCCCTAGAACTTCAGTTAAATAAAGCAAATTCTTCTGATACCGAGGCCCCGTTTTTGGATTTACATCTATCTATTGTAGATGGATTTGTTTCGTGCAAAATTTATGATAAACGCGATGACTTTGATTTTGAGATTGTAAATTTTCCTTTTTTGGATGGTGATGTTCCTCGTGCGCCATCCTATGGCGTTTATATTTCGCAATTAATTCGATTTGCTAGAGTGTGTAGTCATGTAACTGACTTCAACACTCGTAATAAATTATTAACGGCTAAACTTCTTAATCAGGGTTATCGGTACCATAGGCTGCGCAAAGCCTTTTCAAAATTTTATAAAGGCCATTCTGATTTAATTTCAAAATTCAATATTGGACTTAAATCTCTTCTGCAACAAGGTCTATCGGAACCCGAATTTTATGGTGACTTAGTATATAAATTCAGAAAAATATATAACCGTAATGACTTCAGCACCCAATTTCGTAAAATCATTCTTCGATATAAAAAGATTGGTTACAACATGGATATTATACGACAGACTGCATGCATGGTAGTTAACCCAATCACGGTTGGCAACTTTGCTTCCCTCTTTAATTGCACGCCGGTGGGTCAGGCCTCAGATTCTATGACGGATCCAACGTAAAGGCTTATTGAAAATTAAAGAGATAATGTTGGTTGGTGCCTGATGCTCTGTCTCTGGTCGGGCTCATCGGAGTCTAACTGTTGGTTTTCTTTTGCTCCAGCATTTCAGTGGTTTCTTGCTTGTCGAGTCCTCACCGTTTTCTCACCTCTGTGGTTCTTTGATTTCTGTGTTCACGGAGATGTTGCACTGATGAGTTAGGAGGCCTTCATGCGGAGTGAACAAATTATTTGTCTAAATCGCGACGGAAGTAAGGGCGAGGATTGTGGCCACGTAAAATCGATTTAAGCCCCCCCAGTGGAAATCCTCCACTGACCGTTCCAAGGCGGCTCTTCTGTGGCGATTTATTTATGTTGTTGTTTGTTACTTACTGTGTGTATCACTTGTGTCTTTTAAATTTGGATGGCCATATGGCCATTTTGTGGAAAAGTAACTGTCCATATGGCCTTCCTTTGTTTAGTTTTCCATTATGGTCTGGTCGCTTAATGTTTGTATTTCTTTCCCTTTGGTGTCTTTTATGGATGGAGTAAGTTAATTGTATCAATTCCTGATCTTTGTTTTACTTCTACTTTACTCTCAGTATAACATTAATTTTATTTAAGGTAATTGAAGATGAATGTATTGGGCTTCGGAAAATTACAGGTGTCATTCCCGGACCACAGGCGTAAAGGCGTATGACGTCAAATAATGATGACCTCCAAAAATGTAATGAAAACCATACAGAAACGTTTTGACCATGTTCTGTTACTAATCCTATACTCTGTCCAACTACGACAAAAAAGGGTCAAAGAAATGATTAATCACATGCTCTTAAAGAACGTTTGTACGATTTACATAGGAAAACGGCAACCGGAAGTACGAATCCTGCAGCTATCGAGACCGTAGCAAACTCTTAGTGACAATTGCCTTTATTAATATGTAACCCTTACTTACGGTCTTTAATTTATTCATTTTTTTCCTAAATTGCAGGAATGTCACATTTTTAATCAAACTTTTGAGATGTATGATGGTAAGAAAAATATAGTTTACATTTTCTTCTCGTTAATTAAGGAGGACATAAAGGAACGTCAACCTGAATTATAACGGCACTACAGCGCAATGGTTCAGATTGACACTATGCGTTTTCCAGTGAGATTTAATTTAAATACTATGGGTGGAAATTGAAGAGAAAACAATGTTGTTGTTTTTTAAGCATGGATATACATTGAATACAATATAGTACATACAGAGGCCTGTTAGTGCCATACAATCTACCCTTGCAAAGATATATGACGAAATGTTCAGTTTCTTAACGAATTGTAATGGTAAATCCTAAAGTTTTCGATACTACCTTATCATGTTTATTATATACAAAAACCTCTTCTTTAATTGATTGTGATACATAAAATGATGCGACTGTCCTTGGTCTGGCCGACCAGCATGTATATGCAGAGTTAACAGTTCGAACGATCATACTTAACAATACAGGGTGACAGTCTCCAAGGGGGTATTTATATACATGTATAAGAAATCTTTGTCCACATAAACTATATGAATAATGAATTACACATATTTCTGAAATATGTCAAGGCTACCATATACATGCTTACCCACCAGAACTTCAGTTAAATAAAGCAAATTCTTCTGAGACATAGACCCCGTTTTTTTTATTTACATCTATCTATTGTTTCTTGCAAAAGTTATGATAAACGCGATGACTTTGATTTTGAGATGGTAAATTTTCCTATCTTGGACGTGATGTTCCTCGTGCGGCATCGTTTGGCGTTTATATTTCGCAAGTAATTCGATTTGCCAGAGTGTCTAAACTCCGTTCAGAAAATCTGAATCATCGATTTTTTCGTTTCTTCCTTTTAATACTCATTTTAGCCCATACATCTCGATGGGAAAGATTTAGACCTCACCCTCCGCCGATTTCTACAGCAAGTCGTATGCCTCTGTGGCAGTCAGGAAAGGCTGTGATTATCGGGAGAAATTTGCAAAACAAAGAAATGAGAGCACAGACTAAGTCCATTTGACGTTGACTGTCAGGTAAGATAATAAATATTCAAATCCACGTGACGCAGTTTATAAAAAGATATGCAATTGTGACACACCTTATATTCGAATGGCTAGATAGAGGCTCGCTAGGAACGGGCAGTCACTAGCGCGATGTTGTGTCAACAGCCGTCAAAAAGAATAATACCGATATCAGATGTGGTGTCACAGCTAATGATTTCCCATGGAGTGATCGTGCAAATAAAACATAGACGCCCTTGAAATATACAAGAGCAGTAACCACTTCTATATATGGTTTAAAAGGGTGTGTCGAACCTGCCAGAATGTCTTAGTCTGTGAAAGAAAATATAGATTTTGCAATTTTCTCCAAATACTCACAGCCCTTCCTAGCCGTCGCAGAGGCATACGACTTGCTGGAGAAATCGGCGGAGTGGGAGGTCTAAAGCTTTCCCATAGTGATGCATGGGCATAAATAAGTATTAAAAGGAAGAAACGAAAAAATCGATGATTCAGATTATCTGAACGGAGTTTAGTCATGTTTTTGACTTCAACACTCGTAGTAAATTATTAACTGCCAAACTTCTTAATCAGGGTTATCGGTATCATAAACTCCGCAAAGCCTTTGCAAGATTTTCATTTATCATTCGTATTTAATTTAAAAATTCAATGTTGGACATAATCTCTTCTGCAACAAGGTCTATCGGAATTTTATGGTGACTTAGTATATAAATTCAGAAAAATATATAAATGAAATGACTTCAGCACCCAATTTTGAAAAATTATTCTTCGATATAAAAAGCTAGGATATAACATAATGTTATACGACAGACTGCATGCATGATAGTTAACCAAATCATGGTTGACAACTTTGCTTCCCTCTTTAATTGCACGCCGGTGGGTCAGGTCTCAGTTTCTATGACGGTTCCAGCGTAAAGGCCTACTGAAAATTAGAGAGTATCTAATTCAATGTAATGATGATTGCTGCACGATGCACTGTCTCTGGTCGGGCCGATCCGAGTCTAATTGTTGGACTTCTTATTCTCCAGCATTTCAGTGGTTTCTTGTTGTCGAGTCCTCATCGTTGTTTCATCTCTGTGGATGTTTGATTCTTGTGTTCACGGAGATGTTGCACTGATGTGTAAGGAGGCCCTCATGCGGACTATACAAATTATTTGTCTAAATCGGAAATAAGAGCGAGGATTGAGGCCACGTAAAATCGATTGAAGCCCCCCCCCCCCAGCCCCCTCAGTGAAATTCACTTCACTGACCGTTCGAAGGTGGTTCTTCTGTCGAGGTTTATATTAGTTATAGTTTGTCTTTGAGTGTTTGTAACGCTTATATTATTTTGTTTTGGATAGCCAATTGGCCATTTTGTGGAAAAGTAACTGTTCATTTTGCTTTCCGCTATTGATGTTTCCATTAGAGTCTGTTGTTTCATGTTTGTGCTTCTTTCCCTTTGGTGTCTCTGATGGGAGCTGCGAGTGCTGATCATTGCCTTCCATTCTATTTTACTCAAAGTGCAATGTATTATTTTATGCAAACATTTACATGTACAAAGATATATACATCATCATCATCGGATTTTATAAACGTGCAGGTACCGGACGACATCTACATAAGTGGGCCACTTCCAGGTAGCTGACTTCCTAAACGAATGGCAGATCTCACACCAGATCTCCATGTATGTATATCATAAGGGTAGACAGCTGAGAGCTTCCACTGAATGCGGCTGCTTTCAGGTTATCTTGGGTTTCCCAGGTCCACGGTTTTCAACCACCTGTATGTCAAAGGCTTCTTGTCTGACCCGTTGGAGCGTTCCAAATGTCCATACCAGTGCAGCCTTCTCGCCTCAAGGATAAGGCCCAGGTCCTCAATGCCAGGTCGCGCAAGTACTTCACTGCACCCGACGGTGACAGTGACTTGCAACTTGCTATTGCAGATCTGCCTGGTCATTGCCCTGTAATTGGAGGTGGCCAAGGCTCGCTGGCATGGAGCATTGCGCTCCGGACACAAGAGCTGTGCACGCGGCCACATGTCTTGAATGAAAGATGGCGGGAAAGACAGGACTGGTAGCAGCTCCTTGAACTTCTTCCAGGCTGTTTTCACACGCGATGTGGTCGAACGACTACAGCCTCCTTCTGCAGAGACAATGTCTCCTAGGTAGCAAAAAGAAGCCACCACCTCAATTATGATACCACTAGAAATTCTTGTGACATAGAATGCACATGCGAAAGATGAAAGCCACATCGCTTACCAACCAAACGTTACGGCCAATGTTAAAGGTTTTTAAAAAGTAGGTCATACGTCAATGACAAGGTCACGAGGTCAAAAGCTATGGTACCACTGGAAAGGTGTTGTAACAAAGAATGCGCATGTGAAATATGAATGCCATATCAGTTACCAGTACCATTAAAAAGCTACGCCCGATGTTAAAGTTTTGAGGACAAACAAACAGACAGACCAACAAGAGGGCCTTGATGACCCTGGATCGCTCACCTGATCCATAGAGTAACAAGTAGGCCCCGGGGAGGGCCATTATTAACCCAAGGCTATAATTTGAACAATCTTTGCAAAGATCCACTAGATGAAGCTACACACCAAATATCAAAGACCTGGGGCTTGCGGTTTCAGAGAAGATTGTTTAAAAGAAATTCCCTACATGTACATAAGTAGAAGTAAAACAAAGATACAATTATCTTACTCCACCCATCAAAGACACCAAAGGGAAAGAAACACAAACATTAAGCGACCAGACCATAATGGAAACCTAAACAAAGGAAGGCCATAAGGACAGTTACTTTCCCACAAAATGGCCATATGGCCATCCAAAATAAAAAGACACAAGTGATACACACAGTTTGTAACAAACAACACCATAAATAAACCGCCACAGAAGAACCGCATTGGAACGGTTAGTGGAATGATTTCCACTGGGGGGCTTAAATCGATTTTACGTGGCCACAATCCTCGCCCTTACTTCCGTCGCGATTTAGACAAATAATTTGTTCAGTCCGCATGAAGGCCTCCTAACTCATCAGTGCAACATCTCCGTGAACACTCAAAATCAAAGAACCACAGAGGTGAGACAACGGTGAGGACTCGACAGCAAGAAACCACTGAAATGCTGGAGCAAAAGAAAACCAACAGTTAGACTCCGATGGGCCCGACCAGAGACAGAGCATCAGGCACCAACCAACATTACCTTGAATTAGATCTCTCTAATTCTCAATAAGTCTTTACGTTGGAGCCGTCATAGAATCTGAGGCCTGACCCACCGGCGTGCAATTAAAGAGGGAAGCAAAGTTGCCAACCGTGATTGGGTTAACTACCATGCATGCAGTCCGTCGTATAACATCCATATTGTACCCAATCTTTTTATATCGAATAATGATTTTACGAAATTGGGTGCTGAAGTCATTGCGGTTATATATTTTTCTGAATTTATATACTAAGTCACCATAAAATTCGGGTTCCGATAGACCTTGTTGCAGAAGAGATTTAAGCCTATGTAAAACCAAATGGCCCCGGGGCAGGGACAATTTTAGCCTCAGGGCTATAATTTAAACAATCTTGATAGAGATCCACTAGTTGAAGCTTCACACCAAATATCAAAGACCTGGGCCTTGCTGTTTCAGAGAAGATTTTCAAAACTATCTCTATATAAGTCTATGTAAAACCAAAGGGCCCCATGGCTGGGGGCATTTGTGGCCCGAGGGCTATAATTTGAACAATCTTGGCAGAGGTCCACTAGATGAAGCTCCATAGCAAATATCAAAGACATGGACCTTGCAGTTACAGAGAAGAAGATTTTTTAAAGATTTCCCTATATAAGTCTATTTAAAACCAAAGGGTCTCGGGGCGGGGGCATTTGTGGCCCCAGGGCTATAATTTGAACAATCTTGATAGAGGTCTACTAGATGAAATTTCACACCAAATATCAAAGACCTATGCCTTGTGGTTTCATATAGAAGATTTTTAAAGATTTTCCCTACATAAGTCTATGTAAAACCAAAGGGCCCCAAGGCGGGGGCATTTTTGTTTCAGGGCTATTATTTGAAAAATCTTAGTAGAGGTCCACTAGATGAAGCTTCATACCAAATAGCAAAGACCTGGGCCCTGCGGTTTCAGAGAAGAAGATTTTTAAAGATTTTCCCTATATAAGTCTATGTAAAACCAAAGGACCCCGGGGCGGGGGCATTCCTCTAATTTGAACATGATGATGATGATGATTTCGTGTTTAACGACGCGTCAACCCTCTTGGTGGGTCATAAGCGTCAGTCGGTTAATGGTTAAACGGCATGAATAATTATGACGATATTAAAAGTAAGAAGTCAGAATGATAATGTATAAAAATCTGAAACAGTTAAATCTTATGAAAAAGACCAATTTCTTTTAAGAATAAAATAATGTTATCAACAGGTACATCTCGAAACAGTTGTTGCAAAGTGTCAGCTTTGAAATATAAAATACGTGAGGGTGAAAAGTCAACACAGTCAATTAAGATATGTTTCACAGTGAATGGCTGATCACAACCTACACAAGAAGGTTGATCATCACCATTAAAAATATAAGAATGAGTAACTCTAGTATGGCCGATGCGCAGTCGTGTTAATACTACGTCCTCTTTTCTGGAAAACTGTGGAGGAGAGCATTTTGTACTAACGACAGGTTTAATGGCATGGAGTTTGTTATTTATTGCACGGTCCCATTCGCCTTGCCATTCCGACAAGATGTATTGGTTGATAAATGGTTTAAAATTATTAAAAGGAATTTTAAAAACAGATGGATCAAGATTGAGCGATTCCTTTGCTTTCTTGTCAGCATATTCATTGCCGACAATGCCAATATGGCTCGGAAGCCAACAAAACAAGATTTGGTGTGTTTTAGAAATTTCATGATGTTTTTCGATCAATTTTTGAATTTGAGGATTTTTAGATGATGAATGGTCTAAAGCCTTAAGCACAGAAAGTGAATCAGAAAATATAATTGCTTTTTGAATTGTTGAAGAACTGATAAAATCTAAAGCTAGGTCTATTGCTTTGGCTTCAGCTGTAAAAATAGATGAACCATCTGGAAGGCGCATGGTTTTGTGCGTATCTTTAGAAACATACGCACAACCAACTTTATCTCCTTCTTTGGAACCATCAGTATAGACTTGCTGGTAATCATTGTAACGTGACTGCAGTACCTGAAAGTTTTGTTTGAGAAGTATTGGATTTGATTCGGATTTTTTTCCATCATGTAAGTCGAACAGAATAGAAGGTTGTTTAATACACCAAGATGGAACTTCGGCGGTTTCTTGTTTTTGAATATTTTTAAGGTCGATACCTGAATTTTCCAGCAGTGGTAAAATACGTAATCCAAAAGGTTTGATTGCTGTGGGTTTTGTTTCATACTTATCTACAAATTGAGGTGGAAATGAAATTTTGGATGCCGGGTTAGATGGATTTGCAGCAAGTCTGATAGCATACTGAAGAGAAAGTTTCTCTCTGCGCGAGGTTAAAGATGGTTCACCTGCTTCTACATAAAGGCTTAATACGGGAGAGGTACGGAAGGCTCCCATGGCCAGACGAAGGCCTTGGTGATGGATAGTATCCAAGGATTTTAAATAGGACTTTCTGGCAGAACCATAAATAACAGACCCATAATCTAATTTAGATCTTATTAAAGACCGGTAAAGATGTAATAAAGTATACCGATCTGCTCCCCAACTTGTATGAGCTAAAACTTTCAAAAGATGCAAAGCTTTTAAGCATTTCGCTTTAAGATATTTAATATGTGGAATAAAAGATAACTTTTGATCAAATATGACCCCAAGAAATTTGGCTTCTTCAACAACAGGAATTTGTGATCCGTATAAAAACAGGGAAGGATGTTCGTGTTTCTTCCGTAGTTTACAAAAATGAACACACTGCGTTTTCGACTTGGAGAACTTGAAACCATTTTTATCAGTCCATTCTTCTATTCTTTTTAAATTTTGTTGTAACTTTCTTTCAATTGTTTTCATATTTTTTGAACGGTAACATATACAAAAATCATCAACATACAATGAACAATCAGTTTTATCGTCCAAACATTGTACAATATTGTTTATTTTGATGTTAAATAGCGTTGTTGAAAGAATACTACCCTGTGGGACACCCTGTTCTTGATCATAGAAATCTGACAGGGTAGACCCCACACGCACCTGAAACATGCGCTCCCCTAAAAAGCTTTCAATAAAACTGGGAAGTTTTCCTCTTAAGCCAATGTTATGTAGATCTTTCAATATTCCATAACGCCATGTTGTATCATATGCTTTCTCCAAGTCGAAAAAGACAGCCACTACGTGTTCTTTGTTAATAAAAGCATCTCGTATAAATGTTTCTAGTCTTATTAAATTGTCATTGGTACTACGTTCCGAACGAAAACCCGATTGATATTCTGAAATGAGGTTGTTGGACTCTAAGTACCAGACTAATCTCTTGTTTATCATTCTCTCCAATGTTTTACACAAACAACTTGTCAAAGCTATCGGACGATAATTTGTAGGTTCTGCATGATCTTTCCCTGGTTTTGGAATTGGTACAACTGTAGCTACACGCCAGCTCTCAGGACAGACCCCCGTTTCCCAAATATTATTAAAGATATCTAAAAGTGTTGTAAGAGAACTTTTTGGCAGATGCTTAAGCATCTGATAATGAATTTCATCGGGGCCGGTTGCCGTATCATGTGATTTTTCAATGGCTTCAACGAGTTCGGATAAGTTAAAAGGTGTGTTGTATTCTTCGTGATTAAGGGATTTGAAGTTAAGATTTCTTTTCTCTTGGTCCTTTTTGAAATTTCTAAAAGTGTCAGAATAATTACGCGATGATGAATTTCTCAAGAATGTGTGACCAAGAGTATCTGAAATATCTTTTTTAGTTGAAGCTTTTGTGTCAAAACCAGTATTTAAATGTGTAAAACTAGAGGACTTTGTTTTTCCTGAAATTTTTCGTACCATATCCCAAACCTTTTTAATGGGGGTTTTGTAGTTCAATTTGGAGACATATTCTCTCCATGACTTTCGTTTGGAAGCTCGGATTGTTCGCCGAGCTTTAGCTCTAAAAACTTTAACGTCGTTTAGCTTTTCTGAAGTGGGACTTTTGCAGAACTTATTTAGAGCCTGTTTGCGCTTTTGAATAGCTTCTTTACAGCCATTATTAAACCAAGGCTTGCTTTTCTTAGTATTTGTGGAGGTCTTTGGAATGCATTGTTCTGATATATTAATTAGTTTATCTGTGAAATCAGAAACAATGTCAGATGATTCATTTAAGTGACCAACTGATAACTCTTCTTCACATAAATTACGGAATAATTCCCAGTCGGCTTTATTCATTTTCCATTTCTGGTTACAGTCCTCATCTTGTTCGTTTACGCTCTCAATTATAACAGGGAAGTGATCACTTCCGCACTGATCATCATGAACAGACCAGTCATAGTCCAAGAAGAGAGATGGGTGACACAAAGAGAGATCTAAAGAAGACAAATGACCTGTCGCTGGGTGAAGGTAAGTATAAGATTTATCATTCATCAAGCAAAGATCGCTCTTTGCAATAAAATCTTCAACAAGTGCTCCTCTGTTATTGATATCTTTACAGCCCCATAGAATATTGTGACCATTGAAGTCGCCAACTAAAAGATATGGGGATGGAAGCTGACTCAGCAATGAGTCAAGATGTTCGGGCTTTAAAGAAAATGAGGGTGGAATATATAAAGAGCATATTGTAGTTTCTTTATCCAGAGAAACCGATACTGCTACAGCTTGTAGGTCTGTTTTTAATTTGATCTCTCTTTGTGGTAAACATGATTTAACAAGAATTGAACTGCCACCAGATGGTTTGTTCCCATCAGAATAGATATAGTTGTATGTATTGAAACCCCTGACATCAAGGTTGTCATCAGTTTTTAAAAAAGTTTCTTGCAAACAAAAAACCGACGGGTTTAATAACGAAATAAGTAATAAGAGTTCATTATAATTTGATTTAAGACCTCGACAATTCCATTGTATTATTTTGTGTTTTAAATCCATTATTTGAAGAGATTAAGACTAGAAACTATATTGGAGCTGCAATTGGTGATATAGATCTGCTACCACCAGCTCGTGGTGTTGCTGACCTCGATCTGTTATTTCCACTTGGTGATGATGGAGTTTCAGCGAACTCCATATCACTGTCACTCAAAGATCCGAATCTGTTCTGGAATCTTATATTGTCTCTTTCCATTTTACGTTGTCTGTCTGTTTTTGAGACAATTGTTTTTTTCGGATCTTCCGATCCTTTATTAGTTCGACCCGAGTCGAGTTTCTCTTTTGCATGTGGCGCTGGCTTCGGTACGGTCGCTGTCGACCGATCCGAAGCAACCTGGATTGCGCCATTTGATAATTTGGTTGAACTTTGTGGTGCTGGAGTGGATTTACTCCATGCACCAGATTTTTTCAGTTCAGCTATGCATGATTCAACAGTCTGCGTTGCGGAGGTAGAAACTTGTACACCAGCACCCTTTGTGATGCTGGCGTAACTGGTCGTTGGTGTTGTGTATCGCTCGTCAACAATTTTCCGTGCTTCTGGGAATGTTAACCCCCTTTGGTATTTGACAGTAAGTATTTCTTTTTCTTTTTTCCATGCCGGACAATCTCGAGAGAAAACAGCATGCTTGCCACCACAATTGACGCATTTGGCCTCATTCTTACAGTTTTGATGGTTATCGACATGCTTTTCTTCACCACAATTTGGACAGAGTTGCTTCTTCTGACATCTGCTTTCGTGGTGGCCAAAAACCTGACACGAGTAACATCTGAGAGGGTTTGGTATATACACCTCTACGTTAACTGAAAGGTAAGCTACTTTGATTTTCTTGGGCAGAACTGGTGTATTGAAAGTCAACACGTAAGTACCTGTTGGCTTCAATACACCACCTCTACGAACTTGGATGTTACGTACGCCAATGACGCCCTCAGATCTCAAGTTGTCAATGATCTCTGCATCAGTACATGGACGCAGCTCTGGGCTGCGGATGACACCTTTACATGAATTAAGAGTGTTGTGCAGAGAAACCTTGACCTTGAGATCGAAGAGCTTTGTGGTACCAAGCAGGCTTTTCACCTGCTGTTCTCTCTCGACTTCCAATAAAAGGTCACCTGACTTAAGCTTTTTTATGCTTTTGGGATGTCCGGCAATGGACACTATGCTTTTTTCTATCACGAATGGTGATAAACTGGACACAGTGCGTGCATCGTCACTGGAGGTCATTACCAAGAAACGTGGAAAATTGGTTGACTTTGGTGCTGCAGACTGCTGACTAGACTGTTGAGTAGAATGCTGAGACTGCTGACTTGACTGTTGACTGGGTTCATCCGTTCCGGATGAATCCTCGTCTTTTTTACGTTTAGCTGCGTTGCGGTTATGTTTTTTTCCATGAGGCATAAGGAAAAATTTCTAGTTTCGTCCCAAGTGCTCTCCGCCCTCCGTGGAGCCCTACAAGGGAACACCATAATGGAGTGGTTATCCAACTCGCAGGTGTTAGAGATACACGTGAGATATACTCGCATAAACAAAATGCCTACACGATTGATCCGTTTAGCCACCGCCTTCTAGAGATAAAAAAACAGAAAAGGGTAAGGTAAATGGGCATATGGTTGGTATCAGGAAAGATACAAAAAGAGTTGAAGAGAAAGCAAAGCGGTATCTCTAGGGCTCGGCGCGACCAGCCGATTGACCGTGCCGGACCGCACGGCCACCCGTCTACACCGAAAAGCCAGGCCAAAGAGGCGTGTTGGGTACCTGAAGCACCGCCACCTCAGGTAACCCTCAACCTCCAGGATCCCTTCTTCCGGCTTACAGGACGCCACCCACGGCAAACGGGTGGTACTTCCTTTAGCTCTTCCCAGTGGGCACAGAGACCACAGCGGCAATGTGCCCAGTGGGAATTGAGCCCCCAGGGCCACGGCAAGGCAGGAAGTCTAATACCTGGGGGTCTAATTTGAACAATGTTGGTAGGGGACCACTAGATGGAGCTTCATACCAAAAAGCAAAGACCTGGTCCTTGCGGTTTCAGAGGAGATGTTTAAAGATTGTCCCTATATAAGTCTATGTAAAACCAAAGGGACCCGGTGCGGGGGCATTTTTGAACCCAGGGCTATAATTTGAACAATCTTGGTAGAGGTCCCCGAGAGCTTCATACCAAATGGCAAAGACCTGGGCCTTGCGGTTTCAGAGAAGAAGATTTTTAATGATTCTCCCTATATACGTCTATGTAAAACCAAAGGGTCCCGGGGCGGGGGCATTTTGGCCCCAGCACTATAATTTGAACAATCTTGGTAGGGGGCCTTTAGATGAAGCTTCATACCAAATAGCAAAGACCTGGGCCTTGCGGTTTCAGAAAAGATGATTTTTAAAGATTTTCCCTGTATAAGCCTATGTAAAACGAAAGGGCGCCGGGGCGAGGGCATTTTTTGGCCCCAGCACTATAATTTGAACAATCTTGGTAGGGGCTCAATAGATGAAGCTTCCTTCCAAATAGCAAAGACCTGGGCCTTGCGGTTTCAGAGAAGAAGATCTTTGAAGATTTTCCCTATTGAATCCTATGTAAAACCAAAGGGCCCCAGGGCGGGAGCATTTTTGGCCCTAGCACTATAATTTGAACAATTTTGGTAGGGGTCCACTAGATGAAGCTTCATACCAAATAGCAAAGACCTGGGCCTTGCGGTTTCAGAGAAGAAGATGTTTAAAGCTTTTTCCCTATATAAGGCTATGTAAAACCAAAGGGCCCCGGGGCGGGGGCATTTTTTTTTGCCCCAGCACTATAATTTGAACAATCTTGGTAGGGGTCCACTAGATGAAGCTTCACACCAAATATCAAAGACCTGGGCATTGTGGTTTCAGAGAAGCCGATTTTTTAAGTTTCCAGTGAAAAAAGTCTATTTTAGGCTCCTGTGACCTAGATGTGCAACGGACCGGAACCATTTGAACAACTTTGAAAGGGGACCACCTAAGGATCATTCCTGAGAAGTTTGGTCAAAATCCGATCAGTGGCTTAGGAGTAGATGTCGTTTGAAGAAATTGTTTACGCACGCACGCACGCACGGACGCACGCACGCACGTACGCTAGCACGACGGACAAAAAGTGATCCCAAAAGCTCACCTCGTCACTACGTGACGGTGAACAAAAACTATATGCCCCCAATCTTTGATTCCGAAAGGTTTGGGGGCTTAAACAAGTTTTCAAAAGCCTCCATGTCTATCAATTCTACTGTTTATATAATAGAATTAGTGTGAAATCGCAAAAGAATTGCTCACATGCTATAAATTAGTACACTGTGAATTATCTATGGCTTAATTTGACGTCAGAAATATATTGATCAATAGCTCGCTTACGCACGGGGTGCAGTTCTTACACCTGCAAGGATCATGTTTGGCGGGTAAACTTCTTTATGAAATAGAAAGAAAAAAATTATTATACCGAAATTAAAACGAGAATGACAATTTTCCTTAGGGCCATCATTGTATATGTCTAATGATGACGTCATAGATATATTGACCATTAGCTCGCTTAGGCACGGGGTGCAGTTCTGACACCTGTCCGGATCAGGTATGGTATGTATATGAAAAAAAAAATACTGTTATACCGAGAGTAAAACGAAAAGGAAAAATCTTCCTACGGCCACCCATGTACATGACAAAATAGAAGTGGCGGCAATGATCAGGAATGGATACAATTAACCTACAGCTCCCATTAGAGACACCAAAGGGAAAGAAGCACAAACATGGAACAACAGACCCTAATGGAAACATCAATAGTGGAAAGCCAAAAGGACAGTTACTTTCCCACAAAATGGCCAATAGGCTATCCAAAATAAAATAATATAAGCAACAAAAGACACCCAAAGACAAACCATAACAAAAATAAACCACCACAGAAGAACCATCTTGGAACTGTCAGCGGAAACGAATTCCACTTGGGGGTGGGGGTGGGGCTGAAATCGATTTTACGTGGCCACAATCCTCGCCCTTACTTCCGTGACGATTAAGACAAATAATTTGTTCAGTCAGCATGAAGGCCTCCTAAAACATACAATTAGACATGTGCGCCGAACGAAGACTCAGATCAGCCTGTGCATCCACGCAGTCTGATCAGAGTCTTCGTTGTGCGCTCTAAGGATAGCTAAGGGCTCAATACTCTTTCATGCAGCAAGAAAAGTCTCTGGTTAGACTATATGGATGCACAGGCTGATCTGAGTCTTCGGTGGGCACACATGTCTTATTGTAGGTTTTGTCGTGCGCTGGCTCAAATCGATTCAATTACCTTTAACCTCCCTTCCAAGACACCAAAATGCAAGAAACATCAGCATAAAACAAGCACTATTGATGTAGAAACCCCATTTTAATTATTAAAACCTTTACAGAGTATATTGTAGTGGGATAGCATAGACCTATGTCGTATCAGCCATCTTAGAACACACAAATAGTAACATTTCAAAAATATGATTAAGATTGGTCATTGTCAGTAATGACAGACGAATTATTAGATTAGATATATCGTATAGTGTTCTTTTGTTAATTTCAGAACTTCACTTTTAACACAAATAAATATGTCTTTTCAAAGTTTCTAAATTTTCATTTCATTTTCGCTACTATCCAAAATGTGTATCTGATACTTTAAAAAACAAAATCTTAATAACCAAAGTCTATCTGAATCACACCATAACCAGATCAGAGTTTAACGCTGGACATTGTATATGTTCTCCGAACTTTTATAATATTTTTGTTTGGTTTTGGTTTTGTTTTTTACGGCCCTTTCAAGATTATTTCACTCATATGGAACCGATCGTTAATCAGAGATGGGGGAAAACCGGAGTACCCGGAGAAAAACCAACTGGCCTTCCGTTTCAGAACTTGGCGTCTCACATGTGACCCGAGCGAGGCTCGAACCCACAGCGGTGAGCGACTTAATGTTTAAGAGTCAGCGCTCTTATCCACTAAGCCACGGAGTTTATAACATTTTACAATTCGAGTTTACACCCTTTTTATTTGTGCAAAAGTCAAGTCTTCTATATAGTGTCAGGACGCAACCGGCAATTATTTAAATGTTAGTATTTCCCAAAGTCCTTTAAAAGCTTACTGCACCTGTTGAATTGACATAACGTTAACTATACAGCCTGGTTATACTGACATTAATTACAACATGTACTTGGGTGATATACAACAAGCCCTTTTTGAGTGACGTATATATACATGTACATTTTTGAATTTTGTAAAATTAATATTTGCTGCACCTGCATGTCTTTAAGTACATCAGATAACAGATGTTTACTGCGTAATCACATATTTTAACTGTCAAACTCATGATTTGAAGATCATCCAATGTACTTGAACATGTTTCAATCCAAATAAACATGTAGAAAGTGCAATGCTGCATTTTACCGCTTGTTGTCAAAACCAGTATTTTATAGATAGAAAGTAGAAGTAAAACAAAGATCAGGAATCGATACAATTAACTTACTCCATCCATAAAAGACACCAAAGGGAAAGAAACACAAACATTAAGCGACCAGACCATAATGGAAACCTAAACAAAGGAAGGCCATAAGGAGAGTTATTTTCCGACAAAATGGCCATATGGCCATCAAAATAAAAAGACACAAGTAATACACACCGTAAGTAACAAACGACAACATAAATAAATCGCCACAGAAGAACCGCCTTGGAACGGTTAGTGGAAAGATTTACACTGGGGTTGGGTGGGGGGGGGAGGGGCTTAAATCGATTTTACGTGGCCACAATCCTCGCCCTTACTTCCGTCGCGGTTTAGACAAATAATTTGTTCAGTCCGCATGAAGGCCTCCTAACTCATCAGTGCAACATCTCCGTGAACACAAATAATCAAAGAACCACAGAGGTAAGACAACGGTGAGGACTCGACAGCAAGAAACCACTGGAATGCTGGAGCAAAAGAAAACCAACAGTTAGCCTCCGCTGGGCCCGACCAGAGACACAGCGTCAGGCACCAACCAACATTACCTTGAATTAGATTTCTCTAAATCTCAATAAGCATTTACGTTGGGTGTCCCTTTGGTGTCTCTGATGGGAGTTGCGGGTTAATTGTATCGATTCCTGATTATTGCCTCTACTTTTATTTTGGACATACGTAAACCTCTTCTGGAACAAGGTCTATCGGAACCCGAATTTTATGGTGACTTTGTATATAGATTCAGAAAAATATATTTGCAATGACTCCAGCACCCATTTTCAGCAAATCATTGTTCGATATAAAAGAGATTGTATTCAACATAAATGTTACACGACAAAATGCATGGTACTTAACCCAATCATGTTGACAACTTTGCTCCTCCCTTTAATTGCACGCCGGTGGGTCAGGCCTCAGTCTCTATGACGGTTCCAGTGTAAAGGCTTATTGAGAATTAGATTTTAATTTTATGCAATGGTTGTCGATGCCTGATGCTCCGTTTCTGGTTGGGCCCATCGGTGACTAACTGTTGGTTTTCGTTTGCTCAAGCAGTGTAGTGGTTTCTTGCTGTCGAGTCCCTACTGTTGTTTCATTTACGCTGGAACCGTCTTGGAGTCTGAGGCCTGAACCACCGGCGTGCAATTAAAGAGGGAAGCAAAGTTGTCTACCGTGATTGGGTTAACTACAACGCATGCAGTCTATCGTATAACATTTATGTTGTACCCAATCTTTTTATATCGAAGAATGATTTTACGAAATTGGGTGCCGAAGTCATTACGGTTATATATTTTTCAGAATTTATATTCTAAAGCAACCAAAGCCTTTTCAATTTATAGACGTCATTCTGATTTAATTTCAAAATTCAATATTGAACTTAAATTTCTTCTGCAGCAAGGTCTATCGGAACCCGAATTTGATGGTGACTAAGTATATAAATTCAGAAAAAATATATAACCGCAGTGACTTCAGCACCCAATTTCGTAAAATCATTCTTCGATATAAAAAGATTGGGTACAACATAATTGTTATATGACAGACTGCATGCATGGTAGTCAACCCAATCACGGTTGGCAACTTCGCTTCCCTCTTTAATTGCACGCCGGTGGGTCAGACCTCAGATTCTATGACGGCTCCAACGTAAAGGCTTATTGAGAATTAGAGATATCTAATTCTTGGTAATGTTGGTTGGTGCCTGATGCTCTGTCTCTGGTCGGGCCCATCGGAGTCTATCTGTTGGTTTTCATTTGCTCCAGCATTTCAGTGGTTTCTTGCTGCCGAGTCCTCACCGTTGTCTCACCTCTGTGGTTCTTTGATTTTTTATGTTCCCGGAGATGTTGCACTGATGAGTTAGGAGGCCTTCATGCGGACTGAACAAATTATTTGTTTAAATCGCGGCGGAAGTAAGGGCGAGGATTGTGGCCACGTAAAATCGATTTAAGCCCCCCAGTGGAAATCTTTCCACTGACCGTTCCAAGGCGGTTCTTCTGTGGCGATTTATTTATGTTGTTGTTTGTTACTTACTGTGTGTATCACTTGCGTCTTTTAATTTTGGACGGCCATATGGCCATTTTGTGGGAAAGTAACTGTCCTTATGGCCTTCCTTTGTTAAGTTTCCATTATGGTCTGGTCGCTTAATGTTTGTATTTCTTTCCCTTTGGTGTCTTTGATGGGTGGAGTAAGTTAATTGTATCGATGCCTGATCTTTGTTTTACTTCTACTTATGGTATCATTCACATTTTTAACGTTCTAGAATTTTTTCGAGGCTCCTGTTTTGTTGTGGCAAGACCGTACTTTGACGCCTCAAAACTAAGTCGTTCCATAATTGATTGTATCACTTAAATGGCTGTAGATCTCGTTGATTACAGGCTTCGTATCGGTCTTCACTACTATCGTCAAAGCAAAGTTAAAGGTGTAAATTTCTTAACAAGTTTTGAATTGGTAATAATGCTATCAATGATAATATTAAGATGCGGGGACGTAGAAAAAAATCCGGGTCCTGACCTATAATCATCGACATCTTCAGAAGACCTTAACTCATCGACATCTTCAGAAGGGTCCACGTTCTCTCATAATAGCTCAGTCTTTGTTAATAACTTCTCTGTGGTGCACTACAACGTTCAAAGCATAGCACAAAAAATTGACCAGTTGGAAACTGAATCACGTCATTTTAATGTAATATGCGTTTCAGAGACATGGCTAAGTCCAAGCATAGCTGACTACGAAATTTCTATTCCCGGTTACAAACTTTTCAGAAGAGACCGCACTGGAGACACACATGGCGGTGTCTGTGTCTATGTAGATCAGAATTATTTTTCTAAACGACGACTTGAATTAGAAATGAATAATGTTGAATGCATATGGCTTGAATTAACAGTTGACCGTAGAAAAATGTTAATTGGGACCTTTTATAGGCCTCCTAATAGTACAAATGAAGTTCTAACAGCATTAGAAGATTCCATAGGACTTGCTTTTGATACGAGTATTCAAAATATATTAGTAACAGGGGATTTTAATCTGGATCTATCTAAAGCAAATACCTGTAGAAAAATGGATAAAATTTGTCAGTATTTTGGTCTTGAGAACTTAATATTAGAACCAACACACTTTACCGAGAACTCGTCGTCCATAATAGATTACTTTCTGACCTCGAACAAGAACAATGTACTTCTTAGTGGCGTAGGTGAACCCTTTCTCAATCAGGTCATTATATATCACTGTCCAATATTTTGTGTGCTCAAGTTTAATAAGAAATCGTGTCCCGTTTTTACTCGTAATGTATGGTTATATGACAGAGGGGATTACGCATCGTTTGCTCAGGATATAGAATCTACGAATTGGGGCGCATTGAAAGATGACGATATTGATATTTATGCAAACAGTGTTACCAACTCTATTACACTTCTAGCAAAAAAACATGTTCCTAACAAGTCAGTTAAAATAAGACAATCAGACCCTGAGTGGCTAACCAATAATATTAGGAAACTTATGAGGAAGCGGAAGCGCTATTTCGACAAATTCAAGCGAACAAATAATTTGGCCGATTTTGAAAAATATAAACAGATAAGGAATCAAGTAACACGTGAAACGCGCAAATCTAGAAAGTTACAAACGGATAAATTAGCAAATCATTTGAAAAATAGTAATCATGGACACAAAGATTGGTGAGAAATTTTGAAAAGCTTTATAAAACCTGAACAAAAAACTTCTATCCCACTCTCCAAAGTAATGACGAAGTATTTTCTGACGAACAAGACAAGGCTGAAATATTGAATGAATTCTTTACATCCCAAACCCATCTTGATGACAGTGGAGCTACCTTGCCAAGGTTTAGACGTCGTGTTAATTCCTCACTCAATAACATATCGGTGTCTCCAAATGAGGTTGAATCTGTACTAAAATCTTTGAAAGTTGGTAAAGCATCTGGACAAGATCTAATAAATAATCGCCTACTGAAAGAGCTTGCTCATCCACTATCCTTTCCCCTTTGTGAACTCTTCAATTACTCGCTTTCATGTGGCCAAGTCCCGAACATATGGAAATAGGCAAATGTTACACCTATATTTAAAAAGGAAGATCAATCAGACTCATCCAACTATAGACCTATCTCACTTCTCAGTATGATTGGCAAAGTAATGGAAAAGCTTGTCCACAAATATGTTTTCAATTTTCTTATGGAAAACAGAGTCATAACTACATTGCAATCAGGTTTTATTGATAGTGATTCCACTGTAAACCAACTTACTGATATATACAATACCTTTTGCAAGGCCTTGGACGAAGGCAAAGAAGTGCGTGCTGTATTTTTCGATATTTGTAAAGCCTTCGACAGGGTCTGGCATAGGGGCCTTCTTTTTTAAGCTGCAAACTGTGGGCATCTCCGGTTCTCTAATTGATTGGATTACGGACTACCTAAACTAGAGCTGTCAGTGAAACTGACTAGGGCCCCGGCAGCGCTATCAGAAATTTGTGGACGGACAGACGGACGGACAGACAGACAGACAGACGGACGGAAAGAGTGATTACTATAGGGCACCCACACTTTCAGTGCGGGGCCCTAATAATAGAAGCCAACGTGTAGTGCTCCCGGGTGTATCCTCGGATTGGACCAGTCTCAAAGCTGGTGTGCCCCAGGGTTCTATCCTGGGACCACTGCTTTTTCTTGTTTACATAAATGATATAGTCGAAAATATAAACTCTACCATACGGCTATTTGCCGATGATACGAGCCTTTATCTTATTGTCGATAATCCAATCACAGCTGCTCAAACTCTTAATGACGATGTAGCGAGAGTCTACTGTTGGGCGGAAAAATGGCTTGTAAAATTCAACCCTAACAAGTCAGAAGTTCTCTAAATTTCTAGAAAGCATAATAGACCTTATCATCCTCCCAGTTGCATGAATACCCAACCTATATTGGAAGTAAATGCGCATAAACACTTAGGGATTACGCTAAATAGTGACTGTACTTGGCATGATCATCTTGAAATTTTGAAAACTAAAGCTTGGTCGAGAATTAATATTATGCGGGTATTAAAATTTCAATTAGACAGAAAATCATGGCAAACTATTTATTTTTCATTCAAACGTCCTCTTCCTCAATACGGCGACGTCATATGGAATAATTGCGCGCAGTACGAGTCCAACGAATTAGAAAAAATTCAGCATGAGGCTGCTCGCATCGTATCTGGTGCTACAAAACTTGTTTCGATTAATGCATTCCTTGAAGAGGTCGGGTGGGAAAAACTTTTAGAAAGACGAAAGAAACACAAACTTATCCAATTTTACAAAATGGTGAATGGCCTATGTCCTGATTATTTGAACGTTTTGGTTCCCCCTACCATTGGTAATACTTCCCGATATAACCTTAGAAATGTTAATAACTTGCAGACTGTTCATGCAAACACGCAACTTTACTATAACTCCTTCCTACCCTCTGTCATACGTGAATGGAACAAGCTTCCTCAAGTTACACGTGAATTACCTACGTTATCGTCTTTTAAATATAGACTCTATACTGGATTGAGCAAGCCTCCGTTGTTTTATTATGAAGGTCGACGTCTAGGACAGATTTACCATTCTCGATTAAGAACACATTGCAGCTCCTTGAACCAACATCTATTTTCTAAAAATATTGTAGACAGCTTCCTTTGTGATTGTGGGTCAGTTGAAGACACTAGGCATTATTTCCTTGACTGTGCTAAGTACGTAGGTATCAGACAACAGCTTCTCGATAGTATATCTGAGTTTTGTGACCCAACATTGAATACTCTACTATTCGGCGACTCAAACTTGACATACGAGCAAAACAAAACCATTATGTTGTCAGTGCAAGAATGTATCGTTCAAAGCCGCAGATTCAAAATTCAATAGATAGTAAGACATTTAATATAGACATTTTCACCTGTAGACAAACTTTGGAATAAGGACGATTACCCTACTTGATGTAAATCGAGATGTCTAGTGAGCGTTATACCAGTGTCATCACCGTTGCTCCCTCCGCCCCCTCCCCCCTCCCGATCCCCAGCCAAGCAGCAGCATAGCATATCATTTGTTATACATGTATTGATTTTCACTCTAGTAATATTCTCTAAATCAATATTAGTAACAACTGCTTAATCATGTGTGTACACATATATAGTGATGCTTCAGTCGGAGTACCCAATGGGAAACAGATTACACAAGTCTTATGACTTTCTTCTGAATCCCATTTTGTATATATTGAAATGTTTGTGCTTTGTGTATTGTATCACTCATATTACGTGTAATATGTATATACAAAAAGAAATAAAGTTTAAACTAATACAAGTCTCAACATGACAGTTTTATTAACAAAATACATGTACAGAAACAAAAACACATAAAAAAACGGGCCCGACCCTGTTGGTTTTCTTTTTCGGGAGAAAAAAAAATATAAAAAATACGTTTGTCCTACCTACCGTCAATTTTTTTTCAGCGTGTTAGTAGAACAACAGCCTTGTTTTTTACACCTGACCATGCGGCGTGAACAAATTATTTGTCTAATTGCGACGGCAGTAAGGGCGAGGAGTGCGGCCGCGTAAACTCGATTTAAGCCACCCCCCTCCCCCAAGTGAAATTCTTTTCACTGACATTCCAATGCAGTTCTTCTGTCGCAGTTTATTTTTGTTATGGTTTATCTTTGAGTGTGTGTATCTCTTATATCTACTCAAGTTCCCAATATATGACGTAAGCAGTCTGGCAATCTGTAATACTGAATGTAAGCAAATGCCTATCCAAACTACTCGTACTTCATTGTTCTTTGTTCGGAGTGAGTTTAGGTTTTAAATGTTTTCATATAACATTTCGGTGTGTCCAACATTAGTTAATTCAGTTGAGGTAAGTAAGATAGAAGTGAAGGCAATGATCAGGAATCGATACAATTAACCAAAACCTCCCATCAGAGACACCAAATGACAAATATCCGCATGAAATAACTAGACCCAATAGTTCGTCTTTGAATATTTATTTTTGTTTTGGATAGCCAATTGGCCATTTTACGGGAAAGTAACTAGCCTTTAGGCTTTCCGCTATTGTTGTTTCCATTAGGGCCTAGTTATATCATGGTTGTCTTTCTTTCCTTTGGTGTCTCTGGTGGAAGGGTGTCTTAATTGTATCGATTCCTGTTCACTGCCTTCACTTCTATTTTGAAGCATGAACATGTGTTGATTACAATCTAATTTTAACCTCCTTAGAATTTGTATAGACCAAAACAAATGTAAGTTGCCACCAGTTTGGGAAAGAGCTTCTAACTCGGTTTGTCGCTTGTTTGTTGTTTGTTAAGATGTGTTTGTCCGTCTTTGCGAAGGTATTAGTGCAAAAACGCTGAAGGTATAGCTTGGGGCGTCACAGAACCGCTTCAATTCTCGGTTGTTATTACTGGCCGCCCCAAGGCGATACCTTCGTTGCGGGTTTTATTTTGTTATGTTTGGTGTTGTGAAAGTTTTTAAAGATCCCATTTTAACACTCCTGTGTGTCCAAATTATTAAAAATAGAAGTGAAGGTAATGGTCAGGAATCAGGAAATGTTATCATCTGTTTTACAAAGAGCTGCCGACTACGACTCGGCTTGTCGCCTGTGATTTTGTTCGTTTCTAAACATTACGATAACACATCCGTGTGATATTGTATATTTTTCAAACCTCAAAAAAGGCAATTTCTCTGATGATTTTTTTTTTTGATATTTTTCCTTTTTATACTCCAAACATAGGTTTTTGGTGCTCGTTGGAACCGCCTCATTGAGGCGGTTCGAACGAGTACCCACACCCTATGTCTTGGATCAGAAATAAGAAAAATAATGAGTATCCCCGTAAACCCCAGTTTTCCCTATATAAAGTGGGGTTTAGGGGGTGTTCATTTCGCAGACTTGATCACGTGATGTGTTATGTTTTCTTTCACTCCAATACCAAACTTTATTGCTTTATATCACAGTTTCCTTGCTGTGGACTAATTTCAGGTGACAAAAAATCTAAATGGAGCTTAACAGGCACAACAGATAGCATATATATGTAACGTTA
Organism: Lucinisca nassula; assembly: GCA_963580285.1. Taxonomy (NCBI): domain Eukaryota; kingdom Metazoa; phylum Mollusca; class Bivalvia; order Lucinida; family Lucinidae; genus Lucinisca; species Lucinisca nassula. The sequence goes on along the minus strand of OY757017.1, from coordinate 140,092,852 downwards.
TGTAGTTTACTTGTTATAAGAATGGAGGACAGACAATGGAAAAACTTTCAGTTGCATCAATAAAACAAGCCTAATTGTTTACCCGATTTGATCCCACTTTATATATAGTAAAAGGTAAAACATATTTTATCTTATTTCTGCTCTAAAATATAAATTTTGAGCGTATTTGAGCAGAAGTAAGAAAAACATCATAATTTTTTATCTTAAAATTTTCGTTTTTTCATCGGTAAAGTTTACGATGTATTTGTATAGGCGTGTTTTCGTAATAGCAAGAACGTTTCTCAGTGTATACTACGCTTAAAATTAGCATATATATACCTATTTAACAAATTGTGAAATGGTCGAAGTGAAGGCAAAAATTAGGAATCGGTATAATAACCTAAAACTTCTCATCCAAGACAGAAAAACATTACAAAACATGCCTATACAAATACATTGTAAATTTTACTGTAGTAGGGCGGTTCTCACGAGTACCCACAATCTATTTTTTGAAACAGAAATAAGAAAAATAAGGTTTACCCCTTTAAACCCCAGTTTTATACTTCAGCACCCAATTTCGTAAAATCATTCTTCGATATAAAAAGATTTGGTGCAACATAAATGTTATGCGACGACTGCATGCATGGTAGTTTACCCAATCACGGTTGACAACTTTGCTTCCCTCTTTAACTGCACGCCGGTGGGTAAGGCCTCACATTCTATGACGGTTCTAGCGTAAAGGCTTACTTAGAATTAGAGACGACTTTTGAAATTATTAAAGGGAATTGGAAACGAAATTTCAAGCGACTGCAGAAATATCAGAAGGTGAATTTATGGGCGTTTCTTTTAGCGTTCAGTATATTATATGATAAATACATATCTTGTAAGTTAATCTTAACAGGGACATTTTAATTTGTGCACTAGAATTATCTGTCGTTAAAGGAGCACTCACAATATATGCCTGTCACATAAATATATGCCTGTCACATAAATAAACAATATATGCTTGGCACATAAATAAGTACCACAAAAGCTACCGCAGCATCTTTAACATGTTAGCAATATATCTTATTAAAATAAGGGCGTCCGTGTTCTAGTGGGTAAGAGCGCTGACTCTTAATCAATAGGCTTGTCAAGGCTGTGGTTCTAGCCTCGCTCGGGGATCATGTGAGACGCAACGTTCTGTCAAGTTGATTTTCTGCCCAGCTGTGATTAACGGTTTGTTCGTCATAAGTGAAATAATATTAAAAAGGCCGTAAAATGAAAAACAAAATCATATGGCATGTGTTGCTGCAATGTGGCTTGTTGCGAAATGTGGCTGATCTAGTCATTTGATAAAAACAGCGCCTTAATCATTAACATTTGCAAATAAATTGCCAATTTTATAGTTATAGATTAGCCGGAGATTGACAAAACTTTTAAGATGACCTGTGTAATCAATGTATGTGCAGATGAGCCTCTGCTTCTACCTAGTCCACAGTTTTATAGCCGTCCTTTCTTAGATAGCTCGGAATCTGTAGAAGGTGCATGTGATCAGCAAAGACTCTGGCCAGACTTGACCTTCGCTGGTCGCACATGTCTTAATTGGTGTTTTTTTTTTTTGTCGTGAACTGGCACAAATTGTTGTTACTTATCCATAGATCTGCAGCTCTCTTGTAAATTAGAAAAAACTGTTGCCAGTTATTGCAATACCGGGCGTAATATCGTTATAGATGAGATTGCAAATTGAAATGTGCCGTCAATGACCATTCAAGGTTAGAGATGAGGCTTACGGTAGACAACAAGAAGTTGAGTGACCTGAAACAGACAGAGGAATTGAATATTTCATCGCTTCTGCGTAGCGGGTAATGTAATACGGGTTAGAGACCAAAGTTTTATAACATGGACTTTATTTCGGCAGACTGCATGCCTAGTTCATAACTTAGAATGGTTGATGACTATTTTATCCTCCATGGTTGGACCACAGTTGCCCTCATCTGCGACGGTTCCGACCTAATTGTGTAAAAGTTCGGCTGTTTTCGAACTAAATTATCATGATAACACAACCGGCGGGCCCATGTCGTGTGTGGGGAGGTGTATTGGTGCAAGGGGGTTAAGTAGTTTAGCCCTGAAAAGATGTTAAATTGGGCAAGAGTCAATTTCAGGCTTGGCTCTAAACAAATAAATTTCTTTGCATGTTGCCAAACAAACAAACAAACACAAAAATAAATAAAATGAAATGAAATAAATAAATAATAAAGAAACGAAAGGCTGTAGCTCGAGTCCTTGACATGTACGCCTTCTGCATTTCATTTTCGGCACAAGGCTACGGTCAAGGAAATCGCACTCTGAAGCTCAAAGTAAACGGGCAGTCACCCCCTCTTGCCGACGGAATACATTCAGGGGGAGTGTAACCCTCTTGAGCGGAAAGAGATATAGACATGTGCATTTAGTTTATGCAGCGAAATTGTCGAAATATATATGTATAGACGAATTTTTACAGTATGTTACGATAACACGCCCGTGCACTAAAGTGCATTTCACATCTTCAAAATTGCCACTTTTCTGATGAAAAACCCAATACATTTTCCTTATTATACCGCAAACATGGGTTGTGGGTGCTCGTTGGAACATGGGGCGGCTCTAGCGGGTACCCACAGCCCCTGTCTTGGTCAGAAATGGGAAAATTATAATATACTCCCTATATAAAATGGGGTTCAGGGGGTGTTCATTTCACGGACTTGTTCACGTGATGTATATATAATTATATACATGTTCCTCCTAGGATTTGCATAACTGGTTCATTACAGTAAGCAACCTCTGAAAATGAAAAACAAAAACAACACGGAAACGACGCACGACGTTTGAATGATGTCGAGGTGTCGATTCGGCGTCTTGACGCCGAGTCGATGGTGATGACCTCTGTTCATGCATTGTGTGTGTAACCCAATTTCTTTTGCAGAGGATTTGTACTTTGAATCACGTTGTATTTGCTATGTTCTGTTTCTATGCACTAATGCCACCTGCGTGTGGCCTGTTGCACTTTCATGAATAAAGGATTCGTATTGTATATTGTATGAGAAAATTGTTGCCTGGTCTTATACGCTTTGCTTTTGAGCTGTTTAACTGATTCAGTAATTAACAAATGCATCTTGCTTTTTAGTTGTTTCACTGATTCAGTAATTAATAAATGAATGTTGCTTTTTAACAATTTCACTGATTCAGTAATTAATAAATGAATGTTGCTTTTTAGCTGTTTCACTGATTCAGTAATTAATGAATCTTGCTTCTTAGCTGTTTCACTGATTCAGTAATTAATAAATGAATGTTGCGTTTTAGCAGTTTCACTAATTCTGTAATTAATAAATGAATAAAGATACTTTATATGCGAAGCAATATTTGTTTGGAGCAGAAAATTATACATATATACTCGGTAAAAAACACAGCCACTTGTAAAGAAAGAGGGCAGCACTGGGTTGCTTTTTATTTCGCCATGCACGGACCATCGCATTTTTCGATTCAGTACGAAACGGTCCTAGAGATTACGGCGTTAGATTTTAAAGGTTAATCAATAATCACTCTACAACTACACTAGTCCAGGTCTAACGTATGCGGACTGTACCGCGCATACTATGCGATGAAGAGACCTCGAGGAAAACACATGAAAGACATTATTAAAGAATTCAGCCCATGCCAGAAGAAGCTCAACGACCATAGTATTGTGTTAAAATGAAAAGAATGATTGACTTAAGTAGAAGGGACATTACAAAAACGTGTAACAAAAATTAGGTGCTCCTCCTAAACCGATCGAGAACAAAGTGGGTCAAACACAGATACCCAAAACGGATGTGAAGCGCTCCACTTAATTAATGCCACCCGAAACGGAAGTGAGACGCTACTTTTAATTGGTCGGAGACACCATGCTCTAGGACGTGACGCTACCTTCCCATAGTCTAGGGTGTTTCCGTTAAACGCGTCACCCCTTACAAAGGTCATACTTCCCTATATGACGGCCACTTGAATCATTTCATATTCCATTAGGATGAAGCAGCTTGTTTGCATTTGTAGGACGCTTATGCGCTTGTGTGCGTTTGTCGATGTATGTGTGTGTGTTCAGATGTGCGTTTTTACGCATGTGTCTATGTGGTTGTGTGTACGTGTGTGTGTGCGCGCATGTGCGTTGATGTATGTGAGTGTGTGTGTTTGAATGTGTGCGTGCGTGCGCACTTGTGTGTTTGCGTGCGGATGTGCGTTTTAAATGCATGTGTGTATGTGGTTGTGTGTAAATTGGAATTTAGGGTACTGTTAGTACATTGATTTTTCATAAGACCATATGGGAGTTACGATGCTGTTAGGGTCGCTAGGCATATGTGGGTTAAACGTTTTCAAAATGTATTGAAATTAAAGATAGTTTGTTGATTTGTGATTTGAGGTTTAACGTCCCCGTCAATACTGTTAAGGTCATTATGGAGACGTTGCTTCTAATTTTGTGGGACTTTTACCCGACATTGAGATGAAATGACATCTCAAGCCCTGTCGCCCAATGAAACCAATAGGGTTTATAATCATGGATTGTCCGACACGCACCTCTTTGCCTGGGCAGGCTCAGATCCTCTAAGCGATTTACCAGTATTCGTGTGCGGGTCGGATTCAGCTCTGCGTGGAAGCATCATGTAGCCCATATATTTCAAGCCCAAAAGGGTTTGGGCCAGAAATTAAAGATCGATTCTGTTGTAAATCATAAAGGTCATCTAGGGCCAGTTGACATATTAAACAAAGGGTTTTTAACTATTTTGAAATCATTGTGTGACGGGTTTTCATAGATAACACATGGGGCGAGTTATTTACTAGATACTTGTATTTTTATTGTCGTCTGCTAAATGTTCAACGGCTGCCTGGAATGTAAGATAAAAAAATGGGGTGCCTGTCTAAGAGAAGAAGACCGCATATATTTTTTTTAGTTCGAGCTACGACCTTCGCCGCTCATATCCGGTTCCATCTGGTTCTGGTCGAAGTGGACGCCGAACGGCATTACAGACGGGTTTTTCAGTACACTTTTACAAAGCTGCAACCTGCATATGTAGTAAATGTTGGCAGAAGGCAACATAGCTCGCCTATAGGGGCCTAACCAAATAAAATTTCAATTATGCAGGTTTTGTTTTGCTCCAAAAATAACATTTTGTTTTGTAAAAGAGTTCAACAGACTGCCGCCATTCATACACAACATTTATATGAAGCTCTACAGCGCTGACAAAGGTTTTCCAAAACTAGACAGTGACCTTGATCTTGAGCTCAGGACCCTTAAAGTTGATATTGCTTGAGATAACAATTTGTTATACCCAACATTTGAGCGAGTGTGTGCGTGCATGCATGCATGCATGCGTGAGTACATGCATGCATGCGTGTATGAATGCAGGAGTTCATGTATGCATGCATGTGTGACATGCATACCTGCGTGCATGCATTTGTTTGTGTGAAAGCATGCATGTGTGAGTGCATGCATGTGTGCATGCATGTATGGGTGTGAATGTGCATGCATGTGTGAGTCCATGCATGACTGTGTGTGCATGCATGCATGTATGCATGCGTGTGCATACATGCGTGTATGGATGAATTTATGCAAGTGTATGTGCATGCATGCATGAGTGCATGCACATGCGTGTGCATGCATGTATGTGTGCGCATGCATGCATGAGTGGACCTTCAAGTAGATATTGCTTGTGATAACAATTTGTTATACCCAACATTTGAGTGAGGGCGTGCATGTATGTGTTTATAGATGCATGAGTACATGTATGCATGTATGTGTGACATGCATTCATGCATGTGTGTGTGTGTGTGTGTGAAAGCATGCATGAATGCAATATATGCATGTGAGTGCATGCATGTATGGGTGTGCATGTGCATGCATTCATGTGTACATGCATGTGTGAGTGCATGCATGCGTGTATGTGCTTGCATGCCTGTGTGTGTGCATGCATGTATGTATGCATGAGTTAGTGGGTGGGTGCAATTATGCATGTGTTTGCAATCATGCATGAGTGCATGCATGCATGTATGTATGTGTGTGCATGCATGCATGTAAGCACGTGTGTATGTGCATGCATGTGTGTATGTACATGCATGCATGAGTGTATGCATGCATCATTTGTGTGTGTGCAGGCAAGTGTGCATGTATGCACGTGAGCAGGCAAGTGTGTGTATACATGCATGTGTATTTGCATGCATGCCTGAGTGTGAGCATGTATGTGTGTATGTATGCATGCGTACATGTATGCACGAGTGCGTACATTCAAAACCCGTACAATTGCCATTTTCTTTTGTAAAAGAGTAAAACAGACTGCAGCAACTGGAAGAGAACCAAAAAGTACCCCTAAGAAAAAATGAACAAGAAATTTTCCAAGCCTTTGCATTGTACAAAACGAAATTTATATATCTGACAAAAAAAGAAGAAATGTTACAAACTTGCATGCATGTAATGTCAGAAATGCATTTTTCACTTCTAAAGAGCATAAGAATTATACACTTTGGTCATGTCAGAAAGTGTGTGATGCTCTCACCTTTCTACTTGACAATATTTATATTAGATTCGGTACTAAGATATTTAGACAAATTGTGGGTATTCCGATGGGTACTAATTGCGCACCTCTTGTGGCTGATCTGTTCTTGTATTGTTATGAAAGAGACTTCATTTTGTCGCTTTTCATTGATAACCAATCTGAAATTATTGAAGCTTTTAGCTCTACTTCTAGATATTTAGATGATTTATTAAATATTGATAATACCTATTTTGATGGTTTGATCAGTCAGATTTACCCCCTAGAACTTCAGTTAAATAAAGCAAATTCTTCTGATACCGAGGCCCCGTTTTTGGATTTACATCTATCTATTGTAGATGGATTTGTTTCGTGCAAAATTTATGATAAACGCGATGACTTTGATTTTGAGATTGTAAATTTTCCTTTTTTGGATGGTGATGTTCCTCGTGCGCCATCCTATGGCGTTTATATTTCGCAATTAATTCGATTTGCTAGAGTGTGTAGTCATGTAACGGACTTCAACACTCGTAATAAATTATTAACGGCTAAACTCCTTAATCAGGGTTATCGGTACCATAAACTACGCAAAGCCTTTTCAAAATTTTATAGACGCCATTCTGATTTAGTTTCAAAGTTCAATATTGGACTTAAATCTCTTCTGCAACAAGGTCTATCGGAACCCGAATTTTATGGTGACTTAGTATCTAAATTCAGAAAAATATATAACTGCAATGACTTCAGCACCAAATTTCGTAAAATCATTCTTCGATATAAAAAGATTGGGTACAACATGGATATTATACGACAGACTGCATGCATGGTAGTTAACCCAATCACGGTTGGCAACTTTGCTTCCCTCTTTAATTGCACGCCGGTGGGTCAGGCCTCAGATTCTATGACGGCTCCAACGTAAAGGCTTATTGAAAATTAAAGAGATAATGTTGGTTGGTGCCTGATGCTCTGTCTCTGGTCGGGCTCATCGGAGTCTAACTGTTGGTTTTCTTTTGCTCCAGCATTTCAGTGGTTTCTTGCTGTCGAGTCCTCACCGTTGTCTCACCTCTGTGGTTCTTTGATTTCTGTGTTCACGGAGATGTTGCACTGATGAGTTAGGAGGCCTTCATGCGGACTGAACAAATTATTTGTCTAAATCGCGACGGAAGTAAGGGCGAGGATTGTGGCCACGTAAAATCGATTTAAGCCCCCCAGTGGAAATCTTCCACTGACCGTTCCAAGGCGGCTCTTCTGTGGCGATTTATTTATGTTGTTGTTTGTTACTTACTGTGTGTATCACTTGTGTCTTTTAATTTTGGATGGCCATATGGCCATTTTGTGGGAAAGTAACTGTCCATATGGCCTTCCTTTGTTTAGGTTTCCATTATGGTCTGGTCGCTTAATGTTTGTATTTCTTTCCCTTTGGTGTCTTTTATGGATGGAGTAAGTTAATTGTATCAATTCCTGATCTTTGTTTTACTTCTACTTTGCAACTAATAATAACATATATGTCTTTTTAAGAAAAAATAAAGAACATTCCTCCACCTGGAATTGAACCCTGGACCTTCTTGTTCATAGTCAAGCACTCTATCAACTACACGATCAAGCTTGCAAGGGAAGTAAGAGAGGTAATACAGAGTAAAACGTCTTAAGTTTATGAAGTATTTAAGGCGTAACTATACCAAATTTAGAGACACAGAGGCCTTTCTGATATTTAATCTTCACCAGTGTGTCTCAACCCCAAAGTACTGAAACCGAAACGGATGATGGACAAGTCCCGGCAAACACAGCACATCCCCCTCCGAGCACACACCGACCGACGCAGATCATGAGACAGGTCAACTGGAGGCATCAGGAAAGAGACGCCTACACCAGGACTAATAGGCGTCCCCCACCGAGCCAACATCAGCAAACATGGCCCACACTCCACGGAAGTCCCGGACATCAGGAAGGAGATGACCAAAGTAGCGAGACTTGCAAAATTTTAAAATATAACAAAAAGTGGCAACCAAATCCGCTAAGATACATGTCTCACCTGACAAGTCAGTCTCAGTTTTAGAAAAAATAGAATTTTATGCTGCAGAAATTAAAGATATAATATAGTTATTTAAATCAGTACCTTAGTACTGACTTCAACACCGCAGTATCAATCTCAGCCCTGAGGAACTGATACTGAGCTGATGATACCCTCGGGGACGAACGAATGTAAGGGAGATAATACAGAGTAAAACTTCTTAAATAAACTTAAGTTCAAAAAATGGTAATTTTCAACAAAACTTTGTTTGGTCCTTGGAGCCATAAATGGATTGCATATGAAAAAGGTACTATTAATAGTCCTAATATGAAAGCAATCCATTGAAGAATAAAGGTAGTATATTACTTTGAAAAAAGGTTTACCAAAAGTAAACCTCGGACGACGCCCGCCCGGACACCGCTATTCTAAAGGTCGGTTTTTTTTTTTAAAAACCCGTCCAAAAAATGGGGGTCGGAATTACATAGGCGTGTTTCCTGGATGCCATGTTGGTCAAATAGTCTAAACATTGATCTTCTCCTCCATAGAGTACAGCGCGGGCCCTTTGTTTTGCGGGGAGATAAATCAGCACTTTCTGTCATATTCTGCAACACTAATATTCTGTCCAGCAGAGTACTTTCAGGTATGCCATATACCTTAGCAGCCCTATGCATTCATTACGAAAACACGCCTGTTCAAATACGTTGTAAACTTAACCGCCCAAAAAACGAACATTTTGAGAAAGAAGTGCAATATTTTTCTTACTTCTGCCCAAAATATAGATTGTTGGTACTCGTTAAAACCGCCTCATCTATGCGGTTCTAACGAGTATCCACAATCTATATTTTAAAGCAGAAATATGAAAAATACGGTTTACCCTGTAAACCCCAGTTTTCCTACATAAAAGTGGGTTTCAAGAGGGTAAAAATATAAAGGCCTGTGTTCGTGATTGATAGGCCATTTTTAGTGACATCATGATTTTCAGCTGTGAGTAACTGAAGATTTTGCTCAAACGAAAATGATAGCCAGCAGAGCTAAAAATATCCAAACCCTTAGATGACCTAGTTATAAACAGGTAGATTGATTTCGATAGAATTTTCCACAAATGTTCATTGAGACACTATCAATCAAAATTACTCAAGCCCTCCACTCCACCTTACTGTATTACATACTATTTTATTCGTACAGAATGGATCAGGTGACCGATTCAGGGCCATCATGGCCCTCTTATTGGTTGTTGAAATAGATTTGGCTGCATGATGCTTCAATGCATGGTTGATGCCGATCGAACATGAGTACTGATAAACTGTTTAGAGTATCTAAGCCAGCTCAGGCAAAGTGGTGCCAGTCAGACCGTCCATATGCAAGCAAGCCAGTTTGCACGCACACATGCACATACATACACGTACACGCGCGCACGCACACACGCACATGCATGCAAGTACGTACATACATACATACATACATACATACAAGTACACGCTTGCGCACGCGCATACATGCATGCATACATACATACAAACATGAAAGTTAGAAGCAAGAAATTAGAAGTGAAAAGATAGATGTTTTGGCTTCCCGCTTGTGCTGTTTCAGGTACGGTAAAATTTACATGTTTTCCGACTATATCATTTTGACCTTCTTGAACACGACCTTTATAGAGTAAAACTGGGGTTTACAAGGGTAAGCTTCTGCTCTAAAATATAGATTGTGGGTACTTGTTAGAACTGCTTTATTATTTTTCCTCATTTGAGGCGGTCCTAACGAGTACCAACAATCTATTTTTAGAGCAGAAATAAAAAAATAGTACAATGTTTCAGCTTTAATTTTTTTTTTTTTTTTTGGCGGCAATTTACAATGTATTAGTATAGGCGTGTTTTCGTAATGCGCGTGTGTAAGGTAATTCTATCGATTTCCTGATCATTTCCCTCACTGCTGTTCTTGCTGGATGAAACAGTTTTCGTGGTAAGTTTCCATGCCCTTCATCATAGTGTACTTTATATTTCCCAGACCTTTGGTGGCCTTGGCTCCATTGTGGAATTTTAAAATATACTTGCGGGCCACTAATGGGCCTATTTGCAAACCCCATACACTATTTTGTCATTACGCAAACACGCCTATACAAATGCATTGTCACCTTTATCGCCTAAAATTGCTAAATTTTAAGATAAAAAAATTGTGATATATTTCTTATTTCTACTCAAAACAAAGATTGTGGGCACTCGTTAGAACCGCCTCATCGAGGCGGTTCTAACGAGTACCCACAATCTATATTTTAGAGCAAAATAAGAAAAATAAGGTTTACCCCTGCAAACCCCAGTTTTACTATATAAAAGTAGGGTTCGAGGGGGTCAAATTATATTGGCGTCTTTTCGTGATGATTTCAAGTCTAGGTCAATGGATAATCTTTTTTGTAGAACATATTAAACGTCACTAGAACACGGTTTTAAGTGAATATGGATGGAAGTAAAACGTCTCTGTGTCTTTACCATAGTACATATTACATTTTCTAGTCCTTTAGAATCTTTGATTCCGTTTCGCAATTTTGATCAGTTTGGAGGGTCTCTGTTGAAGTCTAATTTGCCGAAAGTAGTAAGTCCAGTCTAGAAAAAACTTGTAGAGTCAACGCGTTTTATCTCTGTGGTGTATGCAGTTTCCAGATGGTGAATGTTTTATAAAATATGTTTGGATGGCTTTTTCAATTGTTCGTGTGTTTCTAGGTACCTCCACTCCTACATGGAACTACATTCCCAATGATGCATAAAATGATAACGCACAACAGACGGGCCTCCGTGGCCTAGTGGATAAGAGCGCTGACTCTTAGTCATTAGGTCTCTCACCGCCGTGGGTTCGAGCCTCGCTCGGGCCACGTGTGAGACGCCAAGTTCTGCAACGGAAGGTCAGGTGGTTTTTCTCCGTGTACTCCGGTTTTCGCCCACCTCTCATTAACGATCGGCTCGATATGAGTGAAATAATCTTGAAAGGGCGGTAAAACCCAAACCAAACAATAAAAAATAACGCACAACGTCCAGTCCGACCAATGCATCAAATGTCTGCTGAAAGGAACTAAGGCCCTTAATTAAGAATAGTTAGCACAAAGAGACGACCATTTTGCAAGCAGTTGTTCAGACTGAAATGAATACTCATTAGGCCTTCGAAATTATTCAGGAATTGCCGCGCCTTGTCCCACATTATCCCGGACACAGTAACTCCCACATTGCATGTGTGCGCACAGCAAATGCCCAGTCCAGGCTGCGCAGCCTGATTAGATCTCCGCTGGTCGTATGGGTTAGCCATGGATTATGCATCAAAGATCAAGTCCTAGGAAAATATGGTTTAAGGTTCCACCAAGTCACCAAACCAAATCTAACTTTATCACATGTTTGTTGCAAAATGAGACAAAA